>SJYA01003125.1:562131-574278 GCA_006410615.1 Neotragus moschatus
GGTTGTGTCATCTGCATATCTGAGGTTACTGATATTTCTCCCAGCAATCTTGATTCCAGCTTGTGTTTTCTCCAGCCCAGTGTTTCTCATGATGTACTCTGAATATAAGTTAAATAAGCAGGGTGACAATATATAGACTTGACGTACTCCTTTTCCTATTTGGAACCAGTCTGTTGTTTCAAGTCCAGTTCTAACGGTTGCTTCCTAACCTGCATACAGATCTCTCAAGAGGCAGGTCAGGTGGTCTGGCATTCCCATCTGTTTAACAATTTTCCACATTTTGTGGTGATCCACACAGTCAAGGTTTCAGCATAGTCAGTAAAGCCGAAGTAGACTTTTTCTGGAACACTCTTGCTTTTTCAATGATCCAGAGGATGTTGGCAATTTGATCTCTGTTTCCTCTGCCTTTTCTAAATCCAGCTTGAACATCTGGAAGTTCACAGTTCATGGACTGTTGAAGCCTGGCTTGGAGAATTCTGAGCATTACTTTGCTAGTATCTGAGACGAGTGCAATTGTGCGGTAGTTTGAGCATTCTTTGGCATTGCCTTTCTTTGGGATTGGAATAAAAACTGACCTTTTCCAGTCCTGTGGCCACTGCTGAGTTTTCCAAATTTGCTGGCATATTGAGTGCAGCACTTTCACAGCATCATCTTTTAAGATTTGATCTGGAATTCCATCACCTCCACTAAGCTTTGTTCATAGTGATGCTTCCTAAGGCCCACTTGACTTTGCATTCCAGGATATCTGACTCTAGGTGAGTGATCACACTATCGTGACTATCTGGATCATGAAGATCTTTTTTGCATAGTTCTTCTATATATTCTTGCCACCTCATCTTGCCACCTTAATATCTTCTGCTTCTGTTAGGTCCATTCCATTTCTTTCCTTTATTGTGCCCATCTTTGCATGAAATTTTGCCTTCGTATTCCTAATTTTCTTGAAAAAATCTCTAGTCTCTCCCATTCTATTGTTTTCCTCTATTTCTTTGCATTGATCACTGAAGGAGGCTTTCGTATTTCTTCTTGCTGTTCTTTGGAACTCTGCATTCAAATTGGTATATCTTTCCTTTTCTCTTTTGCCTTAACGTCTCTTCACAGCTATTTGTAAGTCCTCCTCAGACAATCATTTTGCCTATCTGCAATTCTTTTTCTTGGGGTTGGTCTTGATCCGTTCCTCCTGTACAATGTCAGGAACCTCCGTCCATAGTTCTTCAGGCCCTCTGTCTATCAGATCTAATCCCTTGAATCTATTCGTCGCTTCCACTGCATAATTGTAAGGTATTTGATTTAGATCATACCTGAATGGTCTAGTGGTTTTACCTACTCTTCAATCTAAGTTTGAATTTGGCAATAAGGAGTTCATGGTCTGAGCCACAGTCAGCTCCTGGTCTTGTTTTTACTGACTGTATAGAGCTTCTCCATCTTTGGCTGCAAAGAATATAATCAATCTGATTTTGATATTGACCAACCGGTGATGTCCATGTGTAGAGTTTTCTCTTGTGGTATGGTATCCCCATACCACATCTAACCCATATTCTTTTCAAATATCTAGTGATAGCTATATCAAGGAATAGGCCCTCTATCTAAATTATTCTTTTTTTTAAAAAAAATTATTGATTGTTTATTTGGCTACAGGGTCTAGGTTGCAGCACACAGGATCTTTAGTTGAGGCGTATGGGATCTAGAGCCAGGACCGCCTGCACTGGGAGCCTGGAGTCTCAGCCACAGCACCACCTGGGAAGTCCTTCTATATAGTTTCTTTTGGACAGTTAAGGGGAAGTTCAAAGGTTCTTCCTGGGCCTTGATTGTTTGCAGCTTGAAAGAAATCTGCATGCCAAAGAGACACATTTTGGGGTGACAAAATTTGTTCCCTTACAAAATTGTACCAAAAAATATTTTTCTATCTCAAGGAAATTAAAGGGAACAAATTCAATTCTGTATTTTTTTCCAACACTGTATCAAAATCTGTCGCTTATCAAACATGCGTTGAGTACCTGTTCTTTGCCTGGAGATTAGTAGATGTGATCTTAGAGAGGAAGCAGAAAAATATTTTCCTCTACCCTCCTAGGTTTAGTTTCTGGGGTTCTGCAGATTAAACGGACAAAAGACAGATTAACCAGACGAAGGTTATGTATGTTAATAGAAGCCTTCCTAGAAAAGAAGTGAAGACCCAAAGGGGGCAATTAAACTCTGGAGGCTTATATGCCATTTTAACAATGAGTAATAAAGTTGTGGGAAAGTGACAAAATAAAGGGAAGGGGGCTTGAGTTCTAGGGGTGGTAAATTGTGGGAAGGTAAATATATGCAGGGTAATGGGTACATGGAGTGCTATTGAAAAGGAAGAGTAGTTTAGTAAGCTCTGTTAGGCAGATTAAACTCAGATCATCTCTGTTGATTAAGANTAATAAAGTTGTGGGAAAGTGACAAAATAAAGGGAAGGGGGCTTGAGTTCTAGGGGTGGTAAATTGTGGGAAGGTAAATATATGCAGGGTAATGGGTACATGGAGTGCTATTGAAAAGGAAGAGTAGTTTAGTAAGCTCTGTTAGGCAGATTAAACTCAGATCATCTCTGTTGATTAAGAGGCATTCTCCTCTTCCTGGAAAGGGAGAGGAGACACCTTTACAAAGGGAAATGTGTGCCCCGTTTTTAGAGAAGAACAGAACAGAGAGCTCAATACAATCCTTAAGTCAAAGAGGCCTATTTGGGGGTGGCACGTGCTGTTCTCCTTCAACTGCCTCTCTCAGAAGCTAAAAGGCTTTTCAAAAGATAGGCATCTATGGGACAAAAAAGGATGCTGGCAAGCCTTGTTTAAATGTCTTTCTGGTGCTTTCTCTGTGATTCATTTACTCATCATTTTCTCGTTGCTGTTTACACTAGGGAATAAGGATGAAGTACAAGAGAATAGAATGAGAAAACAAATCTTAAAATGTGTGTTTTAAATACAAGTCACTAGCACATTGAAGTCTTCATCTTCTGAAATCTTGTTTGTTCTTTGAAATTTTTAAACCTAGTAATAAAAGGAGAGTGAAAAAGTTGGCTTAAAGCTCAACATTCAGAAAACGAAGATCATGGCATCCAGTCCCATCACTTCATGGGAAATAAATGGGGAAACAGTAGAAACAGTGTCAGACTTTATTTTTCTGGTCTCCAAAATCACTGCAGATGGTGACTGCAACCATGAAANAAAAAGAAATGCGAGATGTTGGAGAAGGCTGGGAAGCAATATTTTGCTTGAACTCAAAATAATAACACTGTACTTTGTGTTTCTGTTCTTCCACAGAATGACATCACTCCCCTTCATGTTGCATCAAAAAGAGGAAATGCCAACATGGTAAAACTATTGCTTGATCGAGGAGCTAAAATCGATGCCAAAACAAGGGTAAGGGTGCAACTTATGTACTTGCTTATGCTCATTTTCAGGAAGCAGGTCTGCTTCTACTAATACTTTTGTTGCTGGCTCAGCCCTGGCTTTGTTATTTCCCTTGTTGTAGTCTCTTAGAAAATGACTGCTAAGCTGATTCTTCTTATAACGGGATAATGATCCCCATTTATAAAGCTTTCATATACATTTAAATANAACTTATGTACTTGCTTATGCTCATTTTCAGGAAGCAGGTCTGCTTCTACTAATACCTTTGTTGCTGGCTCAGCCCTGGCTTTGTTATTTCCCTTGTTGTAGTCTCTTAGAAAATGACTGCTAAGCTGATTCTTCTTATAACGGGATAATGATCCCCATTTATAAAGCTTTCATATACATTTAAATAGTACTGGGATTTAATTATAGAAACTAAGGCTTAGGTCCAGAGTTTTTGTTGACTTACATTTGTAAGTATTTAATCACTGCTTGATACTGCAGACAGAGCTATTGGGCCAGTTTGATACTAAAACTGACATTTTATTTAAAAACAGATCTGTCTCCCTTTGCACACTGCTGGTAGGAATGTAAAATGGTACAGCCACTATGGAAAACAGGATGAAGTTTCCTGCAAAAACCAAAAATAGAACTAGCATATGATCCAGCAATCTACTTTGGTGTATACACCCCAAACAATTGAAAGACGTATCTTGAAGCCATGTAGTAGTCAAGAGGTGGAAGCAACCCAATATCCATAGATAGAAAATGGTGAAAGAAAATGCGTTATGTACATATAGTGGAATGTTATTCAGCCTTATAAGGAAATCCTGTCATATTCCCCAGTATGAATGAGTCTTGAGAACATTATGCTAAGTGACAGAAGCCAGTCACAAAAGTACGAATACTGTATGGTCCCACTTAAGGAGGTACTAACAGTACACACATAGAAACAGAAATGGAATGGCGCTAGCTGGAGGCTTAGGGACAGGGAAGTGGGGAATTGTTGAGTGTCAGTGTTGTAAGATAAAGTTTTAGAGATGTTATACAACGACATGAATATAGCTAACACTACTCGACTGTGCATTTAAAAGTGGTTAGAGTAAATTTTATATTGTGGGTTTTTTAACCACAATTTAACAAAATTTTTCAACATAGGTCAGTCTAGGCAGGTGTTTTGACATGTTAATTGTTTGGTGTGATGCACTGTGTTTGGGGGGCGGGGGGAGAAGTGAGACTTAGAATCAAGTTGGAATCCCAGAAGGTGAGCTTAGCTGGTTGACGTAGGTCGACGAGGCAATGTAACCTTCGGCATGCAATTTCTGTATCTGAAAATAAGATTAATGGCTTCCTTGAAGGCTTGTTGCAGTGATCAAGCTAATGCTTGTAAACTGTATTGGCATAAAGTAGACCAGAAATAAATCCCAGCCATTAGTAGTAGATGTACACCTCAGAGATATTGGAGCTTGGGTTCCAGACCACTGCGATGAAGCAGTATTGCAAAAAGGCGAGTCACAGGAATTTGGGGGCTTCCTAGTGTGTATAAAAGTTATGTTTACACCATATTATAGTCTATTGTGTAAAAGCATTATGTCCTGAAGAATGCATATACTTTAAATTAAAAAGTACTTCATTGCTAAAAAAAAAAAAAAATCCTAACTAGTGTTGGAGCCTTTAGCAAGTTATAATCTTTTTGCAATAGTAACATAAAAAGATCATCATAACAAATATAATAAGAAAGTTTGAAATGTTGCAAGAAGCACACAAATGTGACACAGAGACACAAAGTGAGGAAGTACGGTTGGAAAAATGGCCTTGCCTGATGAGGGTAGCCACCAACCTTCAACTTGTAGAAAAAAGAGAGAGAGAGAGAGAGAAATGCAGTCTCTGCAAAGAGCAATAAAGCAATGCACAGTAAAATGAGATGTGCCTATATAATTCAGAGCTCCAGTTAACATTAAACTTCTGACCAGGGATTTTATTTCTCAACATTTCATTTAAGAGCAAAATGTGCTCTTATAAATATCCTCCTCTCTAAGGGTTTTGGAGAGTTCTCCCTGTCTTGTAATTGTATCTCCTGTAATCCTGTGGTTCCTCTTTCCAAGAATCCTGATATTTCTAAAACTGGTCCAGTAACCTGGACTTGGTTCCTGTAATTCCTTGATTCAGTACTTTATCTTTCACTGCACGTATTCACTCAAGCAATTAATGATTATTGAATGCCTACTGTGGGCCAAACATGGCTAAGTCATGGAGAAAGCCCACAAGCCCCCTCCCCTGCCCTCACGAGGCTGACTGATCATTTGTCTGTTGTATACTCTGACTTGAAGATAGCCCAGCCCTGGGTATTTGACAGGAGACCAGACTTCTTTGTCTTAGTACTGTTGAACCTGAAAGTTTTATGCTTTGTATGTAGCATAAAAGAAACAAGCTTTCTGGAGAGGAGAATGAAGGAAGATGAGGGTTTACCCCCTACAAGACTGTCTGACTGCGGAAGTAAATTGAAGAGAGGTCTTATTGCATTGACCTGGCATTATTTGCTAAGAAGCCATCAGCAGTAGGCTAGACCTGTTGCTTTAAATGCCAGGGGTGTATTGCTGAGTACAGGAGCGGTTGCAAAAAAGAACAAGTTAGATAATCATCACTTAATGCCTCTTTGTTACCCGTAGAGGCAGAGGGTCATTTGTGAATACAGAAATTTTTGTGAAGAGTGAAGAGGGATACTGGAGCTGAGCAGAAGAGAAAAACTTATATAGCTATACTTGGCTGTCCAGCTGGATTTTAATGAAGTGTGTGGATGAGAAATGACCATATTTCTCCCTCTCTTGATACAGTCATCAATCACCAGAACAGCAAAATTGCTTGTCAGTAATTTTGAATCATTTATCAAGCACTTACTTGTTCTATTTGGTACAACAGAAAGAGGATAGGGTATGTAGGAAATCCAGGCCCCATATTAATGGGGCACGTGGTGTCACGGAGAGGCTAGAATGAAACATACAAACACTTCTGGACAAAAGCATCAGATGTACAGAAAACGGGACATAGGCGAATTCAATATACACTTAGTTTCTATGCCACTTTGCCTCCTTGTTCTGAAAGCCTGTCTTATTTTAAACAAAATGTAGAGTCCTTTTTACCAGTCCCTCAGTTTCAACGTGGAGTTGCTTTTCTCCTATGTTATGTGAGTGCTGTGTGGATGTGAAGAAAACTTAGAGAAACAGAATAGTCATTCTTTTATTGTTGTCCTGCTTGGGGTGGACGGGTGGTGTCACTTGAGAACAAACTGAATTCCTGGCAGACTCTATGGAAGAAAACATAGTACATACCCCAAATATGTCAACTATTTTGTGTTCTCCCCATCAAAGCTTCCCTTCTCTATTGCTGAAATGACTGAGTGGTCACTCAGTGTGTGGGTGAAAAGGAGGGCGCCATAAAATTCAGAAAGCCCTAGGGACAAGCCTGAAAACGGAAAGCAATTTTTTTAATAAATACAAGTTTTAATGATTCAATCCAGTAGCCCTTTAGAAAGTAAATATTGTTATCTACCCATCTCCTTCTTGCCAGGTACTTCCTACCTGTGTAGCCACCTTGTTGCATCAACAGTCTGACCTGCTACACACCAACACCCTAGATCTAGAGATTTCACTCAGCACACTCCAAGGGACCCCCTCATTGGCTTGCTGTGTTCCGTGTGTGTGTTGCTAATCTAATAAAGGATTTGGTTCCAAAGCAGACTCTTCCTGCCCTTTTAATCAGGGAAGTAAACTTGAATAGTAGTCAGAGTGATTTAGGTTGGGATCTGAGCAAGACCTGCCCAGCTGGAAAAGCAGGCTGAGAGTGAATTTTTTCTACCCTGGTGCCTGATCTCTGGTCTTAAGTGTGACTAGCAAGTGAAATCACGACCCTAGGAAAGCTCATCCTCCTGAGTCTTAGTTTCCATCTCAGTACAGATAGTGAGTTGTTCCGATGATTTCACAGGCTTTCCCCACTGCTGGGGCACTGGATGTTGTAACTTTAAGAATAATTAGCTACAGTGAAAGTCGGGGTGGTGATATATGTTGGGGTGATGTGACCAAGATGGTGAATTATGAGACCCCAGCCCCCACCACCCACAAAGATCAACAGTTAGACAATGATACACTATCAAAAAGAGCTCAGGGAGAGCTTAGGAGTCCAACTGAGAAACTGCAGCAAGGACTTCCCTGGTGGTCCAGTGGCTAAGACTCCACGCTCTCAAATGCAGGGGGCCCAGGTTTGGCCCCTGGTTGGGGGACTAGATTTTGCATGCCACAGTGAAGACCAAAGATCTCACGTACTGCAGCTAAGACCTGACACAGCCAAATAAATAAGTACTTTTTTTTTTAATAAGAAGAAACTTCAGCCGCACAGTGGAACAAAACACCGGAAAATAACTCACAAAAAGGTTGCCTGCAGCATCTGATCCCCTAGGCCAGCGCTACTCAGGGCCAAGGGTGAGCCTCCCCAGGTGGGAAGAAGTTTCCTCACCAAGAAAGGGAGAACGGGGTGAGCAGCCAGCCTCCCCAGCCCTTTGGGAAACTGAGCAAGGGACCCACTTGGGTCTCACCCAACCAGAGGCTGGCAAAGCTGAGATGAATAGAGATGGGGAGGGGCAAGGAAACAGCAGGGGCTGCTAGCGTCAGCCACCTGATGGGAATGACTGAGGCTCCCTGTGACCTGCCCTCAGACCCCAGCACCTTTCCCCCTGAAGTAGCCAACAGCCAGCACAGCTGACCCAGACCCCCTGTAGATGTTGTCCCGCGGATATTCTCATTCGCAGACACCAGCCGTCTGAGCCCCTCCCTGCTCCTCACCTCCCACTGCCTTGGTGGGGCTCAGGATCCACAAGAGCAGCCAGCCCAGACCTCTGTGGCCACACAAGTACGTGACACCAGCCTCGAGCCCTCTGGGTGACCCCCCACTTCTGTGCGTGTGCTGGGGGCTGGCTCCTCCAGCCGTGCCCTTGCACACTGCCGGCCAGACCCTCATCACAGGCTTCTACTGCTCTACCTGTACCTATGGCAAGATCCTTCAGTGGAACGGCAAGCCAACAACCAAGGCCCTGACAGCTGCCTGAGGGCCTGAACCTGGCTCTATTTCTAGTCACCGGCCTCCATCACTCAGCATGTGCACACTTCCAACCAGACCCTCATGACCAGCCTCCGCTGCCATACGTGTTCCTGGGGAGACCCTGCAACCATAGCACACACCAGGGCCTCCACAGCCCCTGTGGGCCAGGCCTAGCCCTGTCTCCTGTCACTGACCTGCACCACCAGGCTCATCTGCAAGGAACCCCTCCAGCTGGGCACCTGCATGCCTCCAGCTTGAGGGCCA
This sequence comes from Neotragus moschatus, assembly GCA_006410615.1. NCBI lineage: Eukaryota > Metazoa > Chordata > Mammalia > Artiodactyla > Bovidae > Neotragus > Neotragus moschatus. The sequence goes on from SJYA01003125.1 coordinate 570,840, forward strand.
ATACCAGCCTCCAGGGCAATGCACGCCTGGTGAGACCTTGCAGCCACAGTAATGAATGCTGACAGCCAAGGGGCCCCACAGCTGCCAGTGTACCTGCAGTTGGCCCAGACCCTTGGCAGCTGGCCCTTGCCCCTGCCTGTCTGTATAAGTCTGAAATGAGCATTTGCGAGTACATAGGCACCTGCAGCTGGCCCCTGCAACCGAGTTTGTATACACCACCAGCTTCAGCCCCCAGCATTGCCTGCCAGGTCTGGAGCCACTGGACCTGAGATGTCCTGAGGGCTCCACTAGCTCTTACAGTCACTGTGGTCAATGCTGTGCCCCCAGCAGCCTGAACAGATGCGACATCAGCCCCCAATCCTATATCTGAGAGCCTGCACCACGAGATGCAAGGTTAGAGAACCTTCCAGCATGCTCCCACCATGGAAGAAAGCCTTTCCATACCAAAGTCAACCCACAAAGTCTGAAAGAGATGACTGCTTCTGTAAATGCACAACATCTATGCCAGGCTACAGGCTCAGGAAGGGATCGAGGGTAACATGACATCACCAAAGGAAGACAGTAAAATTTCACTAACTTTGCTGGACAAAGGATTCAAAATAAGTGTTCTAAAGATGCTCAGAGATCTACATAAAACACAGCTCAGCAGTTTAACAAAATCAGGAAAAAAAAATACAAACTATTCAAGAAGTTCAATACAGAGATAGAAAACAGACAATCAAACAAATTTTGGAGCTAAAAATAACAATGACTGTGATGACCTAGAGGGGCAGGATGGGAGAGGGGACAGAGGTGCTAGAGGGAGGAGATATATATATATTTATGACTAATTATACAGCAGAAACCAGTGCAACATTATAAAGCAATTATCCTCCAGTTTAAAAAAATTTTTTAATACGGTAATTGAACTGAAGAATGCAGTAGACAGCTTCAGCAGTAGATTGGACCAAGTTGGAGAAATTGATCTCTCCAGTTTGAAACTATCCAATCAGAGGAACAAAGGAAAAAATAAAAAGGAACGTAGAAAAACCTACAGGACTAAAGTGACTTAAGGATTAAGTGAAAAGAATCTACCTATCATGAGAGTCCCAGAAATAGAGAATCACTGATGACTTAATAACTTAGATTGCTACTCTGTGGGATCTTTTAGATGTGGAATCTGAAAACATTGAATTTTGGAATGGAATGGAACAGAGAAGGGAATGGTGGTTGCCAGGGGCTGAGAGGTAGGGGAGATGGGGTGACATTGGTTAGATAGTACAGACTATCAGTTATAAGATGAATAAGCTCAAGTGTCTAGGGTACAGCGTGGTGGCTACAGTTAACAATACTGTACTGCACACACCAAAAGTTGCTATGACAGAAGAGCTTTAATAGTCTCTCCGTAACAATGACAACATAATTTAAGAGGTGACAGTGGTGGCAAATGTGCCGCGACATGTACAGATATCAAGGCAAATGCTTCCATCTGATCTGCATATAGCATCCTAATTTGTTTCTGTATAGAAATGCGTTGCTGAGAATGGCTACTTACGGTAGCTGCTGTTTCCAGGTAACTTTTGCTCTCTGCAAAGCTAGCGTGTGTATTTGCACCCTTTCTAAAGGAAGAGGCTTTGCAGTGGAGGGCCTATTATCATTTTTCTTTTCCTTCGCATCAGTTCACAGCCAAATCAGAGGCTTGATATGGACCCTAAATTAGAACCAGTTTAAAACTAATTTGACAACTTCTGAGTTTAAACCAATCTAAATCAGATTCTAGGTTAGAAACGGTTTAAAACTTTGTGGCAACTTCTGAGTCCTCCATCTCCTTTCACTGACTCTTCTCAATCCAATAACAAAGGCAACTGTGCCTGTATGTAGTGCTCCAGAATATTCAGGAGTTCCAGGTAGAGTCAGTAATAATAATACTGCGGTTCCCAGACTGCTGCTCTCACCATTCCTCCTCCAGCTTCCAGCCTTTCTAGCAAGGTACCACTGCCTGCCTCTCCATATAATCCCACTACTACAATGTTACATCCAAAGCTACACCTTGACACTTGGAAACACACATTCATCTTAATACCTGTAGCACTTAGTACTTCCTGGCACATACTAGATGCTTAATAAGTATCTGCTGAATATATTAGATACACTTCCTAATGTTACATTTGCCAAAATGTCTTACTTGATTTTATACTGGTCCTGTGATAATGGGGATATGGGGCTTCCCCTGTGGCTCAGCTGGTAAAGAATCCGCCTGCAGTGTGGGAGACTTGGGTTCAATTCCTGGGTTGGGAAGATCCCCTGGAGAAGGGAAAGGCTACCCACTCCAGTATTCTGGCCTGGAGAATTCCATGGACTGGAATTGCAAAGCGTCGTGGGGTTGCAGAGCATGGGGTTGCAAAGCGTCAGACTTTCACGTTGTGTTGATATAATTTTGCTCCCTGAAGTTAATGGCATCCAACTGATTTATAAGAATAAAGAGATATTTGTGTGCAGGTAGATAAAGGGTTTTCAGAATAGCTCAAATCTGTCGGTTGTTAAATTCTTACTAGTCTGGAAAGATGTCAGGAGACACTTAGATGTCCTGTAATTTTAGCCTGTCCTTTCCCAGAAATGCAGGTTGCCCTGGTGGCTCAGACAGTAAAGAATCTGCCTGCAATACAAGAGGACTTAGGTTCAATCCCTGAGTCGGGAACATTCCCTGGAGAAGGGAATGGCAACCTAATCCAGTTTTCTTGCCTGGAGAATTCCATGAACAGAAGAGCCTTGTGGGCTACAGTCTATGGGGTTGCAAAGAGTCAGGCACAATTGAGCAACTAGAACATTTTTTCTTTCCCAGAAATGCAACTCGTTATATTTATCAGATTAAATATGAGGGAAAAATCAATACTGGTATTGAGTTTTGCTTTCCATTATATTTCCAGAAGTGTGATTGCCTTGATTAAGAATAAATTCTTAAACTATTAAATACTTTATAGTCATAAAATAGTGTCTATTGAAGAGATGTTACCTGACTTTTTATCAGAAACTCTGGAGATCAGAAGACAACAGAACATCTTTAAGGTGCTGACTGAAAAGTATTTGCTAATCTAGAATTTATATCCAGTAAAAGTATATTTCTGTAATAAAAGTAAAATAAAGACAGTATCAGATAAGCAAAAGCTGAGATAACTTGTTACCATCAAACCCATACTAAAAGAAATATTAAAGGAAGTTCTTAATTCTGACATATGATAAACTATACTAGAAGGAAATGTGGATCTAAAGTAGAGAAGAGTTAGAAGTGATAATCAGATAAAAACTATTTTTATTTTCTTAAAATTAAAAAAATTGATTGCTTAAATAAAATATCAATTTGTTACAAGATATATAATGCATTTAAGTTAAATATATATTTATAGCACAAAATATAAAGCTACTAATATAAGTGGAATTATAATATTATAGAATTCTCATA
>SJYA01003125.1:574437-616584 GCA_006410615.1 Neotragus moschatus
TTATAATATTATAGAATTCTAATAACTGAAATTATAAATCAATATATAATAACATAAATTCTATTACTATATAATATAGTTAATAATATTATTTAGGCTGTGATCATTTAAAAGAATATTTATTTTAATCTCTAGGAATACCACTTTTAAAAACAGGAAAGAAAAGAAAGAGTTTAGTTAAAAAGCCAGAGGAAGAGATCGTCAATGATAGATATAGTGAATCAGTCACTGGAAAACTAAATTATACTCAGTTAACCCAAAAGAAGATAAGAAGAGACCAAAAAAGCTCACACAGAAGAGAGTGGAAAAATACACAACAAATATTATAAGGGTGTATTCTAGGCTCAGAAAGAAAGCCCCAGTTTTCTGAGCAGAGAGAACAACGAGGAATTCTACCTCATTTTAGTTTGATTTTAGACATAGAGAATGTATGTCAGGACAGCAGGGGAGGGCACTAGAATGGTATATTTCTCTCTCCTGTATATAAAAGGCAGAAATGAATTCTTGATGTTAAAAGGAGATTGCTTGCCGCAGTGGAAGAGATCCAGTCCCTGTGATGCAGGAACTAAGTTCTAATGTGAGTCTAACTGACTCTAAGTCCTAACGTGAACCAGCGACTTGCGTGTGATCTTGGGTAGGCACATTAATCCTTGGAGCAGCACTTTCTTATCTATAAATGCAAATTCTGATGCCTTTCTCTTGTGTTGTTGTAAAAATTCAGTAAGATCACAAATATAAAATGCCTGTGCCAATTGAGCAGTCTCAAAAAATGTTATTTCACTTCCTCTCAGGCCAAATTTACAATCCTCTAACATGCACAAATGAGGATACAGTCAGAATTTTTAGAGAAAAATACATGTATGAGAACAGTTTGACTGTTAGAATGTAACCAGTGCCTTTTAATTTCTCTCTGGCTATCATTATAACTCTCCTCTCCTGGGTACTACCTGCTTTTTCTTTCATTGTTTTTAATCTTCAGTTAAATAACATATCCCAGTTTATATCCATGACAAAGAAGAAAGTATATATCCAGAGTTTTCTGCTTGATTGCTTTTCCTTCTCTTGGGTGTGTTTTTTGCTTAAAAGGAAGAATAGAAAGGAACCTAGAGGATAGTAATCAAAATAAATATGTCTTTTTCTGAAAGTGTTTCCCAAGTCATGAATTTGTATAATTTCAGTATTATCTTTGAGCAAGTTCAACTTGTTAAGGACATTTTCTGGGTTCAGTATTCCTAAGTGTGCTGCTTTAATGTCCCACTCTGTGCTTTTCAGAAAAGCTAGACCTGAAAGCAAATCTTTTTGACCTTGGAGTGTGCAAGCTTTTGCTCTTTGTCTAACACTAGAGAGCCTTTTGTCTAGCCAGTGAAGTGCTGTTCCCTACCTCACTAATAAGATCGCTGCCACTGAAATGAAATATGAGATCTAGACTCGCCAGTTTTCATTGCTTCAGAATTCTTCCCAAGGGAATACTTGTTCATTATGTTAGTGCTTTAGAAATCAGGGGAATTGGAAAAAAAATCACTCACCCCATGCAATTTCATTTCCCTCCCATAATGTTACTATGGCAACTCCACATCCTTGCTCCTTCTCTCCTGTCCAACTGCATATATTGCCTATCTTGAGGCAGCCTCCCTTGAGCCCCAAGAACTGCCTTTGTCAAGCATTTTTCAATTAGAGGTCAAAAATATATCCTGTCGTATATGGTTGAGGGACTGCTTTTTGGTCCAGGACCATTCAAAGTGACACTGTGCATTAATTGTAAATTTCTAGGTGTTGGGAGTGGATAAGAATCCTTATATTATATTGGAAAAACCATTGCTCTAATTTTAAGGAAAAGAGTTCCCTGCTATGTAAACTAGTAAAGTGCTACGTTACGAAACAAAAGATCCACAATAGCTCTTATTTTAAAGCTTATAATGTCCTGAAATAGAAAAGTGAGGGAGGACCTTAATTAGAGCAAATATTCTCATATCTCTCTTACTTTCTAATTCTTTTTGTATGAAGTATAGAAGATTTACAGTGGGTTAATATCTGTTGTAAAGCAGTGATTCAGATATACATACATATACTTTTTCATATTGCTTTCTGTTATTATTGATCACAGGATATTGAATATAGTTCCCTGTGCAATACAGAAGGACCTTGCTGTTTATCCAGTCTATATCTAATAGTTTGCATCTGCTTACCCCAAACTCCATCCTTCCATTCACCTGCCTCCCCCTTGGCAACCACAAATCTGTTCTCCATGTCTGTGAGTTTGTTTCTATCTAGTTAAGTCTGTTTCTATCTAGATAAGTTCCTTTGTATCGTATTTTAGATTCTGCATATAAATGATATCCTATGGCACTTGTCTTTCTCTTTTTGACTTACTTCACTTGTATGATAACCTCTTTGGCTTTCCTGATAGCTCAGTTGATCAAGAATCCACCTGCAATACAGGAGACCGTGGTTCGATTCCTAGGTCAGGAGGATCCACTAGAGAAGGGATAGGCTACCCACTCCAGTATTCTTGGGCTTCCCTTGTGGCTCAGCTGGTAAAGAATCTACCTGCAATGAACGAGACCTGGGTTCAATCCCTGGGATGCAAGGATCCCCTGGAAAAGAGAATGGCTACCCGCAGTATTCTGGCCTGGAAAATTCCATGGACTGTATAGTCTATGGGGTTGCAAAGAGTCCATGGGGTTGCATAGAGATATCATATGGTATTTGTCTTTCTCTTTCTGACTGACTTCACTTGTATGATAATCTGTAGTTCTATCCATGTTGCTACAAATGGCATTATTTCCTTCTTTTTTATGGTCTTACCTTCTTATTCTTAATGCTAAGAAGACTGAGTCATGTTCTTCAGTGTAATTCCAGTTTATAAGTCACTTATCTATTGAGAATTTTATTTTTTTCTGGAACAATAAGGTATTTTAATAGCACTTCTAGGGAATAAATTTCCAGCAAATTTGGAAAATTCAGCAGTGGCAACAGGACTGGAAAAGGTCAGTTTTCATTCCAGTCCCAAGGAAAGGCAATGCCAAAGAATGCTCAAACTACCACACAATTGCACTCATCTCACACGCTAGTAAAGTGATGCTCAAAATTCTCCCAAGCTAGGCTTCAGCAATATGTGAACCATGAACTTCTGGATGTTCANGACACGACTGAGCGACTGAACTGAAGGGTATAAAATCAGTCTAGTCTTAAACATAGAAAATAAGAAGGAAAGGAATTTTTAAGCAGCTAACTAGAAAGCCTCTTTAAAAGGCTAGCCTAAAAGTCCAATCATTCACCCACTCATTCTCATTTACTCAGTCATTTTTATTAAGCCATTTCATGAACATGGTACTGAGTTACCTTCTCTATGAGATTCAAGTATCCCTTTTAAGCCATTAACTTAGCCCTCAGAAACAAACTCATTGGAATGATAATGCATGTCCACAAATAACTAAAATACTAAGCAAAATGTCATAGTTTCTCACAAAGAGGTTCAGATAAAATATGAGGGGAATCCTGACAGTCAAATGGTTATGTCTACCCTGAATAAGCCTTCAAAGAAAACCTATATTTTAAACAGTAAGGTTTGGATCTTGGTGAAAGTGGAAAGGAAAGTTTGGGGTAGATGAAATAGTGCACACAAAGCAGAGACATAAGAACAGGAGAGGCTTTGCCCGGGACTGGGAAGAGTATAGTTGAGGTGGAAGGGAAGGGGATCAGGCATGTCAAGTGTAGCATCGACTGATGGGAAGACTTTGAATGCTAACCTGAGGAATTTAGACTTCACTGAGGACTAAATCAGTTATTAAAGATTATGAACACAGAGGCATCATCAGAGCAGTGCTTCCAGAATGTGAATGATGCCCCCACCTATTTCAAAGCCCAAGAAATTAGTTCAGAAATTAAATGTTTACTTTGTGTCCTCCAAAAATGGTATTAAGTAATGTCAATCCCAGCTCTCTCTGCTTTTTTTTTAAACAGAACTGTGAATCACTATGTGGCTTATACTTTTCCGTCTCAATGTGGATCAGCCAGTCGTTTTGATCTTCGTGACTGTATAAACTATGATGCTAATTAAAGATCTCACATTAACTCTAGGGACTGGTTTTCCACTGACCTGTGACTGTCCCAGCAGCCAGGCCGGCGCTGTCTGTGCAGTCAGATAGTCGTGACATCTTACACAGCTTCCTGCTGAAAGGGATCTCTCCTGCTGGGCTTCTGGCTATTTGAAGAGCCAAGCACCTGTGAAAAGTTAGAGAGCAAATTTGCAGAAGATCCAAAAGAGTTAGACGTTCGCAATCAATGTTTAAAACACTGCAAGTAGAACTACAGTTGATAGAGCTGTGCTTCAGGTAGCTCTCTTGAGCTAGGAACCAATGAGGCTTTCCTTGGGGAACTTGCAGACTTTATCATTGAAACAAGGTGGTAAAACAAGCAGTGGCTAGAATGGAAAGCCCTTCACAGCTCTGACATGGCTGAAAAAAGGTCACCCTTCCTGGCTGAGTCCCCAGATTCTATGAGTTTTTAATACATAAACACCGGAGATCAGAAGTAGCAGCTGCAAAATATAAAACAAGGCAAAGAGTGTCTGAAAGTTCAAGCAGAGAGGCTTTGTCTTAATCATTCCTGCCAAGACATGTCTTATTTGTCCTGCAGCCAGCACTGACCTCTTGCTGAATTCAGCCTGTGACACCTCAGATGAGTCATTTAACTTCTTTGAATCTCAGAGTCTTCACTTACAGAATAAAGATTATACCCTTCTGTATAAGGGTAGTTGCAAGGATACAGTGATCCAATGTCTTGGATATGCTTCAAAACAATACAAGAAAAAGGAAAAGGTCAGGATAGAGATGGATCAGTGGGGATGCCAAGGCGACATTTGTTGATGCTGTCCACCAGGTACCTAGGGACTCATTACACTATTCAGTCTACCTTAGTCTGAAATAGGCTTGAAGTTTTCCCATGATTAAAACTTTAGCAGGATGAAGTCAGCAAAATTATATATGTCTGTATAAGGAACAATGTACTTCGAAAGATTAAGGAGTTGAAATAGATTTTCCTCTTAGGTGGCCACACACTTTATATTCAGTGTGTAGGATTTTGCTTGGGGGAAGATCATTTTCAAAGATATAAATGAGTTTTCTTTGAAAATGATAAATGAGTTTTCAAAGATGAATAATTTTGTGTGTGACCATAGTTTAAAAATGCCTACGTGTATTCTGTCATCCAGAATGTACTCACCAGAAATGAGAGAATCAAATTTGACCTTTTAGTTCATAAAAGACAGCCACATTCAGAGAATGTGAATTTTATGTGTGTCAGAAGTTAGATGTGATTATTGTATTATTTCTTCTCCAGTTATTTTCAGATTTTACATTACTGGGAAGACATTTGCCTTCATGGTATACTTTTAATGTCTTCTCAGATTTTATTTTATTCTATTTTGTTAGGAAAATGCTGTTTCTGACTTGGAAGACTATTATTATATTGCTCTAGTTTGCTTTAGAAGAGTAAGTGTTTGAAATTAGCATAAAAGGGAGAATATTTAAACATGTTCAAAGAATATACAGTCCAAATCGTATCATATTTGTGATTCAAATCTCATATTTTAAAGAATCATATTTGTGATTCAAATCTCCTATTTTAAGGAATTTTAATTGTATTGAGATTTGGCTAGTAGTTTAGAAATAGGATTGTACCTTATTGACTACGTATGAGATAATTAGGCTTAATTACAAGATCTGTTCATGTAGGCTAGAAAGTGACTTGAATCAACTTTTGACATATTTTAAAATATGGCTATCTTTAGGATAGATATTCAGTGTCAACAGCAGGAATCTTCAAGATGGGAAACAAAACCAAGATGTGCGAAAACTTCTTCATATGATTTGGAGCCATTTAGATCGTTTAAATGAATAAATTGCCACTTCCTCACTTCCCTGTTAATTCTCCTTTCTCACCTCTTTTTTTTAATACAGTAGCCCTTCTCCCCTAGTCCTAAAGAAAGGCCCTGACTCTAACTGTAACCCACAAGGCCCCACGGTGCAAAACCTCTGAGGTGAAGGGAAGAGCTCAGATCACTGTGTCCTTTTAAGAACTACATGCCTCTGGTCCTTAGATAATCAAATTCTTCTATTGCTGCTAACAGAAAAGACCTAATGAAGTTGTCTTATGAATCACTGAAAAAATCTTTGATGAAAGGTTATTAAGTGATTTTTGGCATGTAATTCAGGAATTTAGAGAATTAGTGGTATTGCCAAAACAAAAGTCCAACTATGTATTAATGCAGACAAGATGTCTCAGCACTAACATTTATAAAGACAAAAATTAGGAAAGTATTGATGCTGAATCCTGTCTCACTCTATCAATAAACTGTGAAAAAACATATGTCATTCAGAGAGGAATTTTTAATAAATTGTTACTCTTGCTTAATAATCATAAAATTTAGAATGTATTGCTGTTTTGATCCATTGTGTTTGAATAATTACAATTCCAATCAGGAGATTTATTTTTGACACTTAAAGGCTTGTGTTCTCAGAAAATCTTTAAACTTTTTTAAAATTTAGATTTATGTTTTCTTGCAGCAGGGAAGTATGATATGGTAATCAATAAAAAACACTCAAGCATAAAATTATATTACATGAAGATACAATTATATGGGGGAAATGAAGTGGAAATAGACATGCAGGAGCAAAAAGGAGCAATGTAAAATTCCTGTTACAAATTCCTATTTGAAAAGTCTGTAGTATTTTTTTAAATGGTGGATACACAATTATTTATAGTACTTAGATTCCATTGGATAGTCAAAAGAGTAGTGGAACAGTTATACTTTTAACTGTCAGCTTTGCAGGGAATTACACACTTGACCACTGCCTAAACTTAGGAAAAATTCAGTTCTTTAGTTGAAAAAATAGAATTTTATTATGAGATACATGAGGAAATACTTGAAGCTTGCTGGTCCAGAGCACTTTGGCTGCCACGCTGAACCTTGATGAAATACACTCGTTCATAGAGCTTCCCGTCGAATGCATTTGAAAACGTTGCCTGTTTTGATAGGACGGTCTGACGCCGCTGCACTGTGGAGCAAGAAGTGGCCATGAGCAGGTGGTGGAGATGCTGCTCGACCGCGCTGCCCCCATTCTCTCCAAAACCAAGGTAATCTCTCCCCAGGTGTTCGAGAATCACGCTGTATTTAGCTTCGAATCCTTTGACTGGCTATTTTACCCAACCTTCCAGTCACACAGAATTTGCTGTCATTTGAATTTAGCAATTAGTGTGCCCTGTGCACCAAATCTTTAGAGACCCTCAGGATCGAGTTTGAGTTCACGAGGCCTTCAGATGGAACACCCTCTACCGCAGAGTCATTTGTGTGTGTGTTACTTTTGTTTCCGTTTCAGGAACACTTACTGTTTGATTTTATTCTATGAAGTTTCTCCATAGCTCAGAAATGATTGCCTGATGGGAAAAGAAAGACTGTAAGATTTACAGTCTGAAGTCTGGGTGCTGGCACCTTTTCTCCTGACCCTCAGTTTATTTCTTGAGAGTTCACAGACTATTTAGAAAAAAACACACCAAGGTATTGTTTAAGTGATGAAGGCTGGAAACTTTGGAAAGATTATACCTTGGGCCTTTGGAATAGTTGACTTATCTGAAAGGAAAACATGATGATTACCTTAAAAAAAAAAAGTTTTACTGTCTTCTGAGTTTTTTTAATGGTAAGACCATTTAATAGTATTTGAAAAAGAGAATATTTGTAAATAAATTTGGGGACATAGAAACTACCTCAGAGTCAATACTATTTTTATAAATCAAACTAGTGACTTTTTGAAGCTATATTAGGCTTTATAAAGAGCTGTAATTTCTAAACATGAACAACAAAACATGTATTATTCCTGTTTGCACTCTGATCAGTGTTTACTCAAGTGAAGATGGACGGGGTAAAGGTTGTCTGAACAATTTTATCACTATCACACAGAGTTTAGATCGGCAGGCATTGGAGAAATTATCCAACAGAATTAAGCAGCCACCCTTTTTCACTGCACGTGATGACATCTTGGACTTTTGAGTGCTTCTCATCTAAACCACTCTCCTTGTCTCTTTTCCTTTCACATGGTCCATATCTATCTTCTCTTAATCCCACTGCTCTCTTTGAACTGCGTCATCTTCCTAAACTGCTGTAATCACTTCCTTACTTGTCCCTCACCTTCCCACCTGCCCCTTTCTAATCCTGTCCCCATTTTGCAGTCAGTGTGGCCATGTAAACATCAACCAAATCATGTCAGCCTCCTGCCTAAAAAGTCTCGAATTAATTCTCATCATTCTCTTTAAAATTAATTTTCATCTTATCAGAGCAATATGGGCACAATTAAAAAGCAAATCGTTGTCTCATCTTCCTTCTCCTATCGTTCATCTCATTGTGTATTTGGCTTTTTTTCCTAAGAAATATCAATTATTTTTGATGTTTTTCATATGCAAGAACATTTTCTTGTCCTCTGAGAGCTCCTTAAAGCATCCAGTTCTCATTTTACAGGTGCAGTACATTCTGTTGCCTTTCAGAAAACATTTAAGATGACTTTTCTTTAACTTCTTTCACCTCTCATCTGTCCCTAACTCCTCAGATATCCTTTCATGTCTCTTGCCTTTGGCTGTCTCTTTTGCGGTGGGAGTTTCCCGCCATGGTCTGCCTGACCACATGTGCCAGGCACTCACCTTTGAGTGCAGGCTCCATGGGTACCGCAGACAAGGCTCCTTTCAAGTGGATCAGAGAGGTCCCTAATGTCAGGATTAGTTGCCTTTTCTCTAGGAGGCATGGTTTTTTGAGAGACGAGTTCTCCAGCCTTTCTCAGGGTACTTCTATGTGAATATGTTGGGTAAGGAAAAGGAGCTATCACTCTCCTGGTCTTCGATGTATACCTTAATCATAACAGTGATAACAATAGTTACATAGTGATTACTACATACCAGGCTCTAAGTACTTTACGTATATTAACCCATTTACTCCTTACAATTACCCTAAGGCATGAGTTTTATTATTTCCCTTTTTATAGATGAGGAAACTGAGACCCAAAGTGATAGAGTAACTTTCTTAAGATGTCTCATTTTATGTCAGAACAAAGAGTTGAACCCAGGTAGTCTAACCCTAGAGACCATACTCTTTTAATAGCTATTCTGTCCTTCCTTCTTCTGAGTGCCTGTTCTGAATCAGAGCCTAAACACTGCCCTCTGCTCAGCTCTGGGCCCAGAGTCCAAAATCCCCAGAGATTTAATTTCTGATTTCCTGCAAGGCACAGGGGGGAAGTCATTTGGTTTTGTTGGGTTGGAAGGACTTATAGACCTGAAAGCCAATCCAGCTTTTGGTCCCAAGCCTCATCTTTATCCCCCAAGGTACTGTGTTTACATGTTGTCGCTTTTTGGACATCTGGGAGGTAAAGCCATTCTCTTCATCGTACGCTGTAGTATACTGGAGCCACACTGTTGAACCTATTAAGTACATCTCTTCCTAATTCCATATTCAGTCACATCATGTTGGTAGCTTGACATCGGTCATAGAGTAGAGGTCTTTACACAGTGTAATTGGCAAGTGCTACCTATTTTCAAAGAGCTGCCGTGAGACGTTTACCAGCATACCACAGATTATACCCTTCACCAGGCACTTAGGTGTCAGCCTTCTCCTTTCTGCTGGATAAGCTAACACACTTAAAATCTCTTCTCATATTCTAAAGCTGTAGATATCACACATGTTTTGTTTTCTTTCCCATTGTGTGACTGTGTGGGTGTGCCTGCATGCATATGTGTGTGTGCCCCATGGATTCTGTCTTTTAATTCCATTCATGTTTTTCAGTGGAGCTTGTGAAAGTTTGGATAAACACACACATCACTTCTACCATGTTTATCTGGAAGTCCCCATGCCCACTGCACTGGGAAGTCCTTACCAGAATCTGGCCACCAGACTCATCTCTGGTCCTCACCATCTCCAGCCGAGCAGCCTCCTTCCACTTCCTATAATACACCAAGACTGTTCTCCTTTCCTGTTACCTCATACTGAGCTTTCTCAGTCTGTCCCAGATCTCTTCACCTATTTCTCAGCTCAGATGTCATCTTCTCAGAGAGACCTTCTTGGTTTCTTTACTTGTTTGCGATCTCTTTCTCCAATGAAATGAAAACAAGAACTTTTGTCTTATGTTCAGTGCGCTTCCCCAAGCACCTCAGTCAACATCTGTTACCGAGGAGACCTTCACCAAATATTTATTTGACAATAAATTATTTGACAATAAATATTAAGTGGATGAATACATTCTGAACTTTAAGACCATCTCTCTAAATCTTCAAGACGTCCATCTTTCTGAGCTAAGAAAAACCATCACCCTGGACCTATGTTTTTAACTCAATGAGATGCTGTATATATATAATAAGGCCCCTTTCCACAAGGCAGATGGTGCTTTTTTTCTGGTGCTTCCCCAGTGACCTATAAGTTACCCATTCAGAGGTGGTGGTTTTGTGTATCACTAGAGAGTTTCCTTCTTTTTGTGACACTGCCACCCATTTCTAATCTTCCCTAAGTCATTTGTTCTCAGAGTCTGTCTCTTTGTTTGCTTCAGGTTTTCCTCTCAGGCTGTATCAACACACAAAGCAGAGGGATGTTTTGGCAGGAAATAAACAAGCGCATATGCTCGTGGGCGGCAGTGTCTCAAATGAGAAGGGTTCCCATTCTTTGTTGCACCTTAGTTTCTACTTTGGTTCAAGATGTTGAAAGTGGAAATTTTTAGGCAGAAATATCCTGATTGACTGGCTATGTATGGAGGCTTTAAACTGACATAGTTATTTATGGAGCTCTTTCTGTATATACAAGGTTCTCTACTGGGCAGTATGGGGAAATTTTAACCCATGAAACTCTTGCTTTCAAGAAACACAAATAGTTAAAATACACGATGGGGTGTGTGAGTGACGCCATGAGAGTGGTCAAAGGGAAACTTGCTTTTATACCCCCTTAAACTGTTGTTTTATATCATTTACAAATAAATTAGGGGAATTTAACTTGGCCCAGAGGATTCAGAAATCATCAGTGCTTGTTCAGTATATCATTTTTTTCAAATTTCAGTGATGATTTTTTGAAAACTAAATTTACTGTCGCTTTCCCCCCACATAGGTTAAACTAGCTTACGTTAATGACTAAAGCCTCTCTTGATAACTGGATTCTCTGGGAATTTTCCCAGGCCGCTGCCCCCATATTTAAAGGGAACACGCCTGAAGAAACTGATATCTAATGCCTTGCTTTTGCCTTCGTTGAGAAACATGTACTGAATGCTAAGTGTCATGCTAGGCCTTTTAAAGGTTTTATTTACCTTGTACCCTACTATGCCATCAAGTCTCAGCAATCAAATCGATGTTTTACTTATTGCATATGATGGCGTCTCATTGAATCCACTTAATTGAAACTGGATATTAGTCAGTCAGAGACTTGCCTTTCCTCATTGTAAACACATGGGGGCACCAGATTGATGGGAAAAGGGAAAAGTTGTCCTTTCCACATTGATGTGAGATGTGTTGTACTTATATCTTTCTTAAAAATTGATCAATAATCAATAACAAGTATTAGTAATAGAGAATGCGCAAATAAAAATCAGTCTAGTGAATACCAATCTGTCCCTGCCTTACTTTATCCTTTTCGGTCTTAAACAGTTCAGTTCAGTTCAATTCAGTTCAGTCGCTCAGTCATGTCTGACCCTTTGCGACCCCATGAATCGCAGCACGCCAGGCCTCCCTGTCAGTCATCAACTCCCAGAGTTCACTCAAGCTCATGTCCATTGAGTCAGTGATGCCATCCAGCCATCTCATCCTCTGTTGTCCCCTTCTCCTGCCTTCAATCTTTCCCAGCATTAGGGTCTTTTCAAATGAGTCAGTTCTTTGCATCAGATGATCAAAGTATTGGAGTTTCGATTTCAGCATCAGTCCTTCCAAAAAATATTCAGGACTGATCTCCTTTAGAATGGACTGGTTGGATCTCCTTGCTGTCCGAGGGACTCTGAAGAGTCTTCTCCAGCACCACAGTTCAAAAGCATCAGTTCTTTAGTGCTCAGCTTTCTTTATAGTCCAACTCTCACATCCATACATGACTACTGGAAAAACCGTAGCTTTGACTAGAGAGACCTTTGTTGGCAAATGTCTCTGCTTTTTAATATGCTATCTAGGTTGGTCATAACTTTCCTTCCAAGGAGTGAGTGTCTTTTAATTTCATGGCTTCAGTCACCATCTACAGTGATTTTGGAGCCCCCAAAATAAAGTCCGTCACTGTTTCCACTGTTTGCCCATCTATTTGCTGTGAAATGATGGGACCAGATGCCATGATCTTAGTTTTTTTAATGTTGAGCTTTAAGCCAACTCTCCTCTTTCACCTTTATCGGGAGGCTCTTTAGTTCCTCTTTACTTTCTGTCATAAGGGTGGTGTCATCTGCATATCTGAGGTTATTGATATTTCTCCCAGCATCTTGATTCTAGCTTGTGTTTCATCCAGCTCAGCGTTTCTCATGATGTACTCTGAATATAAGTTAAATAAGCAGGGTGACAGTATGCAGCCTGGACATAGTCCTTTTCCTATTTAGAACCAGTCTGTTGTTCCATGTCCAGTTCTAACTGTTGCTTCCTGACCTGCATACAGATTTCTTAGGAGGCAGCTCAAGTGGTCTGGTGTTCCCCTCTCTTTCAGAAGTTTCCACAGTTTGCTGTGATCCAGTCAGAATTCCATGTTATCGGGGATGCAGTTAGTAGTGGCCCTGGCTCAGCGGTGAAGCGCCTGCCCGCAATGCGGGAGACCCGGGTTCGACCTCTGGGTTGGGAAGATCCCCTGGAGAAGGCAATGGCAATCCACTCCAGCACTCTTGCCTGGAAAATCCCACGGACAGAGGAGCCTGATAGGCTACAGTAGTCCACGGGCTCGCAAAGAGTTGGACACGACTGAGCGACTCTACTTTGACTTTCACTTAGTGCAGTTTACACTGTTTTTATCTTTTCAAGTCATGGAAAATCGTTTTATTACAAAATTTTCAAACGTGTGCAGAAAAAATAGCAAAATAAAGCACTCAGTGCACATCACTCAGCTTCCTGATGCACAGCGTGAGGGCCACGTGCTCGCTCTGCACCTTGTTCCCTACTCCCTGGACCTCAGCATCCATGCATTGTTTCAGAGTGAACCCTCCCTCACCAGTGAACGCTTCAATACATCCTGTCTAACAGCTGAGGACTCTTTATCTTCTGAATAGCCACAATACATCCCAACTGATAATCATTTCCTCTATATCATCAAAATATCAGGTTTTCCTGATAGTAGTATCATTTTGTCTACATTTCATTTACAGTTTGATAGCATGAAGAGATTTCCACTGCCCAAAGGTCACACCATTTTTAAATTCAAGAAAGAAATTATCTTTGAAATTTTATTTTTGATTGATATAAGACATGGGAGGACTAGATTGGGAAGGAACTGCAGTTCAAAACAGTTGCCACAAAACCTTTTAAAGAGAGATGGTATTTCCATGTGCAAATCTAGGGTTTTCATCTGTTCATATTTGTGCTACATTTTGTGTTGGGCCCATTTGCAAATGAAAGGTGAAACAGTCAATTCCACTTTTCTTCTGTGTTCCAGAATGGATTGTCTCCACTGCACATGGCTACACAGGGGGATCATTTAAACTGCGTCCAGCTTCTCCTCCAGCATAATGTGCCCGTGGATGACGTCACCAATGACTACCTGACCGCCCTGCACGTAGCTGCCCACTGTGGCCACTACAAAGTCGCCAAGGTTCTCTTGGACAAGAAAGCTAATCCCAACGCCAAAGCCCTGGTGAGTGGCTCAGCTCACAAGTCCAGCCTATGTTGTCTTGCGGACCACATGCTACCCCTGCATGCAAAGGGACTCCGTGTAAATGGAAGGTCTAGTTTAGTAAAGTATATACTTCTTGTCAACCTTCAAGTAGCCTTCTTGTAAATTTATAAACCCTTTTATTTCCAACATAAGCAAGGCTGGTAAGGCTGGTTTAAATCATTAGCCTCTTTATAGTCACATTTGTGATTCTCTTATGTAAATAAAGGGCTTCCCTGGTGGCTCAGAGGTTAAAGCATCTGCCTGCAATGCAGGAGATCCAGGTTCGATCCCTGGGTTGGGAAGATCCCCTGGAGAAGGAAATGGCAAGTCACTCCAGTATTCTTGCCTGGAGAATCTCATGGAGGGAGGAGCCTGGTAGGCTACAATCCACGGGGTCGCAAAACCCCAAAGACTGTACAAGTATAAAATAACTGAGTTGGTCCACTTATCTTCTGGTAGGTCAAGTGATAACTCTGTGAATTAAAAGTTTTTTCCGAGATCTAAAAATATGAGGCAAAATGATAAAAAAAAAAATAAATAAACCTTGAACATGAGAAGTCTAGGAACTTGTGAGTGGAAATCTGCTGCTGCTACTAAGTCGCTTCAGTCGTGTCCGACTCTGTGCGACCCCATAGACAGCAGCCCACCAGGCTCCGCCATCCCTGGGATTCTGCAGGCAAGAACACTGGAGTGGGTTCCCATTTCCTTCTCCAATGCATAGAAATCTGATGTGATGTTACCATGTAAGGTAATGAAATATCACCTGTCATCTCCTTTTCATTGAGATGCAAGTCAAAAATTTTGGTCTAGTTTTGTAGTTTTAACTCCTAGAATGATATGCTATTTTAACCTTGAGCCTTACTACATAGTTTTGTTTTCACAATGATATGGTAATTTGTTGTCTGTAGAAAAATAAATGTACCAATTTAGTAAGCTGTCTAAATTTAGTTCAGAAGAAACACTCATGTTTAGGAAAAAAATATGTCACCAAATGTTAGGGAACTATGTGTTTACTAGCAATTTTGTGGTCAGGGCTGTCATCTGATCAACCATTTTAGGAAGGGGCCCTGCTCCCTTGCAGCTCATCACCTGTGGCAGCCTGTGGGCTCTGAGATTTGGAGTGGCCAGGAAAGAATGGGCAGGAAGAAGCCCTTCAGACCCTGGGCAGCTCCATGGCCTTCGTAATTCTAAAGGCTTTTCCTGGAGCAGCATTTTAAGAGCTGCTGACTGGCCCAGGATATCAGACATATCTTTGAATTCTGAGAAGGGAGGGAAAGAAATGAACAGCCATGACTCATTTTTCCATACAAGAAAAGAAGCTTTACAACAGGGTGTGGACTCTGACCCTCTTTTTCCTCTGACTCGGAAGATTTCACAACAGAAGGAGGTTATGGTGGTTGTAGCCTGTCATCCTAGGATGGACTATGGCCTGGTAAGTGGTCTCAAAACCTCCACAGAAGCACCTCCAGCTTTCATGGTGGATTCTGAGGGTCTGCAGTTCTCTGTGGTGACAAAAATATGCCCCATGGTCTCACTTAGCAAGTAGTATAGCAAGGTAGGTAATTTTTAAAAAAGCAAATTCCTTTATTTGATTAAATATTAAACCAAATGTTCTAACTAATGTTGAGTTGTTTAACTTTCTACTCCCTTGGACAAATTTTTGGCCCAGATGTTTTTAGTCTGTGTTTTTGAGGTGAAGGAGGGACATATTTGGAAGAGTAAATTCCAGAGTCAAATAATCTAGAAGGATGGGTGAGCAACTCCCCTGGTGGTCCAGTGGTTAAGACTTCACCTTCCTAAGTGGGGGATGTAGGTTCGATCCCTGCTCAGGGAGCTAGGATCCCACGTCCTTGTAGCCAAAAAACCAAAGCATAAAGCAGAAGCAATATTATAACAAATTCAGTTAAGACTTTTTAAAAAAAATGGTTCACATCAAAAAAGTCTTTAAAAATTTTCAAAAGATACATGACCATTTTGCCTTAAGTACTAGGAACCCATGACCAAAATTTGCTTCCTGTTCATGATTATCAGGGCACGTTGGGTTCCTGGGAGCAGGTAGGCTACCTGTGCTTCCGGAAAAGAACCTATATTCAATTTAACCTCCCATTGTTTCTGCTCATTTCCAAATCTTTACAGACATCACTTTTGCAGAGGTATTTTACCATGCATAGGAAGTGGAGCTCAATGGAATATAATCAAATAGGTCTGTGTCTTTTTCCCTTGCAGAATGGCTTTACCCCTCTTCACATTGCCTGCAAGAAGAATCGAATTAAGGTGATGGAACTCCTTCTGAAACATGGTGCATCCATCCAAGCCGTAACCGAGGTGAGGAGAGGAGGATTTCTGGGGTCCCCCATGTATAGCCTCAGCAGCCAGAGTCCCAGTACCCTTCTTGACGACCAGCTAGTTGTACTGTGTGTGGTTGTCATAGCACTTTCTGAACCCTTCCCAGAGGGGCTGCCAGTTCTTAGGAGAGCAGACAGGAGTGTGGGAGGAGAGTGCAAATACTCAGCACAACGCCATAACCAGAAGCATAACCCACACACATGCATCGTGCTGGCAGGGTGCCATCACTCCAAGTGTAATTTACATGCATTAATGCACTTTACTGCAGTGCTTTTCAAACCCTGTGTAGGCGTGGATTTGCCCCGCCATGAGGCATTTGGCTGTCTGGAAAAGTTTCTCATTGTCGCAACTGGATGGTGCTACTGGCATCTAGTGGCTAGAGGCCAGAGTTGCAACTGAATATTTTACAGTGCACAGCCCAGCCTCCCAACAGCAAAGGATTATCTGGCTCAGAATGTCACATGTGCCATGGTTGGGAAACCCTGCATGACATAAGCTCTGTGTGGTGATGAAGGATTGCTCTCTGGAAAAACTCAGAATTAATGAAACATACAGTTGCTGAAGTTAGTAAAAGGGTAGCTCTAGGTTTCTTTCATATAAACCGACACAACTCAGAGAAACCATCTATTGGGATCAGGGCTGAGCCTGTAGCAAGGAAAACTGAGTCTGGCATCCACCCTCCAGACTTACCCACCCCCCCCACCCACCTGTAGCACTCTGGTCCTGTTGGATTTTAGCCATTGGCCTTCCCTAGACTGGACTCCCTTTGTTCACCCAGCATCTCCGCACCCTCCATGTATCGCCCGCCTCCAGGCTAGGCCTGCCTGTCTTTGAGGACCAGATCTGGGGCCACCTTCTCCAGGAGTCCTCCTCTAACCCTTGATCTGGTCCCGGAGCTCCTCCTGGGGACCATCACCACATCCTAGGTGTATTTCCATCAAAGTGCTTGTCCAGCTGACTTACTTATGACCCAGTTGCACTCCCCACCCCTGCCACCCCAAAGCTGCAGGCCCCACCAAGGCAGGCCTGACTCTTACTGGTCTTAACGTACCCACGACACAGTAGACTCCATAGTAGATCATCCAATAAAGGTCTGTTGAATGCATCATTAAAGACTCTAGCATTTGAAGCAAATGTCGACACTAAGGTCAAATCCAGTCATTGTTGCTTTGCCTCGGTTTCTTATCCACAACTGAATTATTTACTTTGATTTC
This sequence comes from Neotragus moschatus, assembly GCA_006410615.1. NCBI lineage: Eukaryota > Metazoa > Chordata > Mammalia > Artiodactyla > Bovidae > Neotragus > Neotragus moschatus. The sequence continues at coordinate 591,838 of SJYA01003125.1, forward strand.
TAACCTTCACAACTTTAAAACACTAAAGGACGGAAAATATTAATACTGATTTTCTCTTTTATGAGTCTTCCGGCTCCCTGGTAGGCACCTAGTTATTCTAATTAGAAAAGAGTAAGTTTATTCTCAGTGCATGGCAGCCCTTTTTAAAGATCAAAATGGACCCTGAAATAAAAGGAGATTTCTGACTGGTGTCTGAGTAAGTGTCCAGAGATGCCGGCCTGTGGCGGTAAGTTCCACTGTCAGCTGTGTTACTCCCTGAGGGCTTGAAAAGGTGGTGCCGAAAATGTCCTAATTAGACTTTGCCTCCCAGAGGGAAAAAGCACCGAATTAAATCACAATTCTCCTTCCTCTCCTTTTCCTCAGCTCCCTCTGCTGGAAGTCTGGCAACTAGAATTCTTCTATCTTCTGCCTCCCTTTCATTGTGTAGAATTCTTACACATATTTTTTGACATTACTCACATTTCAGTTGAAATTAGTTGTCTTCCTCTCTCTCTCAGCTTTTTCTGGCCATATTAAATATCTTTTTCAAAATATGATGTTATGATGTTCATGGTGTAAGTGAAATTAATTCCTGAAACATTTAAAATGGAGTCATTTTATACAAGAAGAACCAGTGTTTTGAGGTGTGTGTGTAAGTAGGACTTTGAAGCACACACAAAAAATGAAGCTCTAATCTAGTGACCATTGTTATATTTGCCTTAATTATATCCCTTTATAATACTCAGAAAGTTAAAAATTTTAACGATTGAGACCTTTAATGCTGATCTGCTCCTTTTTTAGAGGAATGGCTTTGTGTTCCCACCTGCTCTTTCATGTATAATACAATCAGTTATTCTGAGTACGTGAGAATCCTTATTAAAGGCCAGAATAGGATCTGAAAAAAAAAGTTGACTTTTTGCTACTGTGTATGTAATCACACACACGAACATAGCCATATGGATAAGGAAGATTTAATAAAGGGAAAAACCTTCCAAGTATTTCTGTCTAAAGTTTTTTCATAGAGCTATCATAAGATGCGTGACATAAGTCTTTAATGGTCATGACGTAGGCCTTTCATAATCATGGAACCTGCTTTAGGGAAATGATGATTATTGGTACCTTTGCCATATAGAATCTAAGACATGATGGTGGTGTCCAGATGTCTGCTGATCTGATCACTGAATTGGTTTTCTTCATATGAAAGGATGGATGGGTAAAATTGCAGACAGACAGATAAGCAGGAAGACAGATCGTTTTGAAAACAGGCCAACAAGCTGACTTTTCCCTTTTCTTCCCCAGTCGGGCCTTACCCCAATCCATGTTGCTGCCTTCATGGGGCATGTGAATATCGTGTCGCAGCTAATGCACCATGGAGCCTCACCAAACACCACTAACGTGGTAAGTGTCCTTTGAACAAAGGAGGTCCAATTGTGAGTATTTTGGAAGCTGGAAAAGGTTACTCTCAACCACCTTATTTTTGTTGTAAGTAAATGAATTACTTGACTACTTAAAAGGACAGAATTTTGAGAATACCTGTGGTTTCCTTTAGTTCAAAGGCAAGACCCATTCAGTCAGTTAACTGATCACAAATTGCTAAGACTTAGGGGCTGTTTAGCTTACTACTGAATATTATACTCATAATATTAAAACTTAAAAAAATAAATAAATAAAACTTTAAAAAATAAAGTTTTCTGGAAAGGGAGAGTTTTCTTTTTCAATAGAATCATTAAGAAGTGTTCCACGCATCGACGGACCTAGAGATGATCAGACTGAGCGAAGTGAGTCAGAAAGAGAAAGACAAATCCCATATGATTTCACGTATATGTGCAATCTAAAATATGACACAAATGAACCTATCTGTGAAGCAGAAACAGACTCACAGACACACAGAACAGACTTGTCATTGCCAAGCTTGGGAGTTTGGAATTAGCAAATAAAAGCTATTTATATAAAATGGATAAACAAGGTTGTACATACCATGCAGGGAATTATATTCAATATCCTATGATAAACCATAATGAAAAGAATATATATATAACTGAATCATACTTGGCCGTACAGCAGAAATTAACACAACATCGTAAATCGACTATACTCCAGTAAAATTAAAACAGATAAGAAGTGTTGCATGCTAGGAAAGTAGCTCCAACACTCTCCTTATTGTGATTTCAATTAATTTCCAAGCAATTTCTCTTTAGTGTGCTTGATATTGGGTCACAAACCCATGGAACATAGTAAATGTCAAAGGAGTGGCTTATCACTCTCAGTCTGCATGGGGCCCTTGACCTTGTTTCATAGGCTTTTAAGTTTAGCATCCTAATAATATTGGCACCCCAGACACAAGCATAAGGATGTTAGTTGGATTCATGGGCACTAAAGAAATGAAAGTAAAACAAACAACATGCTGGCACAGAAAGGGTTAACCCTAAGGCCCTGTGCCTCTGCCCTGAGGGCAGACTCCTGCGCGCCTCCGGGTCTTCCAGCACCTGGGCTCAGCACATCCAGAAGACAGAAACAGACCAGACCTCAGCTGAATGCAATCTTCCCCAGTACTTATGCCAGGGAGAGAGTGTTTTCCTTTACAAAGAGAACACTGGGTAACATGGTCTGCGCCATCCTCAGAACCTTTCCAGTAATAACAGCAGCAAGTTCCATGTGAACCATATCTCTGCATAGCCTTCACGGAGATGAATATCCTACAAAGCAAAGCAAAATTTATAAAAGTAATTTAAAGGTGGGCATTACTTCTGTGGGGGAGAATATGTTTGATTTTAACATTTTTAACATTTTGATCCATGTGTGCTTTCTATGTTGTTTCATTTTAAAAAATGAGATCATCTGAATTAAAGTCTACTGGGTGAAAAGCAGCAGAGGTGAGGGAAGTCCAGTGACAAACAGAAGAACCCCTTGGGATAATGCTCAAAGAACAGGATAAGGACCTGTTGAGATAGAGCAGGGAATGCAAACCAAGGACATGTCGAATCTGGCCTTGGGTTTGTTTTGTGTTGCTTCTGCAGCACTTCTTGTTTTGTTTTGAACTCTGATTTTTTGCCCAACACTCAAGAAATGTACACAGATATCCCACACTGCTACTATTTTTGAAAAATAGAAAGGTATGGCATGATACAACTAGCATCCTGAAGATTTACTGCCGCAGTCTGCCCGTGCCAGGTAGGGCTGCCTCCCTCTAAGAGCACTCTCCACCTGCCCTCTTTGCTCATCTACTCTCCTGCTTGGTCCTGTGGCAACTGCCTTTGAACCCCCAGTGACGCGGCATTGTAGATTATTGAGCTCCCAGTCCTGCCGTGCTCCGTGGACTTCACGCTGAAGTTTTCCATCATGGGCCAGGCTCCTGGGCAATTCTTGTGCATTTCATTTCCTTTCTTCCCTATTTTCAGTAAGGAAGTGCTTGGGACTACTTTTTATTTAAACAAAAACCTCCATCACAAACTTTATGTAAAGAAAATATGCCAGTCTTCAGAGCTGTCTTTAATTCACTTTGGCTCCTGTTCCCCAGAGAGGAGAGACAGCCCTGCACATGGCCGCTCGGTCCGGTCAGGCCGAAGTCGTGCGGTACCTGGTGCAAGACGGAGCTCAGGTAGAAGCGAAAGCTAAGGTATGTGCCGTGCGTGCTTTGTTTGCTACCAAGAGATGAAGTGATTTTAATAAAACCTTTAAACATATGCGTGCTCTCTTCCAGGATCACTCTTCTAGAGTAATGACCACCGTCAATGACAATAGTCTCTACCCCAGGGATATTGAAAACATCCCTTCGCTGCCCATGTCCAGTCAATTATTTAACAAAATGAAATAGAACAAGAGCTTTGTGCCAGAAAGAACTCTGTGTCCTTGGCACATTGCTCATCCCTAACAACTTAGAAACCAAGCCTAGAATTGGCCCAGAGTTGTTTGCACTCTGTGAAGAAGGGCTCGTGCACAAAGTTTCTAGCACAGGCATGCTTTGGAAGCACAATTGAGTCCTTTTGGTTGACTTAGATGTCAGCTGTCACAGTCACAAAAGGGAAAGGGGGGTTTTAACTTTTTCTCCAGGGCTTCCCTGGTGGCTCAGTGGTAAAGAATCCACTTGCCAGTGCAGGAGACTCAGGTTTGATGCTTAGGTCAGGAAGATCCCTTGGAGAAGGAAATGGCAACCCTCTCCAGTATTCTTGCCTGAGAAATCCCATGGACACAGGAGCCTGGTGGGCTACAGTCCATGGGGTTGCTAAGAGTTGGACATGACAGCGATTAAACGGCAGCAGCAGCAACTTTTTCTCTACAAGTTGTTAAACCATCAACTCTGAGACTTGGTCAGAGTTGTTTACGGAACATAGAATATAGAAGGATGTCAGGATTGAATTTGAATGCGTCATTCTCTGCCTGGCATTTACTCACTAGAAGAAACTCGCTGTCACTGTCTGGCTGCGCAGTTGGTCCAATTATCAAATGGCAATTTTGATTAGGAATCATGGATACATAAATACCTAGGGCATTTAATTTTAGCCCTTCGATATACAAATGGACATTTGTTTGTCATTTATGTATTTACTTTGCAGTTTCTAGTTTAGGGTTAAATGGAGAGGAAACTGAAGCATTTGTGAAGCAATCTGAGTATAGTACATTTCTCGACTTTTAACATTTTCCTCCAGTTTATCCAGTTCTCTTACATGCATGCAAGCTAAGTCGCTTCAGTCATGTCCAACTCTTCACAACCCTGTGGACTGTAGCCTGCCAGGCTCCTCTGTCCATGAGATTCTCCAGGCAAAAATACTGGAGTGGGTTGCCTTGCCTTCTTCTAGGGGATCTCCCCAACCCAGGGATCCAACCCGTGTCTTTTTCATCTTCTGCATTTGCAGGTGTGTTTTTTTACCACTAGCACCACCTGAGAAGCCCATTCAGCTGTCCTACTCATATCTAGTTTGACCATAATTAGTGTTTATCAACTCCTACCAAGGCTCTCCAAGGCTTTTACCTTAGTATTCTTAGGGGAAAATAAAGCCTTTCCTTTCAAACTTCTATTTTACCTGTTAAGTGTTATGTTTTTTATAATTTATATATTTTTATACTTATAAAATATATTTTCACATGTAAAATACATTTATAAAAATAGTTCTATTTTTAACTATATAAATATATAAAGTAATTAATACAAATATAGTACAAACTGGTAAAACAGTATAAACATACTAGTGTAGGAACAAAGACAACTAGGTCTTTGTAAACATGCAGTCCACATGTGGATACAAAGACGGTGATGCTCTAGGCAACAGACCATAACCTTGAGTGTCCAGTGTACTGTGGTACCAGTTGGTAGATTTTACACAGGACCTAGAAACAAAGCTTAGCAAACTTTTTCTGTAAAGCATCTAATTGTAAATATTTTAGGCTTCTCAGTATACACGGTCTCTGTCACAGCCACTCACCTCTGTTGTTACAGAACAAAAGCAGTGATAGCACATAATTTAATACATCAGCAGATGGACAGGACTGTGTTTCAATAAAGCTTTATTTATAAACACAAGTGGCAGCTGGATTTGGCCGCTAGGTTTTACTGTTCTGACCCCTGGTCTAAAGGATGTTGGTTAGTCTGCTAAATCAGTTAAGTGGAATGGTTAAGAGAGGCTGTACTCTACCATTGTAAGAAACCTCACATTTTTGAGTGTTGTTACATATGAAGCATGTCATCTAGGAAATGGTTTCGCCCACAAACTGAGACTGACCGTAAGATTTTTAGGAATTTCATTAAAGAGACAGTATGCATCAGCCAGACTGCCTGGGTTTGAATCTTTGTCCATCACTTACTCGCCGTGTAACACTGGGCGAGTTAACGTTTCTGTGCCCCATTCCCTCCTCTCGTTTCCTCATATGCAGGATGGGAATAATGACAGTTGTAGCTGATAGAGTAGCTGTGATGATGGATGAATGAATGCAGGTGGAGTACTAGTGCAGAACTTGGGCGTGCACACGCTCAGTGGATGCTTCACGGTGCTCGTGGCAATAGTCGAGTTACATGAGAGTTTTTGTTTTAGCAATCATCTCTTTCTGTTTTCAGTGTTTCTCTTCCTCCTTGTGGCATCTCCACTAACTTCTCACGCTTCCTACTAGTTACATAGACCCTCTTGCTTTGACCTTGACCCTCCTTTTACTTGCCATTGCAAAGCAGTGTCCTGTGCTCCAGCCTCAACTGTCTACTTGCCCTACCTAAAGTATCGACCTGGACTTGTTCACATTCTAGTAGGGGATTTCTCTCCAGAGAGCATCTTTGGGCAAACGAGGAAAAGATGTACCTCCAGTGTGAGGATAAGGCCCTCGGGGTGCAGGACTTATGAGTGCCTCATGTCCTTGGGTGAACTGTAATAGGGGGCCCTCCATTCCAGGCAGATGCAGCTTATGCCAGGATGACAACTCGGCAAGCAGAGGAAAAAATGGTTATCAGCCCTCATCAGACCTCTTAGCTGGGAGCCTTCCTCAACCATCCTGTACTGCCCCCACCTCCCCACTTTTGATTGTGGGAAGGCAATCCCACCAATAGAATAATTCATTCTCTATGAGTACATGATAACTGGTGGAGGTTATCCCTCCCAGGTATTTCAGTTTTCCCAGGATACATTCCCTTATGTCCCCTCTCCCACCAAAAAAGAATCATTAGCTGTGAAAAAATTGATAAAGTATAGCAGGGATGAGTGAGTGGGGATAATTTCTTAAAAGAAATACCTTTCACAATTCTCATTCTGATAGGTTACTCAAAGGGTATTTAAGGTGCTTAAATTCACCATCACCACCTTTCTGAAACTTAAAGAAAAAGAGAGATGAGATTCTTTTTAGTATTGTGCCAAAGAGGTGAATGTAGCCTCTCATACCAAGCAGCGAAGTTTGCTGTATTTTTCATGACCATTGTTTTTTCTCAGTTCATCAGACCTGCATTTTTACCTTGCCTTTTAGGATGACCAAACCCCACTCCACATTTCTGCCCGACTGGGGAAAGCGGATATAGTACAGCAGTTGTTGCAGCAAGGAGCATCTCCAAATGCGGCGACGACTTCGGGGTACACCCCGCTGCACCTCGCAGCGCGAGAGGGACACGAAGACGTCGCTGCTTTCCTTTTGGATCATGGCGCATCTTTAGCTATAACAACAAAGGTATGAAAGTCAGTCTTAGAGTCCTGCTGGGTCCCCCAGATACCTTCTCTTTACAGTTGCCTTCACAGTAATGGGTAGAAAAGCTATTGATGATTTCTTTTAGGAAGGCTATTAGAAAAGTAATAGGTGGAAAAGCTATGTACAACAGCATATATGCTTGGATCCCGGGATTAACAGGACCAGAAAAGCCCTGGGGTGGGGCGGGATAGCTTGTTGTGTGTGTATATACCTTACATTTTACTATCTTCTAATGAAACCTTATTGATGTCCACAGTCAGATATTTCTTGCAAATTATTTGATAGATTTAAATGGTGGTTTAAAAACACAGCCTCAGGTTTCTCTTGCTGAGGCCAGGTAGACCACATTATCCAAGCCAGTTGGTTAATGGCTTCTAAAGTACTTTCAAAGCAGGAGGTAGATTTTTCTTGGTTTGCTGTTATTGCTGCTTTGTTGTTGCTGTCTTTTCTGATTTGTGGCTTTTTAAAATCTCAACTCTGATGCCTTGCAGTAATAATCACCCACACACACACACAGTTGCTTTTTAAGTGCAGAATGCAAAATTTAGAGTTTTTCTTTGATCCCCTGTAAACCTAGCAAGTGTGACAGCAAGATGACCTGGCCCATGGCATGTCTCAGAAAGCTAGAAAACCGGTGTTATACTCTCTTATTGGAAGGCAAAGAAGAAGCATTAATGTGTGATCAATGCTGAAGATAATTACAGTATTTACAAATACTTGGAAAATTATCTGAACAAACTATGACTTCTTCAGAATTCACCCCCTGTGACTCTTTAGACTCTTCAGTAAAGATGCAAGTTCCTAGATCTTACTTCACATGTGAGAAAAAAGAGTAATTAGTGATGACATTTTGAGTGCTCCAGCCCTTCCACCATGCCAGCTGCCCCTGTCTCTATGGCTATAGTCCCATAAGGTCAAATATGCTGATAACCCTCTAGTCCCTGCCTTGTGCTTGGAGCCCTACTGGTGCATAGTAAATAACTGGTTGATACCCAGATCCTTGTGGGAACTGGAAGGGAGAGGAGCCACTCAACACTCGGCATCCACCTCACATATTTATTGGGATAGAACCATGTGTTATGATTCAGTTCACCTGCAGTAGCTGAGGTATGAGAACCTCTGACTCCTACACACAAGGACCGGGTCATATCTTGAGACATGAATTAATGTATACATGCAGAAATAGGGTGAAGAGAGGCTCTTTCCTGGTGATGAGAGATTATGGGAGGTTCAGACTTGCCCTGGATTTTTCCAAACCCTCCAAATCCAAACTGGGCTTGGACCCTGCAACCTATTCTTCCCACAAGGTGAACTCCCCAAATGGCCCTTAAATAAGCCCCAGCTGTGTCTTTCCAAATTCATCCTTGTCAGATACCTGAGGAGTGCCAAGATGAGTATCTCGTCGGGGCTGAGCCAGCAGAGAGAGAAAGATTAAATATCCTGCTCATCTTCTTTGAAAAGGAGACTTTTTCACTGTTGTCTACCAGTCCTGATCCTTAAATATAGGCGGCCCTGCTCTTCACCATTGGAATAACGCATCAGTTCCAGAAAAGTGTCGCCTCTATTGATACTGTTTTTAATGTTTCTCTTATGCTTATGTTATTATTTCTCTGGTACTCTTTTCAGAAAGGATTTACTCCCCTTCATGTGGCAGCAAAATATGGGAAGCTGGAAGTAGCCAATCTCCTGCTACAGAAAAGTGCATCTCCAGATGCTGCTGGGAAGGTATGAGGTCATCGGCCAACCTCTAACAGGCCACTCCCGTGATAACCACACAAGCGCTTGCTAATATTCACTAACAGCCACCTAAATTGTTAACTAATCCACACTTAAGCCTCATAGGATGAAGATCACTTCAGAAATAGGAGGTCCAAGTCTTGTTGAAACTGGAATGTGAATCCCACCTCGGGCTGTATCCAGTCTAACCCCGTCTCCTAAATCTAGGCCTTTGACGTTGTCACTTTGACACTTGTTGTTTCTGCACGTGTTTTCAGAGCGGGCTAACTCCACTGCATGTAGCGGCACATTATGATAATCAGAAAGTGGCTCTCCTGCTTCTGGACCAAGGAGCCTCACCCCACGCAGCTGCAAAGGTACCTGTCACTCAACAGCGTGAAAAGACTGATGAACAGTGTCCTCCCGTCTCTTTATGTATATTTACTTTGGGTTCACGTGGAGCACCCCGCTGGTTCAGGCACCGCTTAAAGATCATGGAAATAGAAGCGGCCTTAAGAAATCTGTGACTTCAGCTATTTAGTCAACTCATGTGCTCGATGCTCAATAAATATTTACTTGTCCACTGGTATTCCTTGAAAATCTAGGACATTCTGGAGCCGGAGGGAATTTCAGGAAACAATTTGAAGTCCTCTTGAACCCGATTAAAAACATAAAGGCAGCTTGAGGGAGTAAGAAAGTTCTCATTTGTCAAAGTTTTAAAATGTGTGTTATATTTTCTGGCCATAAAACATTGCCTTTGAGTGGTTTATGTGTGTTTAATAAGTTGGGAGGTTTTGCTTAGGTGTTGTTGTTACTGCTAAGGAGAATCTTTATTTTTTCCACTGATTTTATTGAACTATGGTGGATTTACAATGTTGTGTTAATTTCTGCTGTACAGCAAAGTGATTCAGTTATCTAGATGTATATATTCTTTCTCTTACTCTTTTCCATTATAGTTCATCACAGGATATTGAATTATAGAACCCTATGCTATACAGTTAGAGAATCTTTACTCTTAGTGTTAGGTCATTTTTTACCAGTAGACGACAGAGATTTCTCATAAAAGAGATACTTAGAGTGAATGGCTTTCTGATGACTCTGGTATGCTAATTTGAGAGGCAAATCATAAAGTGTTTGTTTAAAATAGGTTAATATAGTTTGAGGGCAGGAGGAGAAGGGGATGACAGAGGATGAGATGGCTGGATGGCATCACTGACTTGATGGACAAGAGTCTGAGTGAACTCCAGGAGTTGGTGATGGACAGGGAGGCCTGGCGTGCTGCAGTTCATGGGGTCACAAAGAGTCGGACACGACTGAGCAACTGAACTGAACTGAATATAGTTGTTGTTGTTCTGTTGCTCAGTCATACCTGACTCTTTGCCACCCCGTGGACTGCAGCACGCCAGGCTTCCCTGTCCTTCACCATCTCCCAGAGCTTGCTCAAACTCACGTCCATTGAGTTAGAGATGCCATCCATCCACCTTGTCCTCTGTCTTCCCCTTCTCAGTCTTTCCCAGCATCAGGGTCTTTTCTAATGAGTCAGTTCTTCACATTGGATGGCCAAAGTACTACTTTGGCTTCAGCATCAGTCCTTCCAATGAATATTCTCTTCAGAACTTCTTTTCCTGTAATTCTCAGTCACCTCTTGCCCCATCCTCTTCAGAATTGTACCCAGTGAACTCTACAATTCAAAATCAAGCCCCCAAACTTCTTTTCATTTGAGTGGCTTTTTCCCGTAATTTCCAACTCTGACGTTCTATCATAAAGCCATGAAAAGTAGCGTTATTCACAGTAGCCGAAAGGTAGAAGCATCCAAGTCTCCATGGTAAGATAAATGGTTAAACAAAATGCATATACATGCAATGAAATGTTATTCAGTGTTAAGAAGGAAGGGAATTCTGACACATGCTGCAACATGAATGAACCTCAGAGATGCTGTTGTTTAGCCACTAAATCATGCCTGACTCTGGGCAACCCCATGGACTGTAGTCCACCAGGCTCCTCTGCCCATGGTATTTCCTAGGTAAGAATACTGGAGTGGGTTGCCATTTCCTCCTCTAGGGGATCTTCCCGACCCAGGGATCGAACCCACATCTCCTGCATCAGCAGGCGGATTCTTTCCTGGTGGGCCCACAGGGAAGCTTCAGCGATATGCTGAGTGAAATAAGCCAGACACAGCCAAGGACACACACTAGGATTTCATGTCAAAACGGAAAGTAAAATGCTGGTGGCCAGGGGCTGAGTAGAGGGAGGACTGGGGAGTTAGTGTTTAGTGGTTGGAGTTTCAGTTTAGAGACAGATCGTGATAGTGAATGGAGAACAATGTGAATAAAAGTACATTGACTGTACACTTGAAAACGGTTACAATGGTAAGTGTTATGCAATGTATATTTTACCACAATTTTTAAAACGAGAAAAATTTACAGTGAAATTTGATAGCTATCTATTTCACTTGTTTATTTCCATAAGTTTTTGAACCTGGGCCATTTTTCTTTTACATACCCTCAGGTTTGTGGTAGGCAACCAGTAAATAATTAATAAGTGAGCTATTCATTCCCCACATGAGAGCAAGAATTTTGTCACAACCAGTGCTAAGCAGTTTAGAATTGACAGAAGGCATAAGTAATGACTAACGCAAAATGAGTCCCATCCATCTTTCCGTCCACAAGTAACTCTTAAACAGGTCAATAGTTGATCTATTTCATTTCCAGTTGATTTCCAGCTTTGTGTTTGTCCAACAAGACTTGATGTTTCCCTATCTGCACAATATCTTTAACAAAGAGTAAGAAAACAGTTCTTTAATTCCTTCTAACAGCCCTTTCAGAGAAGGCAATGGCAACCCACTCCAGTACTCTTGCCTGGAAAATCCCATGGGCAGAGGAGCCTGGTGGGCTGCAGTCCATGGGGCCGCTAAGAGTCGGACTTGACTAAGCGATTTTACTTTCACTTTTCACCTTCATGCATTGGAGAAGGAAATGGCAACCCACTCCAGTGTTCTTGCCTGGAAAATCCCAGGGACAGGGGAGCCTGGTGGGCTGCCGTCTATGGGGTTGCAGAGAGTCAGACACGACTGAAGCAACTTAGCAGCAGCAGCAACAGCCCTTTAGCCTTAGGCATATCTTTTATAGTCAACTGAGCACAGGCTTTTCCAATAGGACATTTATTCTCTTTCCCATAGCCGTGAGAGCCTCTGAAATGCCGTCTCTTTTGCTTGTCCAACCATCCCTACTTTCTGAGANGAGAGTCAGACACGACTGAAGCAACTTAGCAGCAGCAGCAACAGCCCTTTAGCCTTAGGCATATCTTTTATAGTCAACTGAGCACAGGCTTTCCCAATAGGACATTTATTCTCTTTCCCATAGCCGTGAGAGCCTCTGAAATGCCGTCTCTTTTGCTTGTCCAACCATCCCTACTTTCTGAGACAGTGATCCTGTTCTGAAGGTTTTTCTAGACTTTGATCCTGAGTAAAAGCCCGTTCTATCAGTTAGGATTTGGTTCATGTGCTAGAAAAAAAGACCTAGCTACAGTGGTTTCTTTTTTAATTTTTTTTTTATTTTTTGCTACAGTGGTTCAAGCTGATGAGGTTCTATTTTTCTTTTGTCCTATGCAATCTGGAGGGAGGCAATTATTGATGCTGGTTCAGAGTTTTCAGNTTTTTTAAATGATCAAAGAAAATCATCAAAAAGGAAACATACTATATAAAAATGCAGTGCACACATTTTTATCTGTGAATGGACAGGTGACCAAGTGATTTGTGTTGACAGAATGGTTATACACCACTGCACATCGCTGCCAAAAAGAACCAGATGGACATAGCGACAACTCTGCTGGAATATGGTGCTGATGCAAACGCAGTTACCCGGCAAGGAATTGCTTCTGTCCATCTTGCAGCTCAGGAAGGACACGTGGACATGGTGTCACTGCTCCTCAGCAGAAATGCTAATGTGAACTTGAGCAATAAGGTAACTTTTTTTTTTTCTCTGCAAAGCATGCCATGCAATGAAACCTCACCTCCAGAAAGATCACTAAGAAATCATGAAAAATTCAAGTCAAATAGAATGTGGAAAATGTAGTATGCACAAAGATATTTACCAAAATATTATTTATCATAGGAAAAACTTGAAAAAAATGTCTTCCAACAATAAGAGAATGCTAAGTCAGTAATTGCCAAGTCATATAGGTGAGTATATATGCTATAGCCATAAAAATGAGGTCCATAAAATTTTTCTAATAATGAGACGTTTTGTTAGAATATTAGGTCAAAGGGCAACACTGTGACCTCACCAGAGTACAGTCAAGAAGAAGCTATAAGTTGTAAATTATAAGTTATAAGGTGAAACATTTGAGGTGAAATTCCTTGCTTGTCTTAGTTTTAAGTCTTAGGTTACAAAGAGAAATTAGGAGCAGGTCTGCTTTCAGAAAGTTCATTTTAGTCATAGAAATTTAGAGTAGCTCTTTTATTCAGTAGATCAANAGTACAGTCAAGAAGAAGCTATAAGTTGTAAATTATAAGTTATAAGGTGAAACATTTGAGGTGAAATTCCTTGCTTGTCTTAGTTTTAAGTCTTAGGTTACAAAGAGAAATTAGGAGCAGGTCTGCTTTCAGAAAGTTCATTTTAGTCATAGAAATTTAGAGTAGCTCTTTTATTCAGTAGATCAAAAAGTTAGTCTTTGTCGGTAAGTTGGCAGTTCCAGGCAACCCTTTAAGTCTCTGTTCCTCAAAGTCTTTAGACTTCCCCACCCTTGGCATTTGACTCTCCTGTGGTTAGTAAAAAGGTTTGTGAAAAGTCCAGCCCACAATTAGCAGGAATGAGGTTACAGCCTCTCACTGTGTTATCAGAGAATTTGGTTTTGATGACCTGTTTATTAAATACCTGAGTCTGAGATGTACCCAGAATTCCAGACCCATGCTCCTAAGTCTTCAGAGAAAACAGAAATCTGCAAGAGTGCCCCCAAATACCCCATGATCCAAACTCCGACATTTAGCTTCTCCTCTACAGCATGGTGACGGCACAGCTGTGACATTTCTCAGCCACAGCTCAGATATTGGAGGAGAGTTTCAAGACCACAGTAGTTGTACAGCAACGAGTCTTTAGGAGTTTTAATATTTTAATATATGTGGCCTGTACTTTGTAATCGTGGAGGCTTTGAATCTCCTGGGTATAAATCCTAAATCTGACTTCTGCTTGACGTATAACTTGAGTGGACAAATCATGTGACCTCTCCGAGCCTTAGTTCCATCCTCTAATAAACAATGCCCACAATATTTACTTCCTAGAAATGTCATGAAGGTGAACTGAGATAACATTTAGTACCTTCTTCTAAGTAGAAAAAGAATAATTGTCTTAATTTTAGACTTTTTACAGTTTGGGGGAAAGGTTAGGCGCTAATCTTAATCACCAAGGCGATTTAACAAATTCTATAAATGAAAAGACATATGTAAGTAAACGGAAACCTTTTCTCACTTTTTGTATCTTGAAAATACTTTGTAATCATTGCAGAACAAACACAACAACTTTCTTTTTTTTATTTCTCCTGGTTTACTGATTTTCTTATATCTTTCTTTTCAAATCTTTCTTTTGGGATGTGTGTCCCAGCATTAATGGGAATCACAAAGCAATTTCAAATAGTCATTATAATCAGGGTTTGTTTGAGCTGTTGAATTTCTAAGGTTCATAAAACCAGATTTATAATAGTTTGTTGCAAAATTCTACTTGTCTTAATGAGATGGAGGACCTGACGTTCTCAGATTGAAGCACCTTCCAGCTTCCATTAGTATATGTTTTCTTAGAAGCCCAGAATATTATCTTATTAACTCTCCCAAAGACAATATAGGCCTGAACAATTAGTTAACAAGTGAACATTTTCCATAGGTTTGACACCAACGTATAGTGTAACTAACTTTTTCTTCTTTTTTAAATTCTTTTAGCCAACTAGTTGTTACATATATATAACATTGAATTCACCTTAAAACCATTTTTATTTTTAAAAATTTAAACTGAGAATACCTTAGTAAGAATTCCTCAGTGTCTACTTCAGTAGACTGAACATTAGCAAGGGAATTCTCAGGACCGAAACACGTAACAACCCAAGGAAGCCTGGAAGTGTCCAACCGCCTTCCTGAATAAACTCTAAAGCAATATACCAGCAAGGAAAGTTTCTGGGTTTCCTTCAGCGCATGGTACTTACAGAACTTTTAAGAACTTCACAATTCCTAGAAATGGTCTAATACAAAAGTATTTGTAAGTCTTGGCTTCCTTTCTCATCGTTTTCTGTATCAAGTGTAAGTTGTGGTGTGAAAGTAGAGAATCAGGAGAATTCTGTTACTCAAGAAGAATTCTGACAGGCTTTCTGTCTGTCTTTCTTAAGTTTCCAAGGAAAACATCAGTTATTGTCCCTCCACCCCGCCCTCCTCATCCTACCTCCGCGTCTCACACTAGACTTTATTTCCTTGCTAAACAGTGAATATTGAGGGACTTCTCTGGCAGTCCATTGGTTGAGACTTTGCTTTTCACTGCAGGGGGTCCAGGTTTCATGCCTGGTGGGGGACCTAATATCCTACATGCCTCATTAGTGAAAAACTTAAACACAAAACAGAAGCAATAGTGTAACAAATTCAATAAAGACTTTAAAAATGGTGCATGTCAAAAAAAATCTTTAAAAATATGAATATTAAAAGATGTAGCTTTTGTGAAAAGTTACATTGAACTAAACACTCAATTGTTTTCATGTATTTCTTTTCTTACTATTCACCAGCAAGTCTCAGATTTTAAGAAAAAGGAACTATGAACCTAAGTTCCTGCTGAAGTGCTACTATTTAATTGGATTCCATTTTGCTTTTGACGTTTTCCCACATGAATTTTGAAGACCACAAGTAGCTGTACTTCTTTTCACAGCTAATAGACTATGAAATGAAACTATTGCTATCCCAAGTTTGTTTGTTTAATTTTTTTTTTTTGGAAGTTTTTTTTTTTTTTTCTTAATATTTATTAGGCTACGTTGGGTCTTACTTGCACCATACATGCTCTTAGTTGCTCTGAAGCATGTGGGATCTTAGTTCCCTGGGCACCAGGGACTGAACCCACAACCCATGCATTACCAAGGCAGATTCTTAACCACTGGACCAGCAGGGAGGTCCCCCAAGTTTATTTTATGTAAAATAAAATGTATTATTTTTAACAAATGCCATTTAAAAAATGAGCTGTGGTCAAAACTCTATAAAAGATTAACAGATAACAGGGTTGTTTTAACCATCGCATTAAAAAAAATCGTGAATATGAAAATGATCTTTCTTTAATGTATCCTATTTTATCAAAAGCTGTTTTCTTTTTCCTCTGACTTAATTAGTAGATGGATTAAATGCTATTTTATAGATACTTTAATCCTTGGTTGTACATTAAAGGTACAGTAGTTGCCTCAACAAGCTCAGAGTGGTTTGAGGAAGACGACCAGAAAAGAGTTTTAATGTGGGATTGTGATGCTCTCAATAGAAGTGAGCACATAGAGGGTTTCCACATAAATAGTAACAGTGAGGCCCTTTTCGAGATGAGGGGTGAGGGAGAGAAGCCTGGGAAAGCTGGAGGTGACTCTGTGCCAGAGGTGGAGTAGGTCGTCCCCGGGGCAGCATGAACGTACCTGGGGAAACAGGAGAGAGAGAGCACAGGCCAGAATACCTGCCCCACCCATGCTGAACACCACTCAGCAATGTTCTCCAGAAGCTTGAGAAAGTCTCACACTTAAAGCGGGGATTGTGACCCTCTGACAAAATGTTATGGCTGAAAATATCTGTTGCCTCTCAAGTGGAACATGGAACATTGTTCTATGATTATGTCAGTGTTTGGGTGGTGCCAGTTTTGGCCCCAGGCTTATTTTTCTTGGATTTCAAGTGAAGGCACCAGTCCTCCTCTTTCTATTTCCTCTTCATTCAGTTTGGGTGAGCTTCTTCCAAAAGTCTGTAAACAGACTCAGAAAGCCTGGGGTGAGTGACTCTTCCTGAGTCCCGTCACATGTTTGATAGGATAGCAGCCCTTAAATAAATCATGTCATGGGCCCTTCCTGAAGCTGCGTTTGGCTCTCTCCTCTCCCCTGACACATGGGACAGGCCGATGGTCTCACTGCACAGATGCTGGCGGAGGAGAAAGAAGGCCTCCAGGATTTAAAACATTAACCTCTAGGACTTCCCTGGCGTTTCAGTGGTTAAGACTCTGCGCCTCCACTGCAGTGGGCATGGGTTTGATCCCTAGTTGGGAAACCAAGATCCCACATGCTACGAGGCGTGATCAAATAATTTTTTTTAGTTTATATTTAAAACATGTGCCAGCAGATCTTGTCTGGTGAGGTATTTTAGGAAAAAAAAAACAAAAGACAGTAACTTCTGTGTTCATGATGGATGAAAGAAAAGAATCTGGAAGCACTTACACCAGCTTACTTTCTCTCAAATATTATTTATTAAAAAATGCAGCTACAGAAGATTTCTAAGCCAAAGTACAGTCTTAGTGAGTTTTTTCTTGGCCATTGGAATAACCATGTAGCCTGTCCAGTCTGTGGTAGAGTCCATTTCAAAATGGATCTCATAAAATGATCTTAAAATTCTCATGAGATAGACTTCATATTACATATTAAATTCTCATGAAATATACTTCATATTACATTTCCCAGGCCATCTTTCCTACCCAGAAGCAACATACAGAAAATGTTTTCCAGCCTTGTATTTTAATATTTAATGGAGAAAACGTTATCATCATGTGTCAGTAACAGTTTGTAAACAATTTTTATTTTAATTTTTGCTAAAGCTAGTATCACCTGTAATGCATTAAAACTCTTGCATAATTTGAGTTTTAAAAGTCTCTATTTTTTAAAAAAAAAAAAAAAGCGAACACTGACGTACATAAGAGGAAAGTGATATAATGTCTGGAATTGCTTTAAAATACTTCTGCAAAGAAAAGAACATACAGGAAGTAGGGTTGGATGAAGCAAGCAGAGGAAAAACTTGATAATTGCTGCATCTGTGATCAGTACACAAGTTTCAGCCTATTCCCTCCCCTTTTAAGGATGTTTGGAATTTTTCAGTAAGCCTGCAATAACAGTGTTGTCACAGGCTAATGTATAAACTTACTCTTTAACATTTTTGAACATAAAAATTCTAGGTTCACTCTTCTTGAAGTCATAAATTGTTTCTCTAATATGCTTGCATGTCTCCTATCCCTCATGTAAGATGACCATGTTGATATTTTGCAGAGTGGCCTGGCCCCACTCCATTTGGCTGCTCAAGAAGACAGAGTGAATGTGGCCGAAGTCCTTGTAAACCAGGGGGCACATGTGGATGCCCAGACAAAGGTACACGAAAAGATCGTGCCCATCCAGAGCATGTCTGTACGAGGGGCCCCGAAGGCGCTGCTTGTGGTATCCTGTGCGCTTTTACCTTTCATGGCCTGAATATGTAGCTATATGTTGATGCCTCCTGTGTTAACATAGTTGATTAACCTTTGTTACAGCATATCGACCCTTCAAGGTCAGAGTGTGAAAGCTTATACCTTTCTTAGTTTTTATGACTGAGTTTAAAAATGCATTTAGAAAAATCTCTGTCAGTAATTGATGACCTCTTACTTTGTTCAGGCATAGTCTATGGATGAGATTACATTAAGTTTTACTCAGTTACTACTCACTTGCTAAATTCTTTATGGTGTGTCTGATTGCTAGCAATTCCCCCTTCTCTCTCAGCCAAAACAGTTACCTTTTCAAAAACAAATTTCTCACTCATCTCAGAAAACGCCACAATTTCAGGCTCATAGAAGATGAGTGGATATTTTGTGTCATCATCATCAAAGATAGGACTTGATATTAATCTTTCTCTAATCATTTTTTTCAGTGCTTAAGTTTGTTACTCTTCATATCGAACCTGTTTTACCTACTTCAAAATGTAACTCTCTTTATCTCTGAGTGTCACGTTTGACACAACCATGAATACTTGTTAAATATTGTATTGTGAATATGAACATTTTGGGGTATAATATAGATTGCTTCTGAGGTGTGTGAACAGATATTGAAGATATCGATAATATAGAAGGATCACTGGGGATTAGCCAGGTAAAAAAGTATTGCACATGTCAGGATCAGTCTGGATTTATGGGACGAGCACAGGACGCAGCCCTGAGTAGACTACGCCCTTTACGCTGTGTTCTCACTACGGCTGTGACTTCTCCACCCACACCTTTTCTTTCTCCAACAATGGAATTTTATTCCATTCATATACATGCAACATTTGTTGAGATATTATTTCGATCAGAAGTAGAACATTATCTTCATGATCAACAGGTGCAGTTTTCCTACTCATATTTAAATAAATCTCATGTATGAATTAAATGCACACTTACAGCCTTGAGTTTAGGGTTTTGATTTAGACTGTGCCTTCTAAAAGATAACCCATTATTACAATACTGCTTCCAGTAATTTTGTTCATACTTACAAAGTATTGCATTTAACAGCAAAACTGAAAAATCGACAGCTGCATCAGCACAAGAAAATATAGGAACTATACAAGAAAAAATTGCCATCTTCAATTAACATACATATTTAAGATGAAGAAAGTGGACAGAAACATATGGCTACATACAAATACAAAGCCTAGTGACTAAGAGACTGTATGTACTAAAATATAAAGTGCAAATGGAGCCTGATTATCCAAGAAGTGAAATCTTAAGGCAAACATAGAGCATGTGTGTTTAGAACATCTTTGCAAGTTGTATTTAGTTCTGTTAGAAAGAAGCCGCCCAGAAGAGATATGACCAGGCAAGGTCCTTTATGCTTTTTAAATTCTGTGTTAAAATAATAAAGCAAATATATTGATCTCTTCTCAAGGTAGTCCTAGATGTGACCTAGGTAGCTCCCCACACTCCAGTTTCTGAATGCCTCGTGCCCTTGATGTCTCCTTGGCCTCTTTGGTAACCTATCTGCCCAGCTCTCTCTCCACTCTGTTTGCCTTCCAAACTTGTCATTCTAAAAAAACCCCTTATCTTTAGCCCCGAATGCCTTCCTAGATAACTGATTATTTAACAAAGAAACCAATGAAGGCAACAGCAGTAACTGGATGGTTTCTTGTTACTTTTCATGAAAATACAAGCATTTAAATCTGAAAAAGTCATACTGAATTTAGCTTATATTCTTCATTTAGCTTGTATACTTTCATCAGGAAAGATATCTTTACTTTAGAAATTTACAACTTCACAGAAAGTAGATTCACCCTGTGTTGTTTTATTTATATACACACATACACACGGCTTCCCAGGTGGCTCAGTGATAAAATATCCTCCTGCCACTGCAGGAGACTCAGGAGAAAAGTGTTGTGAAGATCCTCTGGAGGAGGAAAGGGCAACCCAGTCCATGGACAGAGGGGTCTGCCAGGGTACAGTCCATGGGGTCACAGAATTGGACACAACTAAGCTACTGAGGCAGAGAAGGCAATGGCAACCCACTCCAGTACTCTTACCTGGCAAATCCCATGGATGGAGGAGCCTGGTAGGTTGCAGTCCATGGGGTCGCTAGGAGTCAGACAAGACTGAGCGACTTCACTTTCACTTTTCACTTTCATCCATTGGAGAAGGAAGTGGCAACCCACTCCAGTGTTCTTGCCTGGAGAATCCCAGGGNGAGAAGGCAATGGCAACCCACTCCAGTACTCTTACCTGGCAAATCCCATGGATGGAGGAGCCTGGTAGGTTGCAGTCCATGGGGTCGCTAGGAGTCAGACAAGACTGAGCGACTTCACTTTCACTTTTCACTTTCATCCATTGGAGAAGGAAGTGGCAACCCACTCCAGTGTTCTTGCCTGGAGAATCCCAGGGACGGGGAAGCCTGGTGGGCTGCCATCTCTGGGGTCACACAGAGTTGGACACAACTGAAGTGACTTAGCAGCAAGCTACTGAGTATGCACATATACACACAGACTTAAACCATTTTATTTGATTCCCTATCCCTTTATAAGTTAAAACTTCTAGAAGGCAGTAACAGAGTTCTGTTTCTCAATACTTTTTTGTCCCAACACATCCAGCGTAGACACCAACACTCAGTCAGGGGTTAAAGCGTTGATTCTCAAGGGCAGATTGGCAGGAGGAGAGATGGTGCCGTGAACCTTCTGCTTCTGATTTGCACAAGTGATCTCACCGTTTAAGAGTCTCAGATCTCTACCAGGGTTTCCCACTCAGGTCAGCCAGTAATCATTTTTGTACTCAGTATAATATTTCTGAAGCATGTACCTTTTCCTGCCCTTTACAAGTGGTGCACTTCAGAACACATCTCTTGGGAATTCCCTGGTGGTCCAGTGAAGACCCCGCACTTCCGATGCAGGAGGCACAGGTTCGATCCCTGCTCAGGGAACTAAGATCCTGCATTCCTCAAGAGTACAGCGAAAACAAACAAACAAAAACCCAGAAAGCATCTCTCAGCCTCTTGGAAAAAAGGCCTTGTTTTTTTCTCTTCTCAGCAAAGATCACAGCACCAAAAAGAAGGGAGGTTCTGATTGTCCCATAGTTGAGCAGGGCAGGAGTGCAGAGAATGGGTTGTTTGGGCTCATTTCTTAACCTTGTAAATAAGGAGCTGATTACATCCCATGAACTTCCAAACTCTTTCTGGTAAAGATGATGTCCCCAACCAGCATACAGTTAGATAAAATGTGTAGTACTGATTGATTCACTGGCTTCAGTTTTAAAATAATAATAATTAAATTATCAAGAGCTCTCCTCTTTTGTGGGGGAAAGACCAGAACATCCTGGTAACCACCCGGGCAGCCTTCCCACTGGCCCTCTGACCCACCAAATCTCCCCTTCACTTTGTATTTCAAGTTCATCAGATCATTTCAGATGAAATTGTGCTGCTGGCCACAGGGTTTAATGTTCAGTGTTGTTGAACTAAAATGAAGCCACTTCTTTTGCTTTTTAAAAGGATAATCTCTGGAAGCATTTTATTTAGACCACCCCAAAACATACCGAAGCAATTGTAAGTGGGTGTGTTCACTGAGGAAGTGCAAGGAAGGCCAAAAATGAACTCCAAGAGAACAGTGTTTAGGGGGTGAGAAAATACTATGGATTTCCTGCCCCCTCTTTCTCAAACTGTGTTGCACAGGAAGGCCCCTAACCCTTGCTTAGTAAGATCTCATGCTCAGGCATGGATAAGAAATACCAGCCTGAATATTCCATCTGCGCCTGTTTGCCCTTCCTGCACAAATACAACCTTTCAGTATTGCCTCAAGGAGATGACTTCCTTCAGCTTGTAATGATGGAATATATAGGCAACAGTGAAAAAAGGAAGCAAAGACTGCTCAGTTATCTGAACTGAGACTGTTTCTTAGTTATTCAAAAAAAGGAAGAGTCGCCCTTTCCAAAACATATTGCCACTAGTTGAGAGGAATTGCCCAAATCACATTTTTCTGGGCATATTTGTGCAAGGTGCCACTTAATGTGGGAATTTTGTGACCTTCAGTGAATGGAGGAGCCTCAGTTTGGTTTCTCTGGATGCAAACTGAATCTTCCTGGCCATGCACTCATGTTTTTAACAAAATAGTGTTTGTGGAACAGAAGCAGATCAGTATCTTATAGCAGAGTGAACACAGGAGAAAAATTGTCCATTAAGATACTTAGAATGATCCAATATCTTTTAAAAATGCTACTGCTGCTGCTTCAGTCGTGTCCGACTCTGTGCGACCCCTTAGACAGCAGCCCACCAGGCTCCCCCGTCCCTGGGATTCTCCAGGCAAGAACATTGGAGTGGGTTGCCATTTCCTTCTCCAATGCAAGAAAGTGAAAGTGAAGTCACTCAGTCGTGTCTGACCCTCAGCGACCCCATGGACTGCAGCCTTCCAGACTCCTCCGTCTTTAAAAATGTGATCAATAAAATAGCAAAATAGCCATTGGAAACTGTTGCATCATAGCTTAGGCATGTTGACTGAAAACTTGAAGCATTCCTTTAAGCATTTAAAAGTTTGAAATATTTTCTGTAGTTTTTGGCTTGGAAACAGTCATCTGTCACTAACACTGGGAATGCTACTTCAGTCACTCAAGCTAATTGTACTGAGAACTGGTAGGAGAAGACCTCACTCTCTAAGTGGCATTCTGACTCTTAATGCCGCATCCTGAGTTCCTCAGTACCCGGAAAGAGCCCCGCAGAGCAGGCAGATGGATTCCCGTCTTCAAAGTGGGATCGTCACACATGAAGCGTCTTTAGAGGCTGTAAGTCAGACTCATCTGTCTGTAGTTATGGTGAGCTTATCACCGCAGTCTGATTAGAGTGGCTGCCTTCACAGTTCAGTTCATGGAACAGAATCTAACCAGAGTCAGCTCTTTAGGGCAGCACCTACTTTGAGAGGTTTCTTTACCTTCCACAGTCAGCTGTGTTCTGGGCACCCCTTTTTCAATCCAAATTTACCCATTTGCTGGAGTGTCTTAGTCAATTTGAGTTGCTATAACAAGGGTACAATAGCTTGGACAAACTTTGATTTCTCAGAGTTCTGGAGGTTGAGAAGTACAAGATCAAGATGCTGGTAGCAAGTAGCCATCTTCTTATTGTATCCTTAGATGGCAGAGAGCAAAGAGAAGAGACAAAATCTCTCCTGTCTCTTCTTATACGGGCATTAATCCCATTCATGTAGGCTCCACCCTCATGACCTAATTACCTCCCAAAGGCCCCATTTCTAAACACCATTACTCTGGGATTAGGATTTCAGCATACAAGTTTTGGGGGATACATTCAGTCTGTATCACAGAGTCACCATAAAGACAATTAATGCTATCACATATGAGATGCAGACCCTTAAAAAGAGGGACCCCTGACCCTCTTAGAAATGTTATAAAAGGTCCGTGCTCTCCCTTCCAGTGATCTGGCGCTACCAGTTTCATTGTAAACAGGGGTTGGTTAAAGACACTGGAATTGTGTGGTGGAGTCTGTTACAATATGATCACCAAGGAAAAAATACCTGGAATATCCTTATTTTAAAGTATCTAGAATGTGTGTGTGTGTGTGTATAGACACATACACATGTATACACACCTGATACATTTTTAAAATAGTCATTTATTCACTTCTTTGGGGCTGTACTGAGTCTTTGTTGCTGCATGGGCGTTTCTCTAGTTGTGACAAGCAGGGGCCTCTCCAGCTGTGGGGCATGCGCTTCCATTGCAGTGGCTTCTCTCACTGCAGAGCGCGTGCTCGAGGGCACACGGGCTCCAGTGGCTGTGGCGCGCGGGCTCAGTAGCTGTGGCTCCCTGGCTCTGGAGCACAAGCTCAGTAGTTGTGACACTCGGGCTTAGCTGCTCTGTGTCAGGTGGGATCTTCCTGGCTCAGGTATCGAACCCACGCCTCCTGCATTGGCAGGTGGATTCTTTACCACTGAGCCACCGGGGAGGCCCATGTTTGTTAACAGATAGAACTTATAGCCCCTCAGGGGTCAGTGGATATTCATTTGGAGCAATGGAAACAATCCATTGCTTTGTCTAATGAGTGGTTTTCAGGCTGTGGGGCTCTAGCTATGTAGACAGGAGTCTTGACTAGAGCATCTATTCCTAGGTCAAATTCATACATCTCAGACCTCCTGAACTCACTCACACCGGCCTCTGCTTCTGTATTTCTGTCCTTCCTAGCTCTGTCATGCATTCTGATCATCATTACTGCCTTCATGGTCATTTAGCCAGTTCATTATTTTTCTGCATTGTTTTTATGCTTCTAGAGAGTAGAGTATTGAATAAATGCTAGTCCAAGTCTATCCATTGAGCACTCTTCTGACCCTTTACATTATACCTTAGACTAGCTCTGAGAACTGTCAAGGACATTTGTTTTTATACAGGGGGGAAGAAAACTCTGCCTCCTTAAGAAAGGTTGAATAACATTTTTGCTTCTATTTAGGATATCCGTT
>SJYA01003125.1:616755-878565 GCA_006410615.1 Neotragus moschatus
GTTACTGAAAGTATACTAAAGATGTTTCTTAAAAAAAAAAAAAATATATATATATATATATATATATAATTACAGATGGGATACACACCGCTACATGTAGGCTGCCACTATGGAAACATCAAGATTGTTAACTTCCTGCTCCAGCATTCTGCAAAAGTAAATGCCAAAACAAAGGTAAACTCCTTTCTCCTTTGTATCTGCCAAGTTATTGATCTTGAATCTTGTATGGAAGGGAGTTAAGAGTCTTTTCTTCCATCTTCCTTTTACAGAATGGGTATACACCACTGCACCAAGCAGCTCAACAGGGACACACCCATATAATCAATGTGTTGCTTCAAAACAATGCCTCCCCCAATGAACTCACTGTGGTAAGAGCGAAGGGTCAGCTGGGGAAAGCGGGGAGCCGGGCTGGGCTGCTCCTGTCTTCTTACATGTTGCATTGTGCATCAAGGTTGCTTTTTAACTTTTCTTAGGAGGCATAAGCAGGGCATTCAGTAGAATGAAGGGAAAAGAACAATAACTGTATTGTGGTGAGCTGTCCATAGAGAGAGATGGGATTAGTGTTTCCCACTTAAAAAACTACAAACCCATTGCTGCCTAGTAGGAAGTACCTATGTGAGCAGAGGCACATGTTTGTTTCCTTGGTTACGGAGAACATTACGGAGCCTCTCAGATTCCCTGTATAGCAACCCAGACTCTACTGTATGAGTAGAAACAGGTTAGCTGGCTCTTGTGCAAGGTGTATCTTTAACGAAACAGCATTTCGTATGTGACAGTGGGACAGGACTAGCGAGACACTCGCCCTGTGTTTGTACAGATGAAACGTGCAAACACACAGGCGCTCGTAGCCGTGGAATGACTTGTAATTTCTAGCCCACGTTTCCCTCTTGCCAGAACGGGAACACCGCCCTGGCCATTGCCCGGAGGCTTGGCTACATCTCAGTGGTGGATACCCTGAAGGTGGTGACCGAGGAAACCGTGACCACAACTGTGAGTAGTGGATGCCAGCCCCTGCTACCCCCTTGCCCTGCAAGCCAGCTCTTGGACTGTAGGTTTTCCCAGGCTGTGGGGGGACCCTCCACTCAGAGACCAAGTGTCATGTTTTCAGATGCTGTTACCTCATTGATGGCAGTCAGCAAAGCAAAACTCTCATTTCTGATATTTAGAAATGATATTTAAATAAATATCATTAATCATAAGTTAATCATTTAATTAAATTATATTTAATTAAAAACACTAAAAATACCTTTTAAAAAAGTTATAGCTTTCAAAAAGCTATCAAGTTTTTAGTTCCATAGAAAGCTCACTGTCTCTTTGTTAAATTTGATATAAAAAATATTTAATGAGATGAATGCCGAAATGTTTTAACAGCCTTTCTTTGGCAGTGTAAGAACTATGAAAACTCTAAGTCTGTTCTTTAAAATAGTTTTTAATTCACAAATGGCAATGTATCCATTGTCATCACTACGGTGAAAATATTTTTGTTATAGACACATTAGCCAAAGGATCCAAATTGATTTTTCCCACCAGGCTGGGTCCTCTTCTGTTCACCTGTTGGAGTTTAAATAGGAAGAACAATAAGGTGTTGCAGTAAAACTAAAATCTTCACCGGGAGGCCTTATTGCATCAAATATATTTTTAAAAGCTGCCAGCCTCTAGGACAGGTCATCTCTTTTGAACCTCACCTGATGTCTTTGAACTCTTTCAGGATTTGGTAACTTTGGGATCAAGACCAGGTGTTGCACCATATCAGAGGCTTATTTGAGTTATTCTTGACTCCATGACTCAACACACAGGCCCCAGNGTAAAACTAAAATCTTCACCGGGAGGCCTTATTGCATCAAATATGTTTTTAAAAGCTGCCAGCCTCTAGGACAGGTCATCTCTTTTGAACCTCACCTGATGTCTTTGAACTCTTTCAGGATTTGGTAACTTTGGGATCAAGACCAGGTGTTGCACCATATCAGAGGCTTATTTGAGTTATTCTTGACTCCATGACTCAACACACAGGCCCCAGTCTGAGTCCATAAAATGTCAGTGTAGGACTCTGCAACACTTGGAATTATCAGCTGTGCTTCTTTTTCTCAAAGACCACCTTCCGCATGAAGGCATAGTTCACATCTTCAGTCTGGATACACAGGGCTGCATACAAAACATTGCTTGAGGGACTCTGTAGCTTCCTGCCTGTTGAGTTATTTGGCTGTATACAGGTTTTAAAAACTAAAAGTTCAGCCTGATGATCACAAAGAGAAATTCTGTGATTTTCTAAAGAGAACACAGCTGCTTTGGTCAACTAGAGCAATGGTTGTCAACCAGGGCACGTCTCTAAGTTCAAGACAGTTTGAATAAATTCCCACCTATTCTTTCATAGAACTCTTGATATTTCATTATCTTAAAATCTATTATTAAATTCTCAAGGAAAGAGTTTTAATAATAATGTTTATTAACCTTAATTTTATAGATATGCCATATAATTCTCTCTAGAGTGGGGAAGGAGAGAAGCGCAGGTATTAAACAATGGCCAGATGTCACCATGCTTAAAAGGTTTGAAGCCGCTGCAGTAAATGCATGGAACTCCTATTTCAGTGTTAAAGGGCTGAAAATGGTATAATGGTTCAAAATAGAAATCTTACTTGATTCAATGTCAGTGACTTTCTCATCCCTTGCTGTGCCATGCTAAGTCACTTCAATCGTATCTGACTCTTGTGACCCCATGGACTGTAGCCCACCAGGCTCCTCTGTCCATGGGATTCTCCAGGCAAGAATACTGGAATGGCTTGCCATTTCCTCCTCCAGGGCATCTTCCCAATCCAGGGATCGAACCCGCATCTTTTTTTATGTCTCTTGCATTACAGGCAGGTCCTTTACCACTAGTACTGGAAAGCCTACATTAGGAAAGTTCAAAATGTTTCTTTGCTGTCAAAAGAGCTTTGCTGCTGCTAAGTCACTTCAGTCGTGTCAGACTCTGTGCAACCCCATAGACGGCAGCCCACTAGACTTCCCCGCCCCTGGAATTCTCCAGGCAAGAGCACTGGAGTGGGTTGCCATTTCCTTCTCCAGTGAAGGAAAGTGAAAAGTGAAAGTGAAGTTGCTCAGTCATGTCCGACCCTTAGCGACCCCATGGACGCTCAGATGCCCTACCAGGCTCCTCTGTCCATGGGATTTTCCAGGCAAGACTACTGCTACTGGAGTGGGGTGCCATTGCCTTCTCCTAAATGGGACTGAGTCGCACATAAATCTTTTCACAGTAAAGAGAATCATAAATAAAATGAAAATAGATTGGGAGAAAATATTTTCAAATGATGCCACCAACAGGGAATTAATTTCCAAAATATACAAACCGCTCATACAGCTTAATAGCAAACCAAACANCAAAAGAGCTTTAGGAGAAGATAAAGTTACAGACCAAGACAGTTAAGTTACAGCCTCAGGAAATGTACTGAGAGAAAATTCTTTTAGGGCTCCAGTTCCTAGCGAAAGAATGTGCACGGTAGTCATACCATTGCTCACAGAACATCATTAGCTGACTTGGTAGGCGATTTTCTGCCAGAGAGAAAAGAAAGGACTCGCGCTAACAGGAGGTACAGTTTGCTTGGTGAAGTGAATGAACCTCCACCAAATGAAGCTTTCACAGGGACTGTGAGAGTCCATGCAAGTCCCTGAGACTGAGTCCAGTGTTGCAGGATCAAGGCTTTATTTCAAGCAGAGATAACCACCTTCTCAGCCTTCCCTTTGCAGTTACATCCAGCTCAGACAGGACTGTGGCAATTGAGGGTGGGGGTCTATGATCCTAAACTACAAACACAGAGCAGCCTCCACCACAGGCGGGTCTTTGTTCAGTCAGCTGTGGAAGCCCCAGCAGCCACTGTCCCCATAAGCAGACGTCAATTTTTCAGCAACCTTAAAAATCAGACTGCATCAGGACTTCCCTGATGGTCCAGTGGTCAAGACTCTGCTCTTCCACTGCCAGGGGGCACGAGTTCTATCCCTGGTACAGAACTAAGACCTCATATGTGGTGCAGCTTGGCAAAAAAAAAAAAAAAGACTACGTCTTTGATGGGAGTGCCATGTTTAATATGGAAATTCTGAGAAAGGTACTTTAGTTAATGACTTTACAGTCAACGGCTGAATAGGAAACTGAGTAACTAGAACTGGATATACAAAACGTACAAATTAAGCTATTTAAATTGCATTGTTTAAAATTTCCGTCAGAGCACTTCAGTCACTCAGATGTTGGTTTCTAATAGCATTCTCTGATAAAGGAAACTAGGCCTCCTTGGAGAAATGACGAAAAATCTAGAGCTGGGCAGGAAATATACAAGATGAGCCTGGAACCTCTTGTAGTGCCATAAAGGATTCCTCCCCCCCCAAAACTGCCATGCAAATAAGTAAATAAATAAATACACATGTATAAAGTGATGAGATATATTAATATTAGAGGGACACAGGAATCCACTGAAAGAGTTCCTAGTGGCCAAAGCTGGAACAATTTGAGCAAAAGAAATGGAATTGAGGTACAGGTGCAAAGTATAAAACATATATCAATGCATTCTTACTGATACAGATAAATGAATAACCAGAGAAGAAAAGACAAATTTCTCAGTCAAAAGAATTCCAAGTAATTGATGAAAATGCTTCACCATCAAGGAGGGAGAACATGATTCCCCACTGCTGAAGTATATCTGAGGATAGTAACTTCCCTCCAGAGAAAACAGTACAGGGAGTGAGGGAAGTAGAGTAACTCTATGATGAAGAAAACTGACCAGCAGCCTGGTGGCCAAGTGCGTCAACACTGGGAAATCATGCTGATGGTATATATCCTTCAGGTAATATGATGAAAATGGCATTTCACCATGGTGATATTCCTCCCCCAAAACATATAACCCCAGTCTAATCAATGAGAAGAACATGAGGAAATCTCAGTTTAGGGACATTCTACAGAATACCTGAGCAGTTCACCCTGAAACTGTCAAGGTCATTAAAACCATGGAAAGCCTGAGAAACTGTCACAGCTACAGGAGCCTAAAGAGATTGACAACTAAAGGGAACATGGTATCCTGGATAAGATGCTAGATCAGTACAAGGATATTTGGCAAAAACTAAGGAAACCTGAATAAAATATAGACTTTAATAATAATAAATCAATATTGACTCATTAATTGCAACAAATGCACTATGCTAATATATGCTAATAATAAGAGAACTTTTTAACAATTTTTGCGTAAATCTAAAACTGTTCTAATACAAAATACTCATTTTTTTAAATGTTCAATTACAGTGTTACATGCTGGAAAAAATACCAAGTAATGCTTTATTTCAATGTGACTTGCACTACTGGTCTTTCATTTGCTCAGATTAAAAGAGGACTCATTTTAAAACTAAAACATATTAAATCATTCATATTTTCAAACAAGTAATACTGTCAGTGTCCTTTGGATAGATACAATCTATCTAGGTAAAACTTATCAAAGAGCAAGTAAAAATTCAGTAAAGCCTTTGCTCTGTAATATACAATTTTTAAGATTTTGTAGATGTTCAAATTATTCTGCAAATGCATTGTCTCTAAAATATTTTCTGCAAACACGTAGTTGTAAAAGTTATGTATTAAAATCGTAATGTTTTGTTTTAGAAATTAAAACATACACACAGGAGGAAAAACAAAAGAAGTGGCTGGCTTGGCACAAGCAACAAAGACATATTTCTTGCCTTTCATCTGGTTTATCTTCAGCTAGGACTTTTAGTGGGGTGGGGTGGCAGCTTCATCAGACCATGAAAACGTGTCGCAATAGACTAAGAGAGGCAGTGTCTCTCTCATTTTCTTTGAAGAAACCTTATTCAGGACCTAAATCTTTTAAGCCGATGTGCTTTGCCCCTAGAATTCTTCCACCTTGTATTCATTCTCTGTCATGTGTATGCTACTAAGGGGTATTTATGATGTTATTTTGTATGCAGGAGCTTCAGGGTATTCATCAACCCCACACATGAATCCCACAGTAAGTCTATAGATTAATGTAGGAAGAAATGAATAGTCTCAGTAAAGTGTGCTGTTTCCTCATACTAAAGTGGCTGCTTTTTTTGTTACTAGACTGTCATAGAGAAGCACAAAATGAATGTTCCAGAAACCATGAATGAAGTTCTCGATATGTCTGATGATGAAGGTATGAAAACCTCCTTTGAGTCCGTAGTAACAAAGAGTGACTGTGACTTTGTTCCCTGAAGGAAATTCATTGCAAAAATGTTTTTAGAAGCATTAATATGTTTTGTTGTAGTATCAACAGTATGCATTTTTCACACTTACATTGTTCACTTAAATCATGCAGTTCGTAAAGCCAACGCCCCTGAAATGCTCAGTGATGGCGAGTATATCTCAGATGTTGAAGAAGGTATTTGTGAATTTTTATTGTGATACAACTTAACTACCAGCCTTATCTTCCACTTCTTTGAAATATAACCCTTCCCTGAGCTACTAACTCTTCATTTGATCTTGTGATTATCAATTAATGTATCATTTAAACAACATGTATTTGATATCACTGTCTTCTTTTAGTCTCTTTGACTGCCCTCCCCTTGAACCCATTTTCCAGCTTGAAAATACAAGTGTCACTACTTATCAGGATTACTTTCTTTCTATTTGTTGCTATTAAGTAGAAAAGTGACCTTTTGATTGCTGACATTTGAACATCAAGAAAAGAAAATCTGTTTATATATAAAATTTTTTTTCATAAGTAAGTGAAGTTTTATGAGGAGAGGCTTAAATGCCCAGTCTAGGATGTACTCTAAGCTTTGCACTGAAAGCTACTTTTGATCTCAAACTCATAATGAAAAGCCAACCTGAAAAAACTTGCTTTCAAAATATAAATTTTTAATCTTGATTTCATGTAAGAGACAAAATATAGATGATTATACCTATTCTTCATGTGCTTAAAAGAACCTTTTAGTTTTCCTGCCTCACTTAAAAGTTAGTGCATTTAAGCAGGTCATGATATGTAGATACATTAATGAAATTATGTCTTTATTGTTCATTGAAAAACTGACATGTTTACAGTGAATGAATATAAAGATGGCAGATGTTGGCATTTTACTGAAATGTTTACTTAGAGTAGAATATATATTTATGTTTCTCTCCTGCATCGTTTGACTCTCCCAAACAACGTTCTGTCTTTTTGCTTCTCCGTTTGTCATCTCTCCTGTTGTTTTTTTCTTTTGGATCAGTCTTAGCGCAGCTAAGACTGTTTGTCTGCCTCTAGGTTACCTTTATTGGAATTATTGGCTCCTTCTTTGGTTTGTCCAGTTTTCATTGGAAACCTAAGTAGTGGGAAAGCCTATCTGATCCAAAGTCACGTTAGCTCTTTTGATGACCAGGGGCTTCCTTGTGTAAGTGTACTGTGGCCAGAACTGCCCTCCTAGGAATGCTAATGTCTTGAGAGTTTAGGGACTTGGTAATTTAGGGACTTGCAAGTACCTGTCTAATTGTTTGTAAATGTTGTTTTGATAAATGTTAAAGGCATCTACTCATCATTTTTCTTTTTCTGTAAACCATCAACTTTATATTTACTTCTGTTAACCCCCCAGTGGATAATATTTGTATCATCTTTAGGACTCTATGAGTAACATGCCTTACTGTCATATTATATTTCAATGCTTGCTTTTGCAGCATTTTCAGAATAATTTCTCGTGTGCAGAAGCAAAAAGAAAAATGACGGTCTCACAGAAATGCATACACACACAAAATGTGATGTAAAAAGTACATTTGCAAACAAAATTGTTATGAAATATAATATGACAATCAAAGACCTAAAAATGTGCTAATTTCCAACAGAATATCCCCAAAGAGCTGCACTGATGAGAGGCCAAGTTTGAATGGACTAAATAAAAACCTTATACATGTGGAAAACCTTAATTTCCAAAAAGGAGAAATTTTGCGTCTCATAAAGATAATTCACTTAGCTGTTTAACTAGAAAGGAGAATTATTTCTCTTAGATTTATATCAGCTTGGGAACTTGAAATGAACAAACAAATTTTCATTCTCATTTTATCCATCTTTCAGCCCTTGCACGTGTCCAGGGGCTGCTGGAAGCAAATGGCTCTTGACTTCATAATGTGTAGAATTCAGTGTTGAAAGGGGGTTGGTGAAAGGTCATTCAATCTGAACAACCATCACCTAGTGCCGGAATTAGCTCTGTTAGGAGATTCTTTTCCCAGATGCCTCCATGTGAGTTTCCCGATTCTCAGTCTGCCTCTTGCTGTGAACAGCTCTGGCTTTAAACATTCTTCATTTTCTGGAGCACTTTGTCACTGATGCAGGCTTTAACTCAGTAACTCAGGCTCTGATCAGTTTGGCACTATTTAGAACAAAAGCTGCCTCAATTCGTGTACAATCCTTCTGATATTTAGAAACACTTTTCATGTTTCTTGTCAATGTTTTTTCCTTCAGTCATATTATTGGCACTTCCCCCCTCTGTTCCCTTACCATCATGGTCAGTCTCCTGTGTATATTTCAGTGTGTCTGTATCCATCTCCAACTGAGGTGGCCAGAGCTAAACACCATATTCGAGGTACAGTCTGATCAAAGCGGAGTCTATCAGGGCTCTTGTGTTGTCCATAGACAATACTAAAAATATATAATTGAAGATAAAAATACTGTTGAGGTTATAATATATACTTAATTGAGTCCTATTAATATTACTGTCAGCTAATGTCCCTAAATTTTGCCTTCATGACATCCAGTAAACCACATTAGCCGTTTGTCACCTACTTGGATCGTTCTCTGCTGCATGCGCTAGCGTTTCTATTTTACTCCCAATCCTACAACAAATCATTTTGAAAGTTTAATTCGAAAAGGAACCCTACAACTGCAGTGACAGTGTTTACATCTGACTCATTTGTCGGGTAGATTTGCCAGGGCCTTGCCACTGTAGTCTGACTTGGCGCTGCTGGTTTCATTAAGCCCTTTTGAATGGAAACAAATGTTTATTTCCATGAAACCACAGCATATTGTGAATCTCTCTATGTGAGAATTAGTAAGATCTTCAGGTATCCCAGGTGCTAAGAATGTCAACAGCTTTTAAGAGCAAATAAAAATAATAAGCAGTTTTTCTCAAGAAGAATGAGTTTGTAACATGGGAAAATATGATTATAATCTAAATTATAAAAATCAAGTGAATATTAAGGGAACAGTGCCAACAGTAGTCTCTTTTTCTCCCCCTTTGTTTTTAATTTTTGCTTTCTCTTTGTCCTCTTTCCTTGGTCCATGATGAGAAATTAGTCTAAGTTAAAAAAAAAAAAAAGTAATGTTGATTAATTTCTCAAAAAATTTTTCCAGAAAAACAAGGCTAAATGTTATCAGTGAATGGCCTAAGGAAACGATGGAGCCAAGTTACAGAGTAAGAACAAAGGTTGACATGTCAGCACAGCAGAGATAAAGCAACATATTTAAGGCAGGTGATAAGTCCACATGTTTTATGGGTTAAGGGGTAGGTGGACCTACTTGGAGGGCCAGACTGATTCACAGACATCTTTTTTTTTTTTTTCCATAGATATCTTACTTAATGCCATACTTTTTTCTTTCCCAGAAAATATGTTACATGCATATAAAATTAATATACATACGAAATTAATGTTGATTCTAGTACCACTTAGAGTAAGCTTTGCAATTCAGGTTGTCATTAAAAAGAAGGAAAAAACTAAATTGGGGGAGAGAAGAGAGAGGGAGGGAAGAAAGAGAAGGGAAAGAAGGAGAGGAAAGGAGGGGGAGGAATAAAAGAAGAAAATTGAGATTAAGATTCAAGTTGTCTTCTAGTTGGAGTCCTGCTCCCAAGAGTCACCATGGGCTTTGATTCAACAGTGGTTTTACATTGCAAATTCCTAGAAAATATATTTTGTCAATTTTTAAGAATGTATAATCATGTTATTTTAGGTTGCAAAATTCTAGTGGGTTGGGTTATAGCACTAAATCTAAAGACCTGCAGATGGGACATAATGAGAACTGGAGTGAAGCCATGGAAAGTAAAACCCCAAAAGGCAGCTCTGTG
Source organism: Neotragus moschatus (assembly GCA_006410615.1). Taxonomy (NCBI): domain Eukaryota; kingdom Metazoa; phylum Chordata; class Mammalia; order Artiodactyla; family Bovidae; genus Neotragus; species Neotragus moschatus. The sequence continues at coordinate 626,788 of SJYA01003125.1, forward strand.
AAATAGGACTCCACTGAACAGGTTTCTGAGACAACTGGGTGAGACAACTCTTGCTCGGAAGAATTATTTAATTCCCAGTTAGTTACAAGTCAGATAAAACTGCAGAAGCTGTTTCAGGATCAAATGTAGACACTAAAATATTAAAAGAAAATGCTAAGAGTCTAAGTACACCTAGAAATAATTGTCAGATAGGAATACCACAGCCTACCAGGTTTTTGTGAAGTTTCCTATTAAAGGAAATCCAAAAATCTGGAAACCAGATTCCAGATCCCTCAAGGAGCAAAGAAGGGGTTCATTAAGCAAAATAAATCTGTCTGAACCAGGAAAAAAAGTTTTGTGTACGAAAACTGCTATCAACTGGTTCTTTGGAATTGAAGCAGTAGAAATCTAAAGGCTTGATATCAGGTTTGAGCCTCTCTCTCAGAATGTAAACTCTTATAAAAATCTGTGTGTGTGTGTGTGTGTGTGTGTGTGTGTGTATATATATGTATATTTTTTTTTTTAAGAATGAGATTCTTTGTGTGGTGGGTCAAAATCTTTGGATACGTTATTTTTAAAAACATTTTTAAAAGTCTAAAAAAATAAAAATAATTGTCAGATAGGTGTAGCTTTGAGATATCATAAAGTACTGATGTTTCATCTGATAATATGAGAGAGTCATAATTGGCTCACTTTTGTATCAAAATCAGTGCCTAATGGAAGCAAACCACAAATTTCAAAGAACTAAAACGGCAGATCCATATCCTATAGCCCAAGCTCTTCATTATACTGATGAGAAATAAAGCCCAAATAATGTTGTGTGACTTTCCCAACCAGGTTAGTGGCAGAGTGGGACAAAAAGACACATCTGACAGTGTGGCATTAGGTCATCTCTTTCATAACTGCAGCAACATGAGCTGTGTTCTTACATGAGAACCCAAAATTGAATTTTTTTGAGCTTCAAAAAAAAAATGTGCGCTTAGGAAAAGGAACAAATTGAAAATTGTCACAAAGTAATAATCATTCTTTTTTAAAGACCCAATGAAACTACAAGAGATAGTCCTCTGATCATCTTGGCAAAAGACCAAGATTCACNTGAGCCCATCTTTGCATTAAATGTTTCCTTGATGTCTCTAATTTTCTTGACGAGATCTCTAGTCTTTCCCGTTCTATTGTTTTCCTCTATTTCTTTGCACTGATCACTGAGGAAGGATTTTTTTCATCTCTCCTTGCTATTCTTTGGAACTCTGGATTCAAATGGGTATTTCTTTCCTTTTCTCCTTTGCTTTTTGCTTCTATTCTTTTCAGAGCTATTTGTAAGGCCTCCTCAGACAGCCATTTTGCTTTTTTGCATTTCTTTTCCATGGGGATGGTCTTGCTCCCTGTCTCCTGTACAGTGTCCCAAACCTCCGTCCATAGTTCATCAGGCACTCTGTCTATCAGATCTAGTCCTTTAAATCTATTTCTCACTTCCACTGTATAGTCATTAGGGATTTGATTTAGGTCATACTTGAATGGTCTAGTGGTTTCCCTACTTTCTTCAATTTCAGTCTGAATTTACCAATAAGTTCATGATCTGAGCCACAGTCAGCTCCTGGTCTTGTTTTTCCTGACTTTATAGAGCTTCTCCATCTTTGACTGCAAAGAATATATCAATCTGATTTCAGTGTTGACCGTCTGGTGATGTCCATGTGTAGAGCCTTCTCTTCTGTTGTTGGAAGAGGGTGTTTGCTATGACCAGTGCGTTCTCTCTGGAGAACTCTATTAGCCTTTGCCCTACTTCATTCTGTACTCCAAGGCCAAATTTGCCTGTTACTCCTGGTGTTTCTTGACTTCCTTCTTTTGAATTCCGTTCCCCTATAATGAAAAGAACGTCTTTTTGGGGTGTTAGTTCTAGAAGGTCTTGTAGGTCTTCATAGAACTGTTCAACTTCAGCTTCTTTAGCATTCCTGGTCAGGGCATAGACTAGGATCACCATGATATTGAATGGTTTGCCTTGGATACGAACAGAGGACCATTCTGTCATTTTTGAGATTGCATCCAAGTACTGCATTTCAGACTCTCTTGTTGACCATGATGGCTACTCCATTTCTTCTAAGGGATTCCTGCCCACAGTAGTAGATATGATGGTCATCTGAGTTAAATTCACCCATTCCAGTCCATTTTAATTCATTGATTCCTAAAATGTCAACATTCACCCTTGCCATCTCCTGTTTGACCGCTTCCAATTTGCCTTGATTCATGGACCTAACATTCCAGGTTCCTATGCTACATTGCTCTTTACAGCATCCAACCTTGCTTCTATCACCAGTCACATCCACAACTGGGTATTGTTTTTGCTTTGGCTCCGTCTCTTTATTCTTTCTGGAGTTATTTCTCCACTGATCTCCAGTAGCATATTGGGCCCCTACTGATCTGTCAGTGTCCTATCTTTTTGCCTTTTCATACTGTTAATGGTGTTCTCAAGGCAAGAATACTGAAGTGGTTTGCAATTCCCTTCTTCAGTGGACCACATTTTGTCAGAACTCTCACTATGTCCCGTCCGTCTTGGGTGGCCCCACACGGCATGGCTCATAGTTTCATTGAGTTAGACAAGGCTGTGGTCCATGTGATTAGATTGATTCGTTTTCTGTGATTATGGTTTTCAGTCTGTCTGCCCTCTGATGGAAAAGGATAGAGGATTACGGAGGCTTCCCAGATCAGCGTCCTCATACTACCATATTCCTCTTCCTTCATATTCCAGCTTCTCTGCTTTTTGAGAATGCAAATATTGGTGAGGTTGAGGGAAAACCGTGATCAAACAGAGTCATTTGGATACTTCATGATGAAAATGTACTGTCTAAACATTAGGGGAGGTGGACATCCTATTATAAGGTTTTGAATGGATGGAAAAGACTTTCTCTTTAAAATTACCTGGGTAGTTATGTCCCTTATTTGAACCTTCAAACGCATAAAATAGGCTGTGTCTTACCTGTCTTTATTTGTCTCTCAAGGGGTTAATAATACTGTGGAATTTCTGGAAAGACGAAAAGAAGTAACATATCCAGAAAACATTTAAAGCAGTGATCAACATAAAATAGGTGCTTGATAAATGGCAGACCCTCTCTTTTTTTTTTTATCAGATGGATATGCCTGTCTGTATTCTTCCTGCTGTAGGATTAGAATTAGCCCGGGAGCATTCAGGGCTTCAGTTTAAAACAGCAAGAACGAAACAATGTGGGTTGACATTGCATTGTCACCCACTGATGAGTTTATGTTGCCTGTTACTTGGATGACAATTATTAGTCTATAATCAATTTCAAGGACCCTAAAAATCTAACCCAACCAACCCATTTCCTACAACTCAGTTGCCTGTGACTTTAGTAAAGCCAGCTGCTGCTGGTCCCCAGCATTCTGTCCTGCTAGGCGTATCCTGTGGCCTGGGAGAGCCCACTTCCTGCTTCTGCCCTTCTCTTCCGACCTTTACTCACACACCCTCCATTCGGCATCTAGCAGATCCACAGTCCAGTGTGCCACCCTCTTCCTCTGCGCTCCTGTAATACTTTGTAATGCCTTTCACACGTCTTCTGTCCTGGTGGTGCAGTGAAGTACCTGGGCTTTGCAACCTGACCTTGTGGGTTCTAATCCAGATTCCACCACTAATTAAATGTGTGAGGTTTGAATAGTAACTGAATCTGTTTTTTCATCTATAAACTGGAAATAATAGTACCTGCTTCATAGGGTTGAGGATTAAGTGAGACATTCAAGCACAGTGTGTAGGACATGCAAAGCCATAAATCTTTGTAAACCAGCAAGAGGAGTACAGGATTTGTATGCTTGTTTTGATCTTGGCCTTATCTCCATTACTAGAGACTAAATACCTCAAAGGCAGTAGTTGGCTTTACTCCTAACATAGGCCCTTGCCCAGCATTCCACTGTCTCACCACTCAGAGTGGGGTGCAGGTCAGCTGGGGGCTTGTTATTCATGCAGAATCTCAGGACCTATGCCAGACCTATGGAATCAGCATCTGTATTTTCACAAGGTTCCATGAAATTTGAGAAACACCACACTTGACAAAATATATCCCTTGAAATTTGAGAAACACTGCACTCATTCCTTGAATTCCCTTGCTGAAGCTGATACTTTAATTATGCTAGTAATATCAATGGCACCCCACTCCAGTATTCTTGCCTGGAGAATCCCAGGGATGGGGGAGCCTGGTGGGCTGCAGTCCATGGGGTCGCTAAGAGTAGGGCACGACTGAGTGACTTCACTTTCCCTTTTCACTTTCATGCATTGAAGAAGGAAATGGCAACCCACTCCAGTGTTCTTGCCTGGAGAATCCCAGGGACGGGGGAGCCTGGTGGGCTGCCGTCTATGGGGTTGCACAGACTCGGACACGACTGAAGCGACTTAGCAGCAGCAGTAATAGCCACTAGGAAAACGGACATTGAATGGGCTATGATCAGTACTGCCGTTACATCGCTGGCATTTATTTATTAGGATCCTTTAGACCAGTGGTTCTCAAAGTGTGTTCCCCAGATCAGCAGCATCAGATTCACTTGGGAACTTGTCAGAAATGCACGTTTTCAGGTGATTCAAAAGCATCCCCCAGGTTAGACCCACTGTTTTAGGACATTGGGAAGCACCCAGAAGCACCACACTAATAATGTGCATCCCCTTCTTCCTGCCTTGTTCATTTCTTCTCTTCCATCTCTTTCAAGAAGCAAGCCCGTTAAATGTTACATTGTTTCCTTTCTGTGTTTGCTGGATACTTGCTGATGCACATACAGGTCTTATACCTTTTCCAGTGTATGGAATACACAACCTATATGGCTGATGCTGGGAGGGACCGGGGGCAGGAGGAAAAGGGGACGACCGAGGATGAGATGGCTAGGTGGCATCACGGACTCGACGGACACGACTCTGAGTGAACTCCGGGAGTTGGTGATGGACAGGGAGGCCTGGCGTGCTGCGATTCATGGGGTCGCAGAGTCGGACACGACTGAGCAACTGAACTGAACTGAACTGATGGCTTACCTGCAGTCCCTGTATTTTGTTTTGTTTTGTTAATTTTATTCATTTTTTGAATAGGTGATAGATGTACGTGGTTTAAAATTCCCAAGGTACAAGAGTTTACCATGAAAAGTAAGTCTCCCTGACTCTTTCTCCAATAATAGAGTTCCTTTCTCCAAGGGCAATCACTGAGCTTTCATCACNGCTTACCTGCAGTCCCTGTATTTTGTTTTGTTTTGTTAATTTTATTCATTTTTTGAATAGGTGATAGATGTACGTGGTTTAAAATTCCCAAGGTACAAGAGTTTACCATGAAAAGTAAGTCTCCCTGACTCTTTCTCCAATAATAGAGTTCCTTTCTCCAAGGGCAATCACTGAGCTTTCATCACAGACATTTATTGAGCACCTACTATGTGCCAGGCATTGGTCTGGGCACTGATATGGAACAAAACAGAGAAAAACTCCTGCCTTCACAGAGCTGACATTTCATTTACCGATCTCTTGTTGTATTTGTTGAGTAGCACAGAATTTGGCAGTAGTTAAAAGCAGGACTCTGGAGTCAAACCAACTGCTTTTAAATCCAATATTCCCCATGTTCTGAGTGATCTCAACCTATTTATTCTACCACTGTGAACTGGGTTTTCTTTATCCTGAAATGGAGATGGCAATTCTATTCTCTAAGGTTGTTGTGAGAATTATACTTGTAAAGCACCAAACAGTGCCTAGAACAGAGTAAATGCTCAATAAATATCGGTGTTGATTATAATGAAGTGATCTCATTCTACTCTTCTATCATGTAAACTAGAAATGGCTAGAGGATTTATTTTCTAGTAGTATTTCCTCTCTTTGCTATGTGATGATCAAAAAAATCACTTTTTGCAGAACAAGCACAGTAAATTTGCCCTCTCAATTCTGATCATTAACAGATTGATGATAAGAGTGACTTCTATGAAGTGATCAACCTCTTTTTAAAAATCACTAACGCACAGAGACTGTCTTCCTCTTTATTCTTTTTAATCTAGCTTTTAAAAAAAATCCTATGTAATTTGGAGATTTTTCTACTATTATTTCATTTGGAGGTATTTTGTATCATTATTTTCAGCTTTTTAATGTTATAAAGTACATTCCTTGGGGAAAGTCTGCATTTCACATCAGAGGGATTAAACACTTCTAAGCAAAGTTTCTGACAATACAATTTGATATAGTTACCTTAAGGAACATTTTTTGTGATTCTAGTCCCCAGCCAGATAGGAAAACTTTTTTAACCCCTAGGAAAGTAACAAAAGTATTCCTCGATGACAGTCTTAAGATGGAAAAGATTAGAATGAACAAAAAGGGGGAAAGAGAGAAGAAAAGAACTCCTAGGGCATGAAAACATTTACATATTAAGCCAAGAACTGTTTCATTTATTTAGCATAAAAAATTATTAGTGGACATAGTGAAAGATTGCAAGGAAGTTGCATTGTTTATTCCCCCATGTACTGATCCTGGACCAATGAGCTAAATTCTGAAAGGGAATGTGACCGACCACAGTCCCAATAACCATTTAATATATTCTTTTTTCCCCTTTGTCCCTGAGTACATTTTGTATTATTTCCTGGCAGACTGGGTGTGTGGATCTTTGAAAGGTTGACTGTAGTATAGGAAGCCTCTTCTCTTCACCTTGTCATGAAAAAAGGACTAGGAGGAGGGGATACCTGGGGAATGGAAGTGAAACGCCTCTGAGGTAGATTTGAGCTGTTTTGTATTCTTCTTTAAACATTTTCCTGCCTCTGATATTTTATTGTCACAAATGGATTAACACAAGAACATCAGGGCTGGTAATTTTGAAAGGCACAAAGTCCCTTCTGGGATTCCCAGGTGGCTTAGTGGTAAAGAAACCCCCTGCCAGTGCAGGAGACGCCAAAGACATGGGTTGGAAGATCCCTTGGAGGAGGAAATGGCACCCTCTCCAGTATCTTTGCCTGAGAAATCCCACGGACGAGGAACATGGCGGGCTACGGCTCAAGGGGTCTTAAAGAGGCAGACAACTGAGCGCATACACAAAACGTCCCTTCCAAACAGGCGAGGCTTCCTTGGGTGGCACTTGCCCATGTGCTCTTCTCAGACTTTGTCTGCACTAATCATATACCCCACTGCAGAGCTCACTCTGACGAGGGGTGCATTAGGCAGCCGGCGCGTGACCGCTTTGCCTTACTCCTGCAACTTGTCATTTCTCATTTGCCTCTGTTCCCACTACTTATTGCCTTAAACTCAGTGGTTTAATTTATTATCATCATCTCTCATGGTAGGGTGACTTAACGAGGCTCAGCTGGGTTCTAAAGATCTTTCAGGAGCTGGCAGTGAGATAGCAACTGAGGGTAACTCGGTGGGATGGTCCATGTGGCAGCATCATTCAAGGGTCTGTAACCTTGATTGGGATGGCCAGGACAGCTAAGAACTGACTGGCATCTCTCTCCATAGGGCTCCCTTGACTTTCTCTACACCTTTACAAGAGGTGGCCTCTTGGTACTCAAATTTCTTGCCTTGGGATTGACTCCTCCCCTTTGGAAAAAGCATTCCAAAGAGACTCAGGCAGAAACTGCAAGGTGTCTCTCAACTCAAAAGTTCAGAGTCATGTAAAATCACTTCCCCTGCATTTTACTGTTCAAAAATCAAACCAGCTCAAATGTAAACAAGTGCGGTATACAAAGCATGGATACCAGAAACTTGGTTCACTGGATAGTGTAGAGAGGGCATCTTTAGACACGAGCTACCACACCCTCTTTGCCAGAAAATAGTCAGACTTACCTTCCACACAGCGGTTGTGCCATTGCACCAGATGCTTCTAGGAAACATAAGCCCACACAAGTACTTGGTGGTGGTGGCTTAGTCACTAAGTCATGTCCAACTCTTGTGACCCCATGGACTGTAGCCTGCCATGCTCCTCTTTTCATGGGATTCTCCAGACAAGAATACTGGAGTGGATTGCCATTTCCTTCTCCAGGGGAACTTCCAAACCCAGGAATCAAACTCAGGTCTCCTGCATTGCAAGAAAATTCTTGACTGACTAAGCTACGAGGGAAGCCCCGCACAAGTACTTAGTAAGCGAAATTTATAGGGTTTGGTAATGTTTATCTGAACTAAATATATCTGATATTGTGTGTGTGTTGTTTGTTCATAGAATTGCTTTTGTTGGCTTATATGAATTTGTACCTGTTGGTCAGAAGCTGCTACTGATAAAAATATTTTTGGATTATAGAATGGATTAGAGTAGTTAACCAGACACTCCATACAGTTCATCTCATTCCTTTCCAGCCTTTGTATAGTCGTGAATTGTACTATACAATAATTATGGAAATTTTCGTCTATTAAAGTGAGAGTGTATGAATGTTATTCATCCATTCATCCAGTCATCAGGTATTTGTTGAGCGCCTATGATGAACCAGGCTCTGTGTCAGCTAGTGAAAAGCTGGGATACTTGGTGCTATGTTGGGATTTTGCCCTGACTAGTATCAGTCTTAGCATTTTAAATATTAATTATATGAGTTCATGTGTTCATACGTTTGGGCACTAAAGAAAGCAGATGTTACTGAACAATAGTAACAGTTAGTGCTGACTACACCTTTCTTTGTGCGCTATTTCACTGAATCCCCCCGAGAGGTCTTAGGACAGAGGCAGCGTTGATATCCAAGTTCAGTAGAGTTTGAAAGTATGACTCAAGAGTCAACAGTATTCCTACTACACTAAACTGCATTAAAATAACACCTTTATTTCTAAATTCCATGCCTTTTAAGAAATATTTTCACCATTCGAAAATGGTGAATGCGTAACTACTTAATTACCGTTACTAATATTCATAAGACCACTTTAGTCATCGGCCAGATGTACTGACAGCTCCCATCCCCACCCGAACACTGGGCTCCTTTGACCATTTCTGAGGCCTAAGAAGGAGATGTGAAAAAGAATAGAAACTTACTGAAATTTTATGTATCCCAGCCACCAAGCTTGGTATGCCAAGAGTACGAAGCTGCTGTGGCATGTAGATGGGGGAAAAACGCTAAATCATCAAGCTATTTAATAAAAGCGATCATGAATTCCAAACATATTGATGGAGCACTTACAATATGGGAAGCCCAGGACAATGTGTGTTCTCACTCTCCCATGGGAGAGACCAAGCAGATGTTTTTCCTGCCAGTACACTCTGATATGTCCGGGAAACCCACATGAGGAACACTCAAGAAGGTGAGTGGAGGAGGAGAAGAGTTCTAGAAAGAGTCAAAGATTGGAGAAACTACTCAGGTGAAGAAGGAGGGGTGAAGGGTCCATCAAAGGAAGACACCCTCGGTAGTGGCTCAAAGTCTAAAGATGTTCAGAAATTCTAGGGACTGAAAGAATTCTGTGTAACAGAAGGGCAGGATGAGTGTGGAGGGGTGGCCAGAGAGCAGTTGGTCAAGAAGTCATGAAGAAGGAAACTTTTCTTGCAGTGCTTGTTAGGAAGCTTGAATGAGTGGCCACCACTGAATCAGACTTTGCTGGGTAGTTTGGGGGTGGGGGGGTGTTTGTTTGTTTTGTTTTTTGGCCGTACAGTGTGGCATGTGTGATCTTAGTTTCCTCACCAGGGATCGAACCCGCGTCCTCTGTCTTGGAAGCACAGAGTGTTAACCACTTGACTGTCAAGGAAGTCTTAGTAGGTAGGATTTTAAGTGCATCTGTGGCAAACAGGTTAAAGTTCAGACATTTTCTCCGTTTTAACCATGACTTTCTCTTCCATTCTTTAGAGCTGGAAATGATTCTTTTTATTATGTTTATATTACTATTGGGGTGGGGGATATTTTTCACTATGTAGCAGGCATTATAAACGGCTTCCCTTCTCATTCTGGGTATTTACAATGTTGATTACAGCCAGGCGGATCGAATTAAAACGCCAGGTGTCATAACGTCTGAATATTAGATGAGTCATTATTTATGCATTGATCCAGGAAGAGCAAATCTGTTCCCCACCTCATCAGTTCTAGGGATTCATGCTTCTGTATATTTAGGTAACCGTGCAAGTGATAGACGCAAAATACGAGAAGGTGCTGCACACCCACTTCCTCCAAGATGATTTCGAAGCCCTTTTGCCCTTTCTAGCCTGACTGTTCAGCTGTTCCGAGAGAAAGCGATTGAAATCGCCTCTCCTGAGTGCCCAGATGGCAGATGCAGGAGTCCCACTAGTTTTTCCCTCCACTGCCAACAGAAACAGGGTGGAGCCGCAGGGAGGGGAGGCCAGGAGCCCCAGAGAGAGGGGAACAGTGGAGTAACGCAGTGACGCGCCTCCTCACTGCCTCTAGCCCCTCGCAGCCAAGACCTCCCCAGCCAACCCGAGCTCCCTCGCCCTCTCGCCTTCTGCAGGGACTCCTCAGGGAAGGAGGCCCACTCAGTGGCTTTGACCCCATCAGGGAGACGAAAGAGTTCTTGCAAGAGATAAAACAGAGCCTCCGCTCCATCTCCCCCGCTTGTCTCACTCCCCTTTCCTCGCACTCTGGAGAGAAGCAGCGGGGATGAGCGCTTTCTCCAGCGCTGCTTGGGGAGCTCTTGCCCTTCTCTCTGCCCATAGTTTCCCAACCTCAACCCGAGGGCAGGCCCTCCCTCCCCTGTCTCTCTCTCTCTCTCTTTTTTTCCCTCCTTCCACCTGACAGGGACCATAAATAACCCTGGCTCCTGGTGTTCCCAGCTGAGAACAAAAAGTTAGAAAGTTTGCCTGGAGCTCTCTGCCACTCCCTGCCGGGGCTACTTCTTTGTTTTCTTCTCCTGTTTTCCTCTCTACCTGCGGTGGCCGTTTCTTTCTTCAGGTTGGAGAAGAGTCGCCTCCCCATTAAGCGCAGTGGCTTGCTTGCTGGCTCTCCCTAGATTTCAGGCTGTCGGCTCCGCGATTAGGCACCGGGCATTGGTATCAAATTACCGAAAGTCTACACTGGAGCAGTCCTCATATTTACATACAAATAAGTCTGGGGCTCGCATTTATGTCACCATTCGGTTCTGCTAGAGGCTTGCCAGAGGAGTTGTTAATCCAATCAGAAGGAGTTTTAAAAGGATGTCTTCGGAGTGATCAAAAAGGATCTTGATCTCAATGAAATGTGGCCAGATTTGGGTTTTTTTTTTTTTTCCTCGTGAAAAAAGATGTGTAATTCTTCAGTTGCCGGAGAGGAGACGAAGATGCTGAGGGGAACTCGGAGGTGGTGGTGAAGACCGTGGATCCAACCCAGGGATTGGTTTTTGGGGGGCTGATCTGGAAGTAGATTCTAAATCACTGTCTCAGGAATTCCTGGAAACATCAGGGAAACATTTGACCAGCCCAGCCTGGTGGAAATGGCTTTAACACAGAGTAAGAGCTTTCTTTAAGTTGTACTTAGTGTGTGCTGTTTTTGTTTCCTCCGTAGTGAACGTGCAAATAGCCCAGCTGTAAAGTAACTTAAAATAATCTCTTGGTTCTGGGTAGGTGTAGAAAGCTGATCTGTTTAGTTTTTACACTTGCAAAAATGGTAGTTGATAATGTATTTTTAGACTTGATTGGTAGTTTAAAAGCTGAGCTCTTGTGGTTTCCTGAGTTTAAATGAATGGAAATTATAAACGATGCTGAATGAAGGACTGGAAAATAGAGCCGGAGTGGTGAAATCGCTTACCTTTGAGAAAACAGAAAACATACACGCCTTTGAAATCCTGTTCAGCCAGCCAGGCTTGTATCCAGTAGAACGAGAGTCGAGTCATAAAAAGGAGAAAAGAGTTTGCCTGTTTGTGGAAGGAACTTTTCCACAGCCCATGCTACATTTTGTAAAGGATGGGAGATGTCCCAGAGGGCAAAAGGCATCTGGAAAACCTGCCCGGTCACTCCTGGAATGTGTTTTTGTTTTCCGCGTGATATCATGTTAAGCCTGTGTAGCTAGTAAAAGTATTCTATGCACTTACTCTCTATAGATGGTTCAAGAACAGTTTATTTCTTTCCAGCTGTTGAAGCCCCGATTTGATCTCCGTTGAGGGTAGAGCCACTTTCTGAGCAGGGTTCAAGCACCGGGGCAGCTGTACTGAGCTGTTCATTTGATAGATTTCGAAACAGTTCCGTGTGGATGTGTTTCAAGGTTCCCCAGTTGAGCAGTTCTAATTCAAATTAAATCACTTGCCAGTTATTTACATAACCCCAAACTGAAATCCTGGTTGTGAGAAAACCATTTAAAATAAAGTTGGTTCTCTTCCCACATAAAATTTCCAGAACAGGGAGGAAAAGGTGCCTCTTATTTTGCAATCCAGGTCCATTCAAACAAACTGCCCTCATCGTGGTCAGGCCAGGAAAACTGGAGCTGGCACAAGAGATGACCCTTTCTAGTCGGCTAGGGCTTGAGGCGGGGACAAGGAGATATGGAAATGTTTCAAAATTGGTAACTAGTGCCAGGACCTCTTTCTGCTGCTTAAATTCACTCTTGAAATGATGAACTAACCTCTACCTATACTTTCTCCTTCTAAAGGGCAGTTACAAATATTATCCAGGGGACGAGGGGAAATAAACATGAGAAAATGGACGATTAGCTAATGACCAAAGGAGCAGTTTTCTGCCCAAACAGACACATTTTCAGAAAGGAAACTTCTGATTCGGGCTTGCTTTGTGCATCCGCAGGTGAAGATGCAATGACAGGAGACACGGACAAGTACCTTGGGCCACAAGACCTTAAGGAACTGGGCGACGATTCTCTGCCTGCAGAGGGCTACATGGGCTTTAGTCTGGGGGCCCGTTCTGCCAGGTATTTCACTGCTGCTCTTTACTCGCAGTTAATTTCAAACAACCACGATGTCATAAACTGAAACCATTCTCATTTTTCACATTATCCCCCAAAGTGCCCTTGGGGTAAGGATGTGAATTTGGTGAAATGTACACATGCTCTGCTATTTTCTTTTGTGGTTTTCAGTCTTTAATTTTATGTGAGTGAACGTGTTAATTGTTTGTTCTGTTTTCCCCTACCTGGCAGGCATGCTTCAAGCATAATATTGCAAAAGAGTTCCCTGACAGAATGAGGAGAACCAATCTGGGTCACATGTTTTAAAAATAAATTTTGTTCCATAGTGAAAGAAAAATCCCATTTTCCCATAAGTAAGAAATATTTGTGTTGATTGTTCACTATTTTCATGACTGAAAGAACAATTTATGATTGCGACTTTAAAAGAGTGCATTCTGGGGGAAAAATACGTATCGCTTATTAGAATTGTCTAGCAACTGTTTGAGCATCTCTTCAAAAGCTCTGCCATTTGTTTGTTTACAAAGGGACATGTTAAAGGTGAAACGGTGACTTAATCAAAAGTCAGAGGCAGGAATGGTGGCAAATTCAGTGCTGAAAACTGAAGCATAAAGCTTTAGTATGTGGAAAACCTTGGCTCCCGCCTGACCTGGTTGAAAGGAACAGGACCTTGTCCAGAATTTGGAGACTTCTTTTCCCTGGTTGGATTAATAGCATGTGTGCTGACAGTCAAGTTATTTTTAAGCTAATAATTAAACCTTCTGAGTTAGAGCCCTGGGGATATTTTCCTATAGTTTAAAAATTTGTTGTACAAAGTTTCGTTGTCTGATGGTAAATGGCAATTCCCACAAAGTAAACCTGGGAGTTTATTCTCAGTGGACAGTTTAGACTCAGAATTGATTTTTCTTTGAGTCAGTCTTATTATTTTTTTTTCTTAATAGAATTTGAAACCTCATGTAACTTAATCAACTTTTGACTTTATACATATATTTAGAGAAGGCCTTAAAATCTTATTGCAGCAGGTGTCATTAATGACGAGGAACCTGAGTTCTAGAAACATATCACATTTCAGTTAATTACAGATAACAACAAGTTACCACTGAAAATATACTGAGTCTTAAAGGACCTTAGGGAAACTTCTGTTTAGAGACTTAATAGCTTTAGTAATCCAGTAACTAGCTGATTCGCTTCCTCAGATAATACATAAAAGCCACATTTCATGACTCAGTCATTTGTGTGTAGGGAATTGCAGCGGCTGATCTCCAGTGGGAGATGAAACCAGAATATTGGCTCTTATAAACTTTCCACAAGACTGTTCTGAGGCTTTCATACTTCTAGTTTGGATTACACCATTCCTCTTTGTTGCTATTATATGTAACTCATTTTTTGACATTGGCAACTGATGTTATGCTCAGAGGCAAATTTTTAAAAATCACCAAAGCTGATGTGTTTTTTAAAGTACTGTTAGTGTATTACCAAGTATAATATTCTGAGTGTAACATTTAAAAAGGAATACATTAAATGTGTAACTCATCCAACCATAACATTTTTTTCTTTTTTCCTGTCTGATTTTTTTTTTTTTTTTTTGCTTTCTACTGCTCCTGTTTTTTCTAAAAACACTTAAAAATAGTCCCAAGATCAGGTAAGAAGATATGGCGCTCTGATGGTGCTTCTCCGCCTTCCCAGCTCATTTTCTCGCCTTTGTTTTCTCGGCATTTTGTGCTGTGCTGTGGTGCCGTGTGCTTTTTCTGTTTTTATTTCTCCGCTCAGCTTTAGAAAATCAGTTTTGTGATTTGGGAAAATAAGCAAGTAGCTAAATGTGTAATAAATCATGTTACTAAATGCAAAGTTGACTGAATACATGAGGAATTTATTCCCCTTAACATAGAAGTTGTGTAGTGCATGAAGTAACTGGAGAGACTGCCCTGGATTTATAGGCAGAGTCTTGACCGAAAGGACTGTTTGTTTGCTGAGTGCTGTTATCTTTGAATTGTACTAGATACATTAAGATAACTTCAGAATTCTGAGGCATGTGTTTTTCTAACACTTCCTCTGCTTAACACTTAGGGTATACAGATGGCTACAGATAATATTGTTGACCTCAGTGAAAAACAATGTAATGCTTCCCAGACCCCCATGCAAATACTCTCTTTTAAGTAGCTGAAAGCACTTCGATGTGTTAAGGATTCACGCTGAAGCTTGATGCCTATTAAAGGCTCTCCATCTACCTAATGTAAGTTGATCAGGAGTAGGAATTATGTTAGATGAAGACATCTTTAGACGTTTCCACTGATGGTTACCAATTCTAGGCTCTGTTCTCTCATTCACACTCCTACAGTAGTTGAAAGAAAGATTTTTCTTTTTTAATGAATACATCTTAGATATGTTTAAGGACTAAACTTAAAATTCATATGTAAACATTAAAACTTTTAAGTATTTGTTCACATGTACAATAAAACCATCTCACAGACCACCAATATTAATATCTGCCTTGGGAACCATAATTTAGAGAAATTAATATCTGTATTGATCAGTGCAGATTGAGTACATGTCCATCACTCTGTTGGAAAAGAAAGTTCTGTTGGATAGTGTTAAGTTAGAAAGTAGAAAGACAGTTCCTGCTTTTAGGAAGCTTATAGTGCATCCGAAAGAAGGCATGGGGCTAGAAACAGGAAAACAACAACTAAAGTTTGCAATAAAAACGGGGAAAAAAGTGATAGGTCATGACTGGGCACTGGAGGCCCGACTAGGTAAGAGGTCAGAGGCACGTGGCCTACTAAGTAAGCTCTATGCAAGGATAATGCTCACTTCTTTTTCCCTTTTATATCCAATTTCTAATATTGTGTCCTGCCCATAATAGTCACTTAGTAAGTATCTGCTCAAAACACTTAATAATGACTCTGTAGAATGATGTCTGTTTTAGAGAAAGTAAGGCTCTCATCCTAGGAGCACGTACCAAGCCATTTGTAGACACTTGGGATAAAGCCTATCATTCAGGGGCCTCTGCATCTTGATATAAAAATACCCTCTTTGGGACAGTCTGTAGTACATCCAAAATATATCTATATATGCCTTCAATATTCTGTGCTTGAACAATATTCTGTGCAAACACAGAATCATTTCTTAGGTATGTCTCCTTTGCTCTTTTCTCTGATAAGCACAGACAAAGCAGGGCTGAGGCCAAAGTCTGACCGATGTTGCTGGTAAAGATTCAAGCAGCCACATTTGGATTCAGACACTTTACTACTCCCTAGGCGGGGCCCACTTGCCTCCACACCAGGAAAGATGACACCGAAACCAGAGGGGCTGTATGTCTACACACTAGCTGTGAGCTTCCCCATCGCTGAGGAGCCCGTTCCAGAAGGCCGGCTCAGCAGTCTCGTATTCTGCAGCTGTCTTCCAAGGACAATGAGACAGGAAGCCTCAGACCGCTTTCAAAACAGGAGTCAATGAGAAGCCGCCTCATGACCACCTACCTGGTAGGGAGGCAAGGGGCCTTGAAGCAGCTTCTCACAAGACTCCACGTTCTGTGCTCCTGAAGGATCACCAGGGTTCTGCCAGTGCGTATATGAGCTGCCACCCCAGTCTGCCTGGATATTATGTAGATATATGTAGATATGTGGATATATGTAGAGCTACTAGGATTCCTTACTCTACTGATTTTTCTTTTAATCAAAATATAACTGACAAATAAACATTATGCTAATTTCAGGTACATAACATAGTGGTTCCACATTTGTATATATTGCAAAACAAGCACCATAACAGGTCTAGTTAACACCCATCACCACACATAGTTACACTTTTTTTTTTTAGGATGACAGATTTTAAGATCTCACTTAGCAACTTTCAAATATGTGAAACAGTATCATAAACTATAGTCAGCATGCTGTACATTAAGTCTTCAGGTCTTATTCATTTTATAACTTGTAGTTTTGACCTTTTGACCACCTTCACCCATTTTGCCCATCCCCCCAGCCTTCTTGGTATGAGTTTAGAGGTCAAGGTGGTGAGTGGCACTTTAGGACATCAGGGGTCCTGCACTCTGGGAAGTTCAGAGACTGCATAGAATTTTGAGAAAGACGAGGAAGGAGAAGAACAGAAGAAGCAAAGCTAAAAAGAGTACAGTAAGAAAAGGCAAGATAATCATGTATGGAGTTTGAATTTTTCACAGCCTGAAAGATGGCAAAAAAGATCATGTCAGGATAATACTTCTTGTTTCTTCATGTTTTCCATGAGAAGCAGTTGCAAACCAGAGCTCTCAGTAGGTTAAACCTGCATCTAGTTCCCAAATTCTTATTAACAGATGTATTTATAGCAACATAATTCCATTAAATAGTGCAAGACAGACGAATATGGACCAGAAAGAGAGGAGACTCTTAAAGAAGATTTTAACAAAAAGATCTCTCCAGCTATCAAATTACCTAGAGTCATGCGATTCTTCTGAATTGTCATGTTGGTTCAACTGTCACAGAGAAACATCCAAAGTCTTCCTATATTTCATCTTCTCACAGACTGAATACCAGACAGCCTGATTTTAAACAAAACCTGATCATGAGATTATCTAAGCGTAAGAAATTTCCTCAAGTATAAGGAAGTTTATTTTTGACCATGTCTTTTCAAGATTTTGGTTGACATTTTGAGCCATCTTGCCTGTTTGGAAAGTTGCATGCATTAATGTTCTTTTACCCATCTCATCATCATCTCCCCATCTTGAATGGTTAACTGTAACTACAACAGCCTCCGCTCCTTCAGCTCGGATAGGTCTTACACCTTGAACCGAAGCTCCTACGCCCGGGACAGCATGATGATTGAGGAACTACTGGTGCCATCCAAAGAGCAGGTATGTGTTCTTTCTCAAACCTTCTTTCACTGTTAAGCTTTCATTTTTTATGTCTGAATCACACTCTTGGTCGCATGACAGAAACTCTTTTTCTGCAAGTTTGATTTTGCAAGTCTTCCTATATTGCCAGTTAAAGTCAGAGATTTCCCTGGCGGTCCAGTGGTTGAGATCCACACTTAGCACTGCAGGGGCACAGGTTCAATCCCTGGTTGGGGAACCAGGATCACACGTGCCACAGTGCGTGGCCAAAAAAAAAAAAAGAAAGAAAAAAATCAGTTGTACCATAAATCGAAATATCCCTCTCTTCTGCAGATCAAGTCTCTCAGATCCCACAGAGAGGAATTTAAAGAAGTCCTAGGAAAGGCATGGATACCTTTCTCATTTCTTAGTCAAATCTTTCAGTTTTTTTTAAAAAAGAGAGTTAATAATAGTGAAAGTGAAGTCACTCAGCCATGTCCGACTCTTTGCAATCCCATGGATGATAGCCTACCAGGCTCCTCTGTTCATGGGATTTTTCCAGGCAATAGTACTGGAGTGGATTGCCATTTCCTTCTCCAGGGGATCTTCCCAACCCAGGGACTGAACCCGGGTCTCCCGCATTGTAGACAGACCCTTTACCATCTGAGTCAATAATAACTGGTAGCTAAAGTTGCTGACATTATCCACACGAATGCTGTGAAACAGGGTTCTCACACCACTGCCTGTTAACTACTACCAAGGTCTACTTAATCAGGTAGAAGGGTGGGGCAGCATTTACTCAGAATGAAGGATTTGTGAAAAAGAAACGAAGGCTAGAAAGAACTTTTGAGGTGAAGCTGGTGTTCTTTTGTAAAGTTTGTTGCTGCTCCAGTTTCAACAACACCTCTGTGGATATCACAAACCCCCCTGTAGACCAGTCAGAAGAAAGGGGAGCTTAGGATACCTTCACATTTGTTACTAATAATTATTAAGTTGCTAACTAAAGAAGCAGATAGTTGCTATCTTTAACGGGCAACAGAGAATCTGTGGGCTGACAGGCATTTCTCATGGAACTAGCATGTTTAACTGGAGAAGGAAATGGCAACCCAGTGTTCTTGCCTGGAGAATCCCAGGGACTGGGGAGCCTGGTGGGCTGCCGTCTATGGGGTTGCACAGAGTCGGACACGACTAAAGTGACTTAGCAGTAGCAGCATATTTAATAAACACATCACATGACTCCAGAATAAATTTCCTGGAAACTTGGAAAAAAGATGCAAATGGATAAAGACATTTTAGGGACAGTTGGAGGCATTTGAAAACATACTGGCTATACTGTTAGGAAGTTATTATTCATTTTCCTAGCAGTGGTAATAGTGTTGAAGCTCTACAGGAGAATCTCTCTCTTCCAGGGGTATGCATGTTGAAATTTTAAATAATGAAGTAATCTTTAAGTCTGCTATTGATTTTCAAATGGTTCAGCCAAAAGTGTATATGCATGGAGAGAGAGAAGAAAATCAAATATGACAAAATGCTCACTGCTGAATCTAGGTTGAGTGTCTATAAGAACTACTCATATAACTTTTTCAACTTTTTTATTTGTGTAAAATAAAATAAGAATTTGGAGGAAAGGGGAGGACAAATTCTGAAAGAGGTATAGCCACTTATTTAGTCCCTAATGTCTCATTTATTACAGAAGAGAAAAAAAGACTAATTCATCAAGACAGGCTTTATTTCAGAGGAAAGAGTCTAGTTACACTGGACATGAGTCATGAGAAGCATTTACTTCAGAAGTACATTTAAATACTTTGTTAGAATTAAGTGACAAAAAATCTTAGTTTATATCTATCATGTCTCAAAATCTGCATGTGTAAAATTTTAAAATGGAGTTTCTCCATAGTGTTGATTTTGTCTGAAAGCATGCAAGAAATCTTAAATATTTATAATTCCTAAAGCAGTGATATATGATTTAGTGTCAGATTTAAAACTGCCCTATCATTGCCCAGTTAAATTTGCTTTGACAAGTAAAAGTGCAAAATGAATAAAAATTAACTCACCATGAATTTCTTGTTTTTTGTTTTTTTTTTTTTTGCAACGGTAGAGCTCACTCATACAAGCACAGCTACCTCTTTATTATCTGGCTGTTGATTAATCAGTTTGCACATTAACCACAGTTAAAGTGGTTAGCACAGGCCTGCTACCCCAGGTTAGCACAGGCCTGCTACCCCAGGTTCCTGAAAACCTGTGCAGATTTGAGGGCAGGTGTGGAGGCCAGCGCTAAGGAGCAGAGCTGGGAGAAGGAAGCCATCCCCATGCCCTGCTGGGTCTTAGTCATGATTAGTCCATAAACCACTTAATCCCCCTATGGATATCAAGAGTGGACTCTTTGGTACTGTAATACTGGGTTATCCAGGAACTCTACATTCCTTTACCTTCCCTTCACTTTGCAATCAAGAGTCACATGTAGTGGTGGCCTAAATGGGAAGGAAATCCAAAGAAGAAGGGATTAGGTAAACCCATAGCTGATTCATTTTGCTGTCAGCAGAAACTAACACAACACTGTAGAGTAACTATGCTCTGATAAAAATTAATGAAAAAAGAAAAAGTAAAAGAAATTCAGAAAGATGAAGAAACTGAGGTACAAGCAGCTGAAGTAACTCACCCCAGGGGACACAGCTGATAAATGGCAGAGTCACTAGCCATAGGGCCCTATGTTGCCTTCTTTTTGCCTTCTTTATTTAAAGAAAGTTTTATTGAATTCTAGTTGATTTACAGTGTTGCTTTAATTTCTTCTATACAGCAGAGTGACTCGAGTATACGGAGATATTTAACACTACTCCGCTGTCAGCCTGCACTGTTCCCTGTGGGAAGGGAGTCAGCTAAGACCATTATACTCTGCCCTCCAGGATCTCAGACTTGTTATTATTTTGAACATGGGTGTGGTGCCATCCTCTGCATTGGCTTTTTTTTTTTTTTTCCTTTGGCAAGAAAGATTATATTTAGACACATGTTCCTTATTATGCTTGTTTCTAATTCTAGTAATAAGTTCTTATTGAATGTGCTTTAAAAGGAACTGACAACATTTCCAGTTTATATTCAGCAACAAGTTATGAAAATTATGGCAAAAGTGATTCTACTAAAAATTAGGGCAGAGAAGGCATCGTTAAAGGGATGGAAATAGTTGACCTTTACATAGATATGAAGCAGAAAGTAATAGTGGTCTAAAAATATTGTGCAGGCTTCGCAGTTAATTACACTTCCTTTGAATGACCCTAAAAGTTGTTGCGATGTGTACTGTAGGCAGAACCATTTAAATCAGTATGATTTCTGGTAATTATTCAAAGATGGAATAAGAGCAGAAAGCACTTAGAATTCCCAGCCCACTCTCTTTAGACGGCGGTGACCACATCTGATGCTCCTACCTGAACTCACGAGTACTGTGTGCTCTCACTTCCGTCGTGTTTGACTCTGTACGATCCTATCGACCGCTAGGCTCCTCTGTCCATGGAATTCTCCAGGCAAGAATACTGCAGTGGGTGGCCATGCCCTCCTGCAGGGTATCTTCCTGATCCAGGGATCGAACCCGCGTCTCTGATGTCTCCTGCTCTGGCAGCCGGGTTCTTTGCCACTAGCGCCACCTGGTGTCAATTAGAAGGGGCTGAATTCCTCCCTCTCCTCTCCTCCAAGGATGGGCCTCAATTCTGGCTATTCAGAGGATCCCTTGTCCTGGATTACAAAGACTACATCAGGGCAAAATATAAAATCTCAGCCAGTCTAATGGGAGTTTGTGCAGCCTTTGGGGTTGCTAAACTGAAAGGTGATAAAAACCCAAAGAGGGCTAGAGATGGAGCGTGAAGAGGAACGATTCCTACCACCTTTTGGGCAGTAGCCAGACCCAGTCACGCCTGATGTTGCACCAGCCAGACTTTCCCATTATATAAACCAGTACACTAATCTCAATCTGCCCCCACTTCCTGAGGTTTTAAGCCAGTTTAATTGGGGCTTCCGTCGTCACTAATATGCTGGCTATTCAGTTCAGTTCAGTCGCTCAGTCGTCTCCAACTCTTTGTGACCACATTGCAGCATGCCAGGCTTCCCTGTCCATCACCAACTCCCAGAGCTTGCTCAAACCCATGTCCATCAAGTTGCTGATGCCATCCAACCATCTCAACCTCTGTCATCCCCTTCTCCTCTTGCCTTCAATTTTCCCAGCATCAGGGTCTTTTCCAGTGAGTCAGTTCTTTGCATCAGGTGGCTGAAGTATTGGAGTTTCAGCTTCAGCATTAGTCTTTCCAAAGAATAATCAGGACTGATTTCCTTCAGGATGGACTGGTTGGATCTCCTTGCAGTCCAAGGGACTCTCAAGAGTCTTCTCCAACAACACCACGCAAAAGCATCAATTCTTTGCCGCTCAGCCTTCTTTATAGTCCAATTCTCACATCCATACATGACTACGAGAAAAACCATAGCTTTGACTAGACAGACCTTTGTTGGTAATGTCTCTGCTTTTTAATATGCTATCTAGGTTAGTCATAGCTTTTCTTTCAAGGAGTAAGCATCTTTTAATTTCATGGCTGCAGTCACCATCTGCAGTGATTTTGGAGCCCAAGAAAATAAAGTGTCTTCCTGTTTCCATTGTTTCCCCATCTATTTCCCATGAAGTGATGAGACTGGATGCCATGATCTTCGTTTTCTGAATGTTGAGCTTTAAGCCAACTTATTCACTCTCCTCTTCCACTTTCATCAAGAGGCTCTTTAGTTCCTCTTCACTTTCTGCCATAAGGGTGGTGTTATCTGCATATCTGAGGTTATTGATATTTCTCCCAGCAATCTTGATTCCAGCTTGTGCTTCCTCCGGCCTGGCATTTCGCATGATGTACTCTGCATATAAGTTAAATAAGCAGGGTGACAATATATAGCCTTGACATACTCCTTTCCCAGTTTGGAACCAGTCTGTTGTTCCATGTCCGGTTCTAACTGTGGCTTCTTGACCTGCATACAGATTTCTCAGGAGGCAGGTAAGGTGGTCTGGTATTTCCATCCCTTGAAGAATTTTCCAGTTTGTTGTGATCTATACAGTGAAAAGCTTTGGTGTAATCAATAAAGCAAAAATAGATGTTTTTCTGGAATGCTGAATGCTGGCTATTGGTAATGGTCAACTCTGGCCTGAACAACCACCTATCAAGGGCAACGTAGAAAGTCTTCTAGCACTTCAAAGTGCAATTCAACCTTGAGATTATGTTAGTTTATGCCTTCTTTCCAGGAATAAATCTAATTTTAACTAAATAAAAAGAAAACGAGGAAACTCCTTGGCAGTCCAGTGGTTAGGATTTTGTGCTTCCACTTCTGGGGGCCCAAGTTTGATCCCTAGTTAGGGAACTGATATTCTACAAGCTGCTCAGCAAGGTCAAAAAATAGAGAAAGGCATTCTTTGCCAGTTGATCTCTAACAAACCTTTCATTTCCTTTTGATTCTGTTGACACAGATGCCAGGCATCTCTTGTTGTTTAGTCACTAAGTCGTGTCCAACTCTTTGCAACCCCATGGACTTAAGTGTACCAGGCTTCCCTGGCCTTCACTATCTCCCAGAGTTTGAGCAAATTCATGTCCATTGAGTTGGTGATGCCATCCAACCATCTCATCCTTTGTTGGCCCCCTTCTCCTCCTGCCCTTAATCCTTCCCAGCATCAGGGTCTTTTCAAATAGACCTTTTCCAAAAAGTCGTTTCTTTGCATCAGGTGGCCAAAGTATTGGAGTTTCAGCTTCAGCATCAGTCTTTCCAATGAGTATTCAGGGTTAATTTCCTTTAGGATGGACTGGTTTGCTCTCCTTGCTGTCCAAGGGACTCTCAGAAGTTTTCTCCAGCATCACAATTCAAAAGCATCGATTCTTCGGCACTCAGCCTTCTTTATGGTCCAACTCTCACATCTCTATAGGACTACTGGAAAAACCGTAGCTTTGACTATAAGGACCTTTGTTGGCAAAGTGGTATCTGTGCTTTTTAATGTGCTGTCTAGATTTGTCATAGCTTTTCTGCCAAAGCGCCTTTTAATTTCATGGCTGCGATCACAGTCTGCAGCGATTCTGAAGCCCTCCCCAAAATAAAATCTGTCACGGTTTCCACTTTTTCCCCCATTTAATTGCCATGAGGTAATGGGACCAAATGCCATCATCTTAGTTTTTTGAATGCTGAGTTTTAAGCCAGCTTTTTCACTCTCCTCTTTCACATTCATCAAGAGGCTCTTTAGCTCCTCTTGGCTTTCTGCCATTAGAGTGGTATGATCTGCATATCTGAGGTTGTAGACCTGCATCTACAAAAAGAGAAAATCGGGGCAGCTGCAGGGGCCTGTCCATCTCCAGTTAGGCTGCTCTCATCTTTCAGACTTCCTTCTTCAGACCTGACTTGCCCACAGTCTTTGGGTCTAAGGGACCTAGTAGCAGGGTTTCCGACGGTGACTGGTTTAGAAGGTATAACTATACCAATATGCGAGCAGTTGTCCTGGCTGTTGGGTCCCTGTGAAGATCCTTCTGGAGTCAGTGCTGGAGGCCTCCCAGTAGCCTCGTACCTGGAGGCAGTTGTCACACTGTGGACACGCCCTAACTCTTCTCATTTATCTCCCCGCCTAGGATTCCAGATCCTTTGAGCTGGACTTGGTCTTCTGTGAGGCTGGGGATGGTCTCCTGTATCCTTAGCTATATACTGTGTTGTGTACAACTTGATGTATTAGCAAGGAATGTGCGAATTGGAGAGTTCTTTGGGAGAAATTCACATTTATTTATTTGTTTAAGACCTACGCCCTTTCCATGATCTCAGTAATAGAAAGGGAGAAAAATGCCCAACCCAAGAGGCTGGTTATGCTAATAATGTTTCCCACTGTCCTTGCCAACCCCATTCTGCCCCTGCCTGCCCACTCCCTCCTCCATCAGCGATTAACTTTCCTGTTTCTTGCCTTTAAGCTGACTTCTAAAGGGCTCTCACAAATGTACCTGGTGGCAGAAGGTCACCAGCCTGGGACTAAAAATTTGTTAGAGATAGTCCTTGAAAGATAAGCACCTTCAACTAGTGGCATTTAATATGCTGCTTTTTCCTCTTCAAAGTGCTTTGCCAGCATTACTCAGGTGGTCCACTCAACACCTCTCACAGATTGGTCAGCAAGATTACAGATTTTTTTTTTAAGGCAGAGAGTTTGGTGTTGTAACTTAAGGTAGTTCATTTAGACGTCTTGAGCTGGATGTTGATGTATTAACTTTCTCAGCTTCTATGCTGACCTTGACTCACCTTCTCTTATTAAAGTTTCTTGCTAAATTTTCTTAAAATCAACCTGATTTGGAAATCCTTAGAATGCAACTTCATTTTGGTTTGCATTCTAATCTCAAATAAGTCTTATGGGTAATTAAGATTTCTAGAAAAGGAATACTTTAGAAAAAGACCCGGTTTAGTAAGCTCTTAATTTTTATTTTTCTGCTTGAATCTGCTTTTCTTTTATGGAATCCATTTATAAGGTGTACATGATGTTTTGAAATATATCTACATTGTGAAATGATGTCCATGGTCAAGCTAATTAACACATCCATCACCTCCCATAATTATCATTTTTTGCTGTGTGGTGAGAACACTGGAATCTACTCTCTTAGCAAATTTCCAGTGTTTGATACGTTTTTATTCATTGCAGTCATTGTGCTGTGCTTCAGGTTTCCAGAATTTATTCATCTTGTAACTGAGAGTTTGTTCCCTTTGATCCATATCTCCTCTTTTCCTCCACCGCCCCTCCCACCCTGCCCCCAGCCTTCGGTAACCACCACTCTAGCCTCTGTTATTATGAATTAGACTTGTTTTAAGATGGAATCCATTTCTTTCTTTTTTAAAAAATACATATATCCCCCTCTTTGGGGATTTCCTTTCTCATTTAAGCCGCCACAGAACATTAGTAGAGTTCCCTGTGTTGTACACTAGGTTCTCATTCATTACCCATTTTATGCATAGTAACGTGTATATGTCAGTCCCAATCTCCCAGCTCATCCCCTTTCCCCCATTCATTTGTTTTCTACATCTGCGGCTCTCTTTCTCCTTTGCAAGTAAGATCATCTGCGCCATTTTTCTAGTTTGCAAACATATGCATTACTATCAATAGTTGTTTTCTCTTTCTGATTTACTTCAGTCTGTCTGACAGTCTCTAGGTCCACGCACATCTCTGTGAATGGCACAGTTTCATTCCTTTTTATGGCTAAGCAATATCCCACTGTGCCACAATCCTCTATCCGTTTCTTTAAAAGATATTTCCGAGTAGTTGTGGTAGATGTCCAAACAGACCTACTGTGTATTTCAGCAGCTTTCCATTTCATTCAGTGTCTGCCATAGGTCACAATAATTATAATAATCAGGGCAGCACCTACCATTCCTTTTATTAAATGTGTCACCTAATTCCATGTATTCAGCCACCTTATGGACTAAGTATTATCGTTACTGCATCACAAAGAGCCTGGGGCTGAAAGGAGTGTTTTACTTGCCCACGGTCACATTAGGTGACGGCTGGTGGTCCGGCTGAGAAGAAAGCAGATCTGATGACTGATGACGGCCTGAGTCCCTTCTGCTGCCGCCCCTTAGGCCACAGTGCCACTGTCATATGGCAGCCTGAGTGAAGCATAAGTCACCTGGAAGAGTCGATGTTTAGACCAGAATTTGTCGAGACCAAAATGCCACTTAATGTTTGTTAATCCAGCAGGCTACTCCCTATAGTCTAATAAAAACATATGCCAGCCTAAAAAACTACACAAGGGGCTGCAATGTTACATAAATTTAAGAAATAGATTCATTTATAAAAGATCTGGGAATATCAGGATTATTATTAACTGTGTTTTTGTTTACCTAGCAATTTAGAATTTTCACACCGTTTTCACACTCCTTGGGTCATTGCATTCTCACAGGGAGTTGGGACAGTTAACATTATCCACCACTACTCTCATGCAGAAGTGGAAGTTCAGTGAGGGTTTCTGACTTGCCACTCATGGGCAGCCCACCTGAAACCCAGTCACCTACTGTCTGTCTAGGGAATCTGACACCCACGTGGATCCCCCAGCCCTGGCCCTGTCTGACATGTGGCTGTAGGCTGAAGTTGTCCTTGGGTAACTACGAAAGCCACTAAGTGCTGGGTAATGACTTTTGACAAGCTTGTGCTCTCCCGGGTGCCCAGGCTGCTTACAGCAGCCAGCTGTTTCTCAACTAGATCATGTTTACAGGTTTTCCAGTCAGATGTACTGAGTTTCGCCTGAGACCTGTTGCTGTGAGCTTTACCTGGTGCCGTTCATGTTAGCAGTATTATCCAGACCACCAGTTCATCTACAGGACGACTTTCTGCCAGGGGCAGCCACGCCAATGGACCTCAACTGGTGTCATCAGTCCCTGGGGGTGACAGCCTGACTGCCTGCACCCTGGAGAATTAGCCGCGACTGGAGTTAACTGGCTTTCTCGTTCTCTTCCTTGCAAATGGTTTCTTTTCTCCTGGCACTCTTCTGCCATGCCTACACATTTATTTCCAGTCCTGGGCATTTGGGTGCATCCTCATCGGTGAGGCCATGTGTGCTTGTTCTCCTCTTTGCTCTGATGAATATGGCTGGTGAGAAGCTATTTCGGGAAAGTATGAAGCTCTTGGAGACAGTGACATCATCATTAGTCAGGCTTTCGACTCTATTGAATAATGTGCATTTTGATTTTAATAGTATCCTTGACATCACTTTCAAGATGAAAAATAGTGTGCTTAATCATAATCATTTTAGACTTGGGGAGTAAAAGGTCTTAAGTCAGTGTGAACTTTTCCTTAACATAGTGTTTTAGGTACTGAGTATATCCTTTGTATTATCAATTTCTTGAAATCCCTCTCTGAACCTCAGTTTCCTCATCTGTAAAATGGTGTACTATTACCTCCTGAGGCTACCCGGTCCGGAGGATTCAAACAACACATGAACGTAAAGGCCTAGGACAGTCCTTAACATTGAGTTGATAGAGTTGCTGTTAACATAGAAATTTAAATAAGACTAAGGCATTTAGAAGATAGTGAAGAGTGAAGTCGCTCAGTCATGTCCGACTCTTTGCGACCCCATGGACTGTAACCTACCAGGCTCCTCCGTCCATGGGATTCTCCAGGCAAGAGTACTGGAGTGGGCTGCCGTTTCCTTCTCCAGGAGATCTTCCCAACCCAGGGATCGAACCTGGGTCTCCTACATTGCAGGCAGACGCTTTACCGTCTGAGCCACCAGGGAAACTCATTTAGAAGATACATTCTTCTAACTGAATGGGGTCTGCTGATTTGATATAGGCATCCTGTGTCTATAATTGTAAAGGGCCGTCCTAGCACTGGAAATTGTTTTTGCCGTGTTTTCTCCACACATTATCAGATTTTAACAAATAAATAAAAGTCCTTTGAAAAGTCCTTTTCCATATAAGTAAAAGTGCTTTGAAAAGTAGACGTGACCCCTAAAAAAGAAAGGAAAAATGGAAGCAATTAGACATACATACTTTGAAAGTCTTTGACAAGTAGAAACGACTATACCGGGCCAACACTGGCCTTGGTGCCTGATCTCAGGTGTACATTTTCACTTAATCTTCTTATCAACCAGTTGTCAATTTGAAAATAAGGGAACTTAGACTGAGAAAAGTTAAGAAACATTCTAAGGATCTTAAAACCAGCAAGTAGTGTTGGGGCATCTCCAAGGGGGCTTTCCATAAGAAAAAGAAAAGGCAAAGGCAAAATATCTCCTTCCTTCCTGGTGGCAGCCAGCTTGAGGGCTGTGTCTGACCCAAGCGGGCCTTGGTAACTGCACCCCTGGGCAGACCCCCTACGCAGTGACCAGCATCAGTGACTCGGGACAGGCGGCCCCCTCCCGAAGTTCTGCGAAGCACGTGGCTCTCCTCTGCGACCAGGCTCAGGCCCACAAGAGTGAAAACTGCGTCTGAGCAGAGCCTTCCAGCTGCCTTTCCCAAATCTTCCATGAAGATAAATAAACCACATTTCCAGGGCTACAGTGCCTATAAAGGGACAGAGTGAGGCCTTCAGTGACACAATTGAGCTGCCTTTCCAAAATGGAAAGCTTACGAGTGGGACAAGTGCTCTCTATTCACAAATGGCAAAGATGATTTTCAAATCCAAGTCTGTGAATCAGCTCTAAAGCCCGGCTTTTCCATTCAGCTCCGGGAACACCCCTACTCGCTGTGGGAAGTTTGAGAGCTGTCTCTAGTTCATCTTTTTTTTTTAATAAGCATGGTGTCTTTATTTTTTAATTTTTTGGCTATGCCTTGTGGCATGTGGCATCTTAGCTCCCCCAACCAGAGATTGAACCTACGCGCCCTGCATTGGAAACCTGGAGTCTTAACCATTGGGCCACCAGGGAAGTCCCTGTAGCTCATTTTTTTCAACCATCATTTATGTAGTGTCTGATTTACTGTTTTAAATGTCTGTTGTAAGTAGCCAAGTGGAAGAAGAGTTTTTCCTGGTACTGTGGTACCGTGCACAATGATGTGTCAAAACATTTTGAAATTCATATTGTTGATTAAAATAAGTAAGCAGTTCAAGTGGCACATTTCCGTTTTAAGTGAACGTAGCCATTCCCTTCTCCAGGAGATCTTCCTGACCCAGGGATCAAACCCAAGTCTTCTGCACTGCAGGCAGATTCTTTACTGTCTGAGCCACCAGAGAAGCCCAGTCTGTAGAAAGAAGTGCTCCAGAGAAAAGTAGCTTGGAAATGAAGCTACCACCTCATCTCTATAAAAACCATAGGTTCTCGTGGCATGCCTTGTTTTGTATTTCAGTGGCTGCATTGTGAGAAGAGCCTTTTGTCTGTATTTCGGTTATTAAAATTGTTAGGCCTGCCCATAAACCTCTGCAAAACTCTATGGAAAAAAAAAAACTGGAAGAAATGTCAGGACATATGGCCAATTGTTTTGAACAAGCCTTTGTGTTTGTTCATTGTACACTGGTTCATTTGTGTTATGACAGAGTTCCTTGGAGTGGGGAGAGTGAGGGACCCAGGAGGAAGTCAGGGGTCCCCATGTGCTGGCACACTCCTGCCTGCATAAATATTACATGATGGCAGTGATACCTTTTTGTGTGATATAATTGAGCATTTCAATAATTAATGTCGCCAGTGCATGTTTCTAAGAGGACCAAGGGTAAATAATTTACTGTAATTACCAAAGAGGAGTGATATTATTTGTTTATTAGAGCTTGAAAAAAATGGGTCCTTTGGAAAATAACCTTAAGCCCCCAAATGTAGGGATTTTAGCTACTAAAAAATTAAGTAAGCAGCACCATTACTTCACAGTAAATATTTTGCCCTACTCGAGAGGTGAGTTGGGCTTCCCAGTTGGCAGTACTGGTAAAGAACCTGCCTGACAATGCAGAAGACTTAAGGGACAGGGGTTCAATCCCTGGGTCAGGAACCTCCCCTGGAAGTGGGCATGGCAACCCACTCCAATATTCTTGCCTGGAGAATCCCATGAACAGAGAAGTCTGGTGGGCTATATAGTCCATAGGGTTGCAAAGAGTCAGGACACGATTGAAGCAGCTACGCATAGAGGGCAGTTCTTTGGGGTCTCTAAAAGTCAGTAAAATTGGTAAATGAGGCCAGACTAAAGCCAACATCTAATCTTTGGTTAAACCATAAAGAATGTGGGCACATTCTGAAGTGATGTATTGCTCTTTGGGGATTAGGAACCTTTATGAAGATTCATTTCTGCATTCCCCTAAGATCTGGATAGGATAGTGACTGCACATAACTGCTCTACAAATTATTGTTCAGTTTGATTTCAGGGCTATTCTTTAATGTTTATAGTTCACAGTAATTTAGAAAATTTGTTTTCTTATCAAATATACACACCAGTAAAAAGTCATGTCCTGTTATCAGACATACTCATTTGGACTAAAAGAAGAACCTCCATATACACCTTCAGCCCCTTCTCTCCAGAGAGAGTGACTTTTGATGACTGAGTATTAAGCTCACAGGGTACTCTGCATGGTAGAGGACTTGCCATCTGTGACTTACACTAAAGACATGAACCTGGAACATTTCACTGGAAAATTTCAGAGAAGACTCTCCATTTTCAGCCCCCAGGCTCCATCGCTAACTGTCTATCTCAGTTCAGTCACTCAGTCGTGTCCGACTCTTTGCGACCCCATGAATTGCAGCACACCAGGCCTCCCTGTCCATCACCAACTCCCGGAGTTCACCCAGACTCACGTCCATCGAGTCAGTGATGCCATCCAGCCATCTCATCCTCTGTCGTCCCCTTCTCCTCCTGCTCNCTCTAGGCCTTCCTGTGCCTGTGCAGCCACAGCTCCTTGGACTTTGGGTTGCTCCTCCCGGCTGCCACCCTTGGCCTCGGGTGCAGGGTGGCTCCTCTCGGAGGCCTGTGTTTAGTGCACTGTTCATGGCCACCGCCTGCGCTTAGACTTAGCCTCTACTTTATTTTCCTCTTCTTCCAAGAGTCCAGTTACACATATGTTAAAACTTTTCAGTGTTCTACGTCTCAGACCATTTTCTGTATTTTTCATTCTTTTAAACTACCTGACCCTTGACATACACATACTACTATATTTAAAACAAATAACCAACAAGGGCCTACTTTTTATAGCACAGAGAACTCTCTTCAATATTCTATAATAATCTAAATGGGAAAAGAATTTGAAAAGGATGTATATATATAAAACTGAATCACTGAACTATACACCTGAAGTTAACACAGCATTGTAGATCAACTATAGTCCAGTATAACATAAAATTTTTTAATCTGCCCTTCATTTTGTATATTTTTCCACTTACACTTCCAGTTTACCAACCTTGTTTTCTGTTGTGTCGACTCAAGAACTCACATTATACTGAGAACTGGACAAAGACCCATTTGATTTCTTTCTTCTACATATTCCAGTGCTCTGTTGAATTATCCAACTTTATTTTCTCTATCTTTTCTATTTTCTTAAACATACTAATCATAGTTATTATGATGACTGTAATGAAAGTTCTTACAAGCTTCCTTCCAAATATAGGATGACCTTGGGATCTGTTTATAGTATCTGGGTATCTTTTTCTGTTTTTGTTCATGTGTTTTGGCCATCCTTGGCAGTTTTTCATTGCGTGCTGAACATGATATATTAAAAACAAGTTTGTAGACACGACACACCCAGCAATGATATATTCCTTCAAACAGGAGTCATTATCTCTCTGCTATGCAAATAGAGGGGTGGTTGAGTCTTCTAATCCAATCAAGATTTTGCTGAAATGAGGCTGGTTTGAAGCCCTGATAAGGCTCAGGCAATCTCTGAACTGTCTCTGGCCCTTCAAGGTCCTTAGAAATTCTGATATGATCTTTGAGGCCCCTCCCCTTCTAAGTCTCAAACTCTGAATCTTTGTGTCATGAAACTGCCCAAAAGCGCTACTATGCCTTTCAGAAGTTTTCAGGTTGGTTTTTCAGCTTCCTGTTCTGCATAGCCCCAGAATTTAGCAAATGTTCTGAACGGAAATCTGTAGCATGCTTGATGCCACCCAGATCTCCACCAAAACTCTTTTGGTTTTTGTATTCCCCTGCAGATTCCATCTGCACTGGTAATTGACAAATGCCCCCAAGTTAAAAATGGAAACAAAAAGTCAGCTCATCTTTTTGCAGGTCACCTCCTCTCCAAGCACAGGGCCTCCAGTTTTGCACCCCAGTTGTTCTCTGCTGCCTGCAGAGAGAGATGATTTCCATACTTACCTGGTGTGCTTAGCACAGCGCTAGGCTGCTCTGGGCTTCTCTATCCCACGTGGAGATAGAAGTCATCAAGATTTTTTTTTTTTTTTGAGATTCAGAAAAGAAATTTACAGTTGTAGGATTAACTTAGTGGATTTTTGAAGTACTTAAAATCGTGGTTAGAATTACTTCTGTAATCTTCCTTGTGCTGTGCCAATTACTCAAGTGGCTTCTTAAAAGGCTGAAATAATACACACATCAATGAACTTTATTTTTTAATTTTTAAAACTGCAATGTAGACCTATAGAGGAATATACAGTTAGGCCCATGGATGCAAAGGACTGATGACACTGGTTATTTTATATAAGGGACTTGAGCATCCCCGGATTTTAGTATCCACAGGCACAGGCGGGTGAGGGGTGTCCTGGAACTGGTCACCAGAGGATAAAAGAGATGACTATAAGAAAATGCTTATTTTGAATGTTGAACTATCTGGACTGATGGAGACATACAGGTATCTTTTATAGGTGCAGAGAAACCACCATCTTGGGTAAGTTGCTGACATAATATATTGTTTATTTTTCAGCATCTAACATTCACAAGAGAATTTGACTCAGATTCTCTTAGACATTACAGCTGGGCTGCAGATACCTTGGACAATGTGAATCTTGTCTCAAGTCCTGTTCATTCTGGGTAAGTAACCAGAAAGTCACTTCTCCTGTTAAATTAACATTGCATTTATCATTTGCAGTTATAAATTCATATTGGCAAGTTTCACATGTCCTTCTAAAGGACTTCATTAATGAGTATATGTGGCATATATTTGGAAATCATTAGTAAATTTTTGTCTAGACAAGTCTGCATATCTGTTTTTATTGAAAAAAACACAGTGTTAGAAAGGAAATTAATAAAGTGCTGGTGCATAAAAATTGCCTGGTGCATAAAATCCTATTCTGGCACTACTTTTAGGCCTTTAATTTTGCATTTCAATAAAAAAATTTTAGTATAGTCATTTCTTTTCATTTTACTTTATTCAAATGTTTTTTCTGAGTATATTATTTTCCTGAAATAAAATTACAATGGAGCTGTATTAAAGTTTTTAAGTAAATGAATTTTTAAAAGAAAAGAAACAGTACCAATGTGTGTACACCAGAAGAGCAATAGTAAAAACCACATCAAAGAGGCTCCTCTTTGTTGCCCTGTTAGTCAGCAGGCAGCTAAGAGGTGACCTGCTTCAACTGCTAAATTGACAATTACTGTATTTTTAGATATTGGGTTCTTTGCCTAATAGGTAATTAAAACGTGGGATAATCAATATGTAGGCAAATGAGAAAAAAATAATTTGAAAATTTCAAAGTATTTTCACCTCTGAAATTGATGTTTAGGCCATAAATTAATTGTAATTCAGGACAAGTACAGATTCATTTTCAATTAAATAAATTAACTATGATTAACATATGTAAAGTGCCTTATATATCTTATGAAGTATTTTTTGCTGCTTTAAATTACAATAAAGTGTGATGGCTAACATACTAGTGCTTGTCATATATCTGGCATTGTGCTAAGTCTTTTCACATGTATTATTTAATATTTATTTGAACCTTAAAATGACACTGAGATAAGTTTTATCATTATTCCCATTTTACAGAGGAAAAGTCCTAAGCTCAGAGTAATGCTACAAATTATTTAAAGAATTCTTACACAATTACGGCTTGTAACATCACAGTTGTAAAACACAAGTCACCACAATGTCATTTAAACAGAAATAATTTACATGCAAGTGCGTTATAAACTATAAACTACATGGTGGTCTTTGAGTCATCAATTTTGCATTTCTTTAATTCAACTAGAAAAATTCTTAATTATAGTAATATTAATTTTTAAACTGCTTAAAATATTTACATGATTTATAGTAGATATATATGGGTCTAAAATTGCAAAAGCAAAAAAAAAAGTCAGAGTTGAGAAGGAAACTATAGAACACCCAGAATTACATTCATTCAGTGGGCAGACATACTGAGTTTTTTGAACCAAGTTTAGTGAATCACCACCATGTTACCAAAATCTAGAACCAGCACTTTGTACTCTACATAGGAAAGAAAAGTCCAAGGGTTTAGTTTAATAAATTGAGAAGCTGAGGCATCATAGGATAATAACATCAGAAATGAGCTTTCCTCTGCATTAGACACAGTATAGTATTTGAATATGCAACTTATCTCTCCTTCCCCTTGAATTCATTGAAGACAACAGACTTCTTCAGGGAAGGAAAGTAATAGCAGCTAGTTGGGCTTATTTGAAAAGGAGAATACACACTGGTATACACTTGGAACTAGTTCACTCATGCCAGGTCTATGGAGTAGCTCATACGTAGCCACATGAGGCAAATCTTTTTCCAAATTGTCCCACAAATGCCAAATGCCTTGGTTTTGTTTTCTGATGGTTTTTATTTTTCCTTTGCTTATCATTGACATTTTCTGTTGCTTGCTTCTAATTATCTTACATTAATTTTCCCATTTGCTTTCTAAATTATTTTGCAGCTATTCTTCTCCACTTCCTCAGTATGATTCAAGGTGATAACCGTGTCTTTTATGTGACTCATCCCTTTTTGTATTTTTAATTTATGTAAATTTTCCCCACAGATTGTGTCAGTGTCTGTAAGTGTATCAGCATTTGTCATCCTGCTGTTCCTAAAACTAGAAACATTCATGTGTTAGTTTTAAAATCATTTGTAGAATTCCTGCTTTAGTTTAAATATTAATAAGACACAATGAATATGATTCAGTATTACCTTTTCATTTGTTTTTTTAAGTTATAGTGCATGACATTTTATTTTGTATGCAACATGTAAGAAGTGAAGTTGCTCAGTCCTGTGAGACTGTTTGCGATCCCATGGACTGTATAGCCTAGCAGGCTCCTCTGTCCATGGGATTTTCCAGGTAAGAGGACTGGAGAGGGTTGCCATTTCCTTCTCCAGGGGATCTTCCCGATCGGAGAGGGAACCCAAGGTCTCCTGCGTTGCAGGCAGATGCTCTACCCACTGTACCACAGGCAAGAGTTTAAAAAAACAAATTTCTGTATTTCATGATGTTATTGAATAATAGGACTCAATATTCTGCTTAACATTTACCCCATATTTCCTCAGTCTTTTGGCTCTATAAAGCTGAAAACCTTAGAACAATAAATAATTAGTAATGAGCCCCAGCTATGTGCTGGGTGCTATGCAGAATATAGAGAAAGAGATTTTTCCAACTTGTCATTACAATCTTCTAAGCCATGGTTTTCCCATTTGGTCCTGATATTCTCTGTAGCTGGGGTATTTTTATATTGACACTGGTAACCTTCTTACACTACCTTCAGTGTATATATGTATATATATTATATACCTATATTTCATTTATTTATATATGTATAAATAAATGAAATTTATCACTCAGTTGTGTCTGACTTTTTGAGACCCCATGGACTGTAGCCCTCCAGTCTCCTCTGCCATAGGAATTATCCAGACAAAAATACTGGTGTGGCTTGCCATGCCCTCCTCCAGGGGATCTTCCCAACCCAGGGATCAAACTTAGGTCTCCCGCATTGCAGGTGGATTCTTTACCGTCTGAACCACCAGGGAAGCCCATAATATATATTTCATGTATTTATATATGTATATATTTTTGCGTATTTTTTTTTCAATGTTAGTAACCAAATCTGACCTAGGCAATTTCTAAGCATGCTTAACAAAAATAGTTTTGTTTATTGGTTTATTCAATAAACATTTACTGTGTGCTTATTATGTGTGAGAATCATGCTCAGCTCTGCAGGTAGAGCAGTGAACAAGACACACCTGATCTGAATTATTATGTGTGTGAGTGAGAACCAGCTGTTTGTTGCCAGGGTGAGCAAGGCCCTCTCAGTGTCAATACTCCAGTGTTTATTTGTACCAATACAACTGCATTTTCAAACCCAGAGTTTATCTTGAGTCATTTTTCATTCATTCTGTTACTGTTAGCCCCAACCACAAATTTCTTTTTAACTGCTAAAAGCTGGGAAAGATCAGATTTTTGTCTTGGGCTTCCTTATAATATTGCCACATTGTCTACAGTACCGGGTAAAAAGTGGTTGTTAAGCTTGTACATGTCTAAGGAAATGAAGGCTCCCAGAGTAGCTGCAAGGGAGCCCTGGATCATTCAGCACTGGAGACAGTTCATCTGGACACTTGTACAAGTGAACAAAGATCTTTGTTTTTTAATAGGAGGGAGTTTTGTTTTTTTGTTTTGTTCTGTTTTTGAGGGCGTCTCTTGCCCTCATACTTTGAATATCCCTGTGACTCCAGTCTCTCAAAGTAGATACAATAATATCAAAACATAAAAACCATTCATTAATCCAGAGGAAAACAGCTAAATCCAAAATGAACAAAAAGGTATGAAGTTGATGACGACTTCACTGATGACCACAGTTGGTTCTGAAAATCTGCTGGGCTGAAAGGTGATCCCCATGCACCTGCCTCTCTCCATGGGGATGGTGGGCTGATTTGCTTCTTTGAAGAGGTTACTCTTTCAAGGTCAAGAAGCATCACTCTTTAGGAAGGGGTCTCCAGCTAAGACCTCCAAGCAGGGTCTGAAATCTATATGGGGGGATGTTAGAACTGTTTTACAGAAGAGTAAACAGTAGAGGATTTTGATGGATGAGATTGTCCACCCCCACGCCCACATACACACACCAAATACTGTAGGTATTCAGACAGGTTTCTAAATACCTACATTTGGTGCTCTTCCACGAATAAGCATATTTTCATATGTGAGAACTGAAATGTAAAAATGTGTGTTTCTGTTCCCCTGTCTGACTTGTGCTCTTCCATACGTTGGGCTCATTGGTTTATGTTTACTAGAGTGCTTTACAACCCAGTGCCAGGTGGGAGGAGTCACAGAGGTCTTTTTTTCATGAACATATGATAGGAATCAAGATGTTACCCAAGTAAGTTTGGGATTAGAAGATACAAACTTTTATACATAGGGTGGATAAACAACAAGTTGCTACTGTCTAACACAGGGGATTTTATTTAATAACCTGTGATGAATTATAATGGAAAAGAGTATGAAAAATAATATATATGTGTGTGTAACGGAATCACTTTGCTATACAGCAGACATTAACACATTATAATTCAACTATATGCCAATAAAAAAAATTTTAAAAGATACGACCCAAATATGACAGTTAATTCTTTACATCTTCATAGCTACAAGCACAAGCAGATAGTTTTTCTTCCCTAGTTTTAATATAGCAGCCAATGACAGAATTATATAGAAATGTTTTCTAAAAAGTCAGTGCAACAATTTTTGCATTTCTGTAAAGATACTCAAATGTAGGTTATTTTAAACAGTTTTTAAAGCTAAATTGATACTGAAAAGATTAAAATAAATCCCTTTCCATCAAAATTGCCTTAGTAAAACTTTTAGTCACTTTCTGCTTTTATTCGTTTCTGCTTTGAGAAAATAGTAAAAATTAGAGCGTCGGTATGATTAACTATACATTTATTTTCTGAGTTGTTCACATTTAAGACATACTGTGGAGTTTCATCTTCACTGCTGGGGGAACGAGATTCCATAGTCAGCAAATGGCTAAAACCATGTATAGTTACAATGACCCTTGAATATAATTTAAACCACCCACAGCAACCACATACAGTGGTTTTGTTTAGGGGACTTTTTAAATGCAAGACAGTCCTTTAATAGCCAGTTTTTATTCCAGCTTTGAAGCATTCACTATTCCTTTAGTTTGAGCATCGACAGAGTGATTGGCTTCTGTTCAGAAGCCATTTGCCCCCAAAAATAAATTGTCGTGTTTTACACCTTTGCTTAGTTCACAAATCGAATGCCTGTTGGACGTATTTACTTCCAGTTTATTCTTAGAGAGAGGAAATGCTAGCTACCTTGTCTGTCACTTTAACGTTTAACTTCAGTACTGACCGTGAAGATGGTTTGTGTCTCTCTCTGACTCAGCCTCTGATCTTCCTCTGCAGGTTTCTGGTTAGCTTTATGGTGGATGCTCGAGGGGGCTCCATGAGGGGAAGCCGCCACCACGGGATGAGGATTATCATTCCTCCACGCAAGTGTACGGCCCCCACCCGCATCACCTGCCGTTTGGTAAAGAGACATAAACTGGCCAACCCACCCCCCATGGTGGAAGGAGAGGGATTAGCCAGTAGACTGGTAGAAATGGGTCCTGCAGGGGCACAATTTTTAGGGTAAGTCATTTTGTCAATTTTCATCTTGGCCCTTATACCGCATCTTTGATTTTTTTACCCTTGTCAGTTAAATTAAATCTATTAACTATTAAACCTATTGAGTTGGACCATTTTGATCGATGACAGCATTGGTGTAGAATCAGAGGTCACAAAGCTATGTAATTCTGTGAAAAGCTGAAAGGCTGGCACTTCCTTAACTCAGTTTGCTGGTCAAAGCTTTTACTAACCGAGAAGCATGTTCTCTGCTCAGTGAGTGCACGGAACCCCAGCAGCCCCCGTGGAAGTCAAGGCACCACTCTGACACGTGGCATATTCAATAAATGGCTATTTTGGGTACATGTCTTCTTAATGATAATTTGGGGGGGAAACAATCCATTGTGATATGGTACTTTAAGAGAAAAAAATGAATTTATTTTCTGAGGTGGCACTTGGGTGCAAACCAGGCAGGCTCTGTCATGACTGACAGTTTGTTCACAGTTTCCGCTTCTTGTTTCTCTTCCTGCTGCATGGATGTTATTCAGTAAACTGCATCTTCCCACCAATCCTCCCCCTGTAAATGAGGGTGAGAGCTTGGTTAGCCGAATCCTGCAGCTTGGGCCTCAAGGAACAAAATTTATTGGGTAGGATCTTTATAGACAAGATACAGAATGTCTACACTTCTTTTCCATTTTCGATTTTTTTCTATCACACCCATGGTCTTATTCTTGTCTTAATTTTATTTTCAGTTTTTAATGCTTTCAGTTGATGTGTGTCACTGAAAGAAAAAAAAAAACCAAACATAGTGGCTTGACTTAATGTAGCACCCACCGCTACCTCTCTTGTGCTTTTCAAGCATGTGGAATTCACTGCAAGCATTCTGCTTTCATAACTTTGTGCTTTTGTACAATTTACTTTCATTTAAAATATTTCAACTGATTATGGTAGTTTTTAAGATAGACTGAAGATCTAATTTTAACCCAGTGTAAGAGAAGGTATTTGCAGACTCTGAATCAACATTTGCTATAAATGATATATATATGTGTGTGTGTATATATATATATATATATATCTGTGTATATATATATGTATGTGTGTGGAGTTACATTTTTTTTAAAGTACTTCTGCATACTAAGTAAACTTTATGGACTTTGAGAAGGAAAATCATCAATAAGTAAACTGATTTTTTTAAAAATGTTGGGAATACAAGATATTTAAAGAAAACCAAACAGGCAGCAGGTAGAATATTTACCAAAGTTATTAAATCGTTTTGTTTTCTTCTGTTTAAGCTGAAATGTGTTGGTATTCGTCTGTCTGCTTGTCTGTCTGACTGGTGTGTTGGCCTTGGCAGTCTGCATGAAGAAACCTGTTATGAAAACTTATGCTTGGCTTTCTACCTTGGTCCCAGACCCTCGTTCATTTCTTCTCTCCAGTATTGTTGAATGTCATACACAAAGCCACATCCCTTAAATATTTACAGTGACAGTATCTGATACATCAACCTGCAAAGATTGTATCTAGTTCTCAAAAAAAAGAAAAAAATTAATGTCTGATCCAGGTGTGGTTAAAAATATGGTAAACCTCTTAATAACTCTTGAAATTACTAACACTGTTAAGAATAGCTGATTCTGTTTTCACCCATCAAAAAATAAATGCATTATAAAAAATCTTTCAAACCCTTAATTTTAATTAAAATAAGTATTTTTCCAAAAGTAAAATTTTCATACCTATCATCCTATTTTAAGTGAATGCTTTTGTGATAACTCAAATATGAATGTTTTCTGTCATCTGGTCGTTACAACTACTCTCACTTTTTATGCTGTTACCTATTTAAGCCTGTACCTTCTTTTCGCACTTGTACATAATCACATAGGCTGAGAGGTGAGGTTACATACAACCTCTGTAGGAGAATAATGATACTGTCTACTTAAATGTCATAAAATAAAGCTGCACAATCCAACTACATAAACTGTGTGTGATTGTGGTCTGCTTACTTCCATTCATCTTTTTTAGCATTTATCCTACTTTAAAATTTAACAGAATTACTCCTGTGCTTGACTGGCTAGCTTCAATTTGCAGCCATTTTTTTACATTCTTTTGCAAAAGGACACTGTCAAAGCTTAACAGATTGTTATATGACAATTTCAAACCAAAAGTGCTTTTTCAGAAAGTTTAATTCCTATGCAGTCCTATAAGAGTAAGGAAATTAAGCTGCTCACTTGGTAACTTAAAAATTAAAGAAACTCTCTTGACTATACAGGCCATGAATGTTACGAAAACTGACCACTGGAGGGAGTAGATGGTGACATTGATTGTTTTCTTACTAAGGGGAAAAAAATCAGTAATCTTTCAAAATAATTTACAAAATTTCTTTAAAGGAATGACTGTGTCCTTTTAAATCATGAGTGTTTTGTATAATATACCTATTGTGTTCTTAAAAACGGACCAACTTTCTTTCTTATGGTCTATTTTAATAACTTTCAATTCCTCGATTTCTAATGTGTGCTGAATATTTTCCCTCTTTTAAATCAAATGCCTAACATATGATAGGCCCCCAAGAACTGTTTGTGAATGAATGAATGATGGCATGTTTTCAGGCTTCTAATATATTATTTAATTAGCAAATGATTCTGCAGCTTTGAAATCATTCCCAACCTTAGTGGCACCTCTGATTTTCAAATGAATATTGTCAGTGAAACATTTTAAAAAGTATGAAACTATAAACACGTTTCCTTTGATACCAAAATAATGTGGCTTTTTTTCCAGCCCTGTCATAGTGGAAATCCCTCACTTTGGGTCTATGAGAGGCAAGGAGAGAGAGCTCATTGTTCTTCGCAGTGAAAATGGTGAGACATGGAAGGAGCATCAGTTTGACAGTAAAAATGAAGATTTAACTGAATTACTTAATGGCATGGATGAAGGTAATTACAATGACTACCTGTTTCCATAAATGTCTGTAGGCAGGAATCAAATGAATGACTAGCACTAAAGGAAACAGTGCTTGAATTTCACACGTTTGTATTTAAAGTGGGAATCGGGTTCCTCCGCATTTGTTGTTTTCTACGTATAAGGCATGAAGTTCAATTTCATCTAAAAAACTAACCCTGTCTGAATACTAATGCTCAAATTTCTGATAATTCTCTCAGTCTTAAATCAACTATTATCAATCTTTCCAAAGCTTAAGAAAGTTTTCTAAATCAAAAATGTGTAAGGAGGGGGTAAAATAATAATGGAAGGTATACAAACCGTGTAGAGCATTTTTAAGGAAATACATTCACTTTTTAGAAAACGGTTATTGGAGCATAATGGATTTACAGTGTTGTGTTAGTTCTAGGTGCTCAGCAAAGCGAATCAGTTATACATACACACGTGCTGACTCTTTAAAATTCTTTCCCCATATAGGTTATTACAGGGTATTGAGTAGAGTTCCCTGTGCTATAAAGTAGGTTCTCATTAGTTATGTATTTCATATATAGTAGTGTATATATGTCCATCCCAGTCTCCCAATTTTTCCCCTCCCTCCTTTACTCCCTAGAAAACGTGTGTTTTCTACATTTGTGACTCTATTTCTGTTTTGCAGATAAATTCATTTGTACCATTTTAGACTATATATGTAAGTGATGTAATATGATATTTGTCTTTCTCTCTCTGACTTCACTCAGTATGACAATCTCTAGATCCATTCATGTGACTGGAAATAGCATTATTTCATTCCTTTTATGGCTTAGTAATATTCCATTATATATATATGCTGCTGCTGCTAAGTCGCTTCAGTCATGTCCGACTCTGTGCGACTCCATAGACGGCAGCCCGCCAGCCTCCCCCATCCCTGGGATTCTCCAGGCAAGAACACTGGAGTGGGTTGCCATGTCCTTCTCCAATGCATGAAAGTGAAAAGTGAAAGTGAAGTCCCTCAGTCGTGTCCGACTCTTAGCGACCTCATGGACTGCAGCCCACCAGGCTCTTCCATCCATGGGATTTTCCAGGCAAGAGTACTGGAGTGGGGTGCCATTTCCTTCTCCAGAGGATCTTCCTGACCCAGGGATCGAACCGAGGTCTCCTGCATTAGAGGCAGACGCTTTAACCTCTGAGCCACCAGGGAAGCCAACTTGGTATAGTGTTTTCTTTTGAAAATGTTGAAAAGAGAGAGAGAGAGAGGTAGAGCAAAACTCACCATAAAGAAGGCTAACCTTTATACTAACTTGCTAGTCCCTACACATCCAGCAACTGCTTTATACAGGATTTTTACCGGAGATCTGATTCACATACTATAAAATTCACTACCTTCACATTCAATTCACTGGCTTTTGGAAAGCATCTAACATAGTCTCTCCTGCATGAAGGAGCTACACAGACTCGAGGGTGTCTGAGGGACGACTGTGGACAAGCTCTTGGATCCCCAGGAGCCTCTCTTCCTTCTGCAAAACGGTGATTACCTTCCTCACTTCATAGGGCTGCTGTTAAGCAAAAACAGTCATCATGTGAATCACTTTTCAAATACAGCCCTTGTTACTTACTCAGCCCTTGATACATATCAGCTATTGTCACTATCATATTCATTCCATAGAAAAATACTGCCATACCAAAGGTTTTGTATAAGACATGGTGAATCACAGCCAGCCGAGAATTTTAAAATGTCGTTACAGCAGGGTAAAGGGAATCTAATCATTGTTGAGCGTCTAGCATTCACGAGGCACTGATGACTGCATTTATATATTAAAATTTTAAGTGAAAGCATACTACCACAAGGTAGGTAGTTTTACTCCTACTTTATAGATGAGGGAACTGAAGTTCAAGTAACTTAAGTAACTTATAAAAGTTACCCCAACTAAAAAGCAGCACCAGGGTTGAAATCTGTTCTACCTGTTTGAAAAAACTTTTAATTATTCCACTTATTTTAGAAACATGTGTCCTGTGGAGAGGAAAATAAACCAAAAAAGAAAAATTCCTACAAACTTCTAGATTTCAAGATAGAGAATAGTCACTTTAAATGTTATACCTGTAATAAGTATATAGTAAATGTTTATATATAATATTGATATTTATATCCTATACCATATACAACTTCAAATAATTTCTGACGGATGGGAACATGCAGTGGTGATTAAGATTTCTGATTTTTATTACCTTAATTTATTTTGCAGCGTGAAGTATAGTCATTCTTTTGTACAGAAATGTACAAGAAAACACAATCAAAGGTTTTAAAAAGAATATATCCTAAAGGGAAGAACTGACTTAGCATTTTGAAAAGAGTAAAAAAATATGGATGATTCAGACAAAAGAAATGGAGAGAATAAGATAAATGGGTTTTCCAAAAAGGATAGGTTTTGTTTGTTTGTTTTAAGGAAAAGAAAGTATAAAAATATTTTCAGTATATCCAGTATTTCTTAAATGCTGTTGTTGATTACTAGTTTTTTAAAAGTAGCATCCTTTACACAAGGATTTTATTTTACTTTTAACCAAGAGCTACCTTGATGATGTAAGCTGCTGAAGGCAGGGTATGTGTCTTAATAATGGTGAGCCACCGGTACTGGGCACAGTGCTGACTTAGACTCCCACTCAGTCCTGGAGAGTGGACAGGAGGAGGAGCCATAGCATAATATGTAGCTCGAGAGGAAAGTTCACATCAGTCTGTTTCTTCTACCCTAAACTTCACTAATGTTAATTTCCAGGGGGAAAAGTTAAAGGGGAACATTTACTTTGAGGACAGTTCTGAGAACATAATGATATTTTAGGAACAATATTGAATATTCTAAGAGAATGTTGTCTAATGGAATTTTTTATAATGGTGGAAATATCCCATACCCGTGCAATTCAACAGTAATCACTAGTCACATGTAAATCTTGAGTACCTGAAATGTGACTAGAGCAAGTGAGGAAGGTAATGTTGAATTTTTAAAATTAACTGCAAGTAGCCACCACTGTGGATTTTAAAGAACGTTCTTCATTTTTGCGCACATATTATAGTATATCCTATCAGGCACAAGCAGATTTATTTATTTTTAGTTCCTTGATGGAATGGATTTCCAAGATTTCATGCTGACATGTCTTCATTTTGTTTTCTTTGCTTAGACAACTGACTCCCAAAACACTACCATACTAAGGGCATCTGTGTGATGTTTTAAAGATACTATGATACAGCCCTCTGTCCTGGATTCTACATGCTATCTTGGAAATAGTGGATAGAGTTGCTTTGCTACATTTTTAAAGACCAGATAAACTCTGGTTCCATTTTAGACAATTAAAAGGAAATGGAAGTACTTCCAAGTTTAAAAAAGTCAAGCACTGGAGGCCACAACAGGAAAAATGAGGACTATTATTAAATTTAAAAGCAATAATAATGAAGGAACCAAGACACACATTTTATAACTGAAACTTAATTGATCAGATTTCATACCCAGCTCAAGAACCACCACTCTTGTTCTATCCCCAGAGAAACTTCGTTTTTACTGGAACCTCCCTCCCTGAAAATCAGGCAAAAATAAACATCAGTCTGTCTCTAAAAATGTAACCCTTCTTTTTCCTTCAAGGTCCAACCAGTCAGAGTTCTTG
Organism: Neotragus moschatus; assembly: GCA_006410615.1. Lineage (NCBI taxonomy): Eukaryota > Metazoa > Chordata > Mammalia > Artiodactyla > Bovidae > Neotragus > Neotragus moschatus. Next base: position 671,784 of record SJYA01003125.1, read on the forward strand.
TGGGAAGAAAAGCCTGAGGTTTCATGATATTTTCTACTCTCTCCACTCTGTCTCCTGGATAGCTGTTAATTAGCAAGATAAAAATAGTACATAAAATAAGCCAGTGACCGTCCTTAAAGGAAAAAAGAGATAACTCATCCTACTATAGCTTTATTTAACCTATTAATTTTCCCAGTTTGTAACCATTAAGCCTTATCTGTCATCTATGGGAAGTGATCCTTGATAATACCTGTCTAATTATAAATGTCTCATTTTAACCCTCTTTTCCATAAATGAATTCTATGTTACTTTATAACTAACCTATAGTCTACTTTTATAACTAGTCCTAGTGTACCCCCTTCTCTGAAAAATCTTAAAACCCAAGTGTTTAGAAAGCATCTTAGCCAGTACTTTGATGAGTGATATATATATATATATATATATGTTTTTTTGTTTGTTTGTTGTTTTTTTTTACTAAGCAACACAATTATAAAGATTAGGCTATGGTTCTATAGTATTTTTAAAACGTGCACAAAGTGTAACTCCTGGGAATTCGGTCAGTCCGTTCAGTCACTCAGTTGTGTCTGACTCTTTGTGACCCCATGGACTGTAGCCTACCACGCTCCTCTGTCCATAGAAGGCAAGTCCAAAGAGAAAGGTAACTTGCACAATGTAGTTTGGTCATTAGGGTTATGAACTGCGGATGTCACACAGACTGGAATTCCCGTCCTGGCTCCACCACTTACTAACCCTAAGTCTCTCTAACCTTGTAGAGAACTAATGGAGAATGAATGAGCTGAAATATGTAAATTTCATAGCACAATGTCTGACACATGAGAACCACACTCAAAGTTAGCCATATACACAGTTGCCATGTACATACAGTTGGGCAGGAGAGCAAGCAGGGGTAGAAATCTTGCCTCTTTGACTTGCCAAGTCATGTGCTCTTGACACTGGCCTTGAGATCAAAGGGTCATTTTATCTAATTTTTTTTTTTTTCAAAACTACTGTCTAGTTACCACGCCATATACTTGGAGGGCTATGTCCACTCCAAGTGGATGCCCTTTTCCAAATCACACAAGGACACCACTGGGACTAGTGGAATCCCATCACCAGCACCCATTCAGGGAAGAGTAGGTTGATAGATCAAGATGTCCAAAATTTGGACTCTAAATCTAGTTGTTTTTCTGTAATACTCCCTCACCTCTGTAATCTTCTCAAATGAAGGTTGCCTCATTCAGTCGCTAAGTCATGTCCAACTCTTTGTGACCCCATGCACTGTAGCCTTCCAGGCTCCTGATTCCTCTATCTCCCGGAGTTTGCCCAAATTCATGTCCACTGAGTCAGTGATGCTATCTAACCATCTCAGCGTCTGCCACCCCCCTTCCCATTCTGTCTTCAGTCTTTCCCAGCATCAGTGTCTTTTCTAGTAAGTCAGCTCTTCACATTGGGTGGCCAAAGTATTGGAGTACGTTTCAGTATCAGTCCTTCCAATGAATATTCAGGGTTGATTCCTTTAGGATTGATGGGTTGGATCTCCTTGCAGTCCAAGGGACTCTTAAAAGTCTTTTCCAGCACCACAATTTGAAAGCATCAGTTCTTTGGAGCTCAGCCTTCTTTATGGTCCAACTCTCACATCCATACATGATCACTGGAAAAATCATAGCTTTGACTGTGTGGACCTTTGTCAGCAAAGTGACATCTCTGCTTCCTAGTACACTGTTTACATTTGTCATAGCTTTCCTTCCAAGGAGCAGGTGTCTTTTAATTTCATGACTACAGTCACCATCTGCAGTGATTGTAAAACCCAAGAAAAAAAATAAAACAACTTGTCACTGCTTCCACTTTTCCCCTTCTATTTGCCATGAAGTGATGGGACCAGATGCCATGATCTTAGGTTTTTTTTTTTTTTTTTTAAAATTAATTTCAAACCAGTTTTTTCACTCTCCTCTTTCACCATCATCAAGAGGCTCTTTAGTTCCTCTTCAATTTCTGCCATTAGAATGGTATTATCTGCATATCTGAGGTTGTCGATATTTCTCTCAGCAGTCTTGATTCCAGCTTGTGATTAATCCAGCCTGGCATTTCACATGATATACTCTGAATATAAGTTAAATAAGCAGGGTGACAATATACAGCCTAGTCGTACTCCTTTCCCAACTTTGAAACAGTCAGTTGTTCCATGTCCACTTCTAACTGTTGCTTCTTGATCTGCACACAGGTTTCTCAGGAGGCAGCTAAGGTGGTCTGGCATTCCCATTTCTTTAAGAATTTCCCAAAGTTTGTTATGATCTACAAAGTCAAAGTTTAAGGCTTTAGCATAGTCAGTGAAGCAGAAGTAGATGTTTTTCTGGAATTCCCTTGCTTTCTCTACATAATCTAATAAATGTTGGCAATTTGATCTCTGGTTCCTCTGCCTATTCAAAACCCAGCTTTTACATCTGAAAGTTCTCAGTTCACATACTGTTGAAGCCTAGCTTGAAGAATTTTGAGCATAACCGTAATGTGAAATGACTGCCATTGTATGGTAGTTTGAACATTCTTTGGCATTGCTTTTCTTTGGGATTGGAATAAAAACTGACCTTTTCCAGCCCAGTGGCTAGAGGATGCCTATAAAAATGCTTTGTATGCAAGAAAAGGTGACAGAAATGTCAGCTGCTATTTAAATTCTCCATTATGAATCAAGGTACCCTCTTAATTCCTGTATGACTCCAAAAGACGTGATGTGTATTCGGGAAAGACGGTCACTGCAGAATAAGATGGAAACAAGTTATTTCTGGCACTAGCAAGCTCAGGGTACAAAGGCGACAGTGATTATGCTAGTGAAGCAGGTGTGTTAGCAAAGTTCTACTGAAATAAGAGGCTAGAATGACACAGAGGACAGTTGGTCTGGGTGTGAAGAACCTGCTGTTACCACTAAGGTATCACGTAGCAGAAGCCACTTTTACGTCTGGCAGCAGATATAAATCTTGTTCTAGCATTTGTTCACTGGTGTTTTCTTGGGAGAGAAAAAGGTACCGCAAAACAAAAGTACTCAGTCTGCTCCTGCAAAAGCATCGTCTTTCAAGTGCAGCAAATTGAATCCATCTTGAAAGTTTAATTAAAACCTTACTTGAATTAAACTAACAAAGTTCAGTTCACTGTGTTTAAAATTGTGCTTCCAGTGAGAGGGGATATGGGAGAGGGTTGGATTAGGAGTTTGGGATTAGTAGATACAATCTACTATATAGAGAGAGTAGGTAAACAACAAGGTCCTACTATATAGTACAGGGAACTAAATATCCTCTAAAAGACTATAATGGAGAAGAATATGAAAAACAATATATATATCTGTCAGAATCACTTTGATGTACAGCAGAAACTAACACATTATAAATCAACTAAAGTTCAATAAGATAAATAGAATAAATGCCTCTAAAGTCAGACCCCAAAGGGATGTTGTATAGTTTGTGGTTATACTGGACCTGGGAGTAATATTTCTTAGTAAAAGAATCCTTCCTCCTTAGAGGTCTTAAGAATTGAAGAGTTTGAGAAATGCTCAGTCCTGGACTGACCAATACAGTAGCCACTAGCTACATGTGGCCAGAGAGCACTTAAAATAGGGCTAATACAAACGGAGATGTGCTGCAAATATAAATATAAAATATACCAGAGATATGAAGATTTAGTACCCCCCAAGATACATCTCATTTATAATTTTTACATTAATTAAATGTTGAAATAGTAACATTTGGGATATACTGAAATAAAGAAAACATACTATTAAAAATAATTTCACCTATTCCTCTTTTATTTTTTAGTGTAGCTATTAATTTCTTTAATTATATATATGGCATACATTATATTTTTTTAGACAGCACTACCATGGACAGTAGTAGATTTTGCTTTATACATATTAGGTCTAAAATCTATTAGATTTTAAAATCAAAATCATTACTACCTGAGTATCAAAAGCATGCTTTGAAGATATGTGAATTTTGCTATTATTTTAAAATCCCAATCACTGTAATGGAACAAAATGTTGCTGAAGTTCTCCAAACACTAGGAAAATATTTCCTCACTTGTTAACACTGCTTAACGTTCAGATGAGAGCAAGTAAAATTTTATGGTAATACATTCTAAATAATTACATAAATTGTTTTACTATAAATTGAAGTAGAAAAAGAAAATTTATATTAATTATGTAGTTTAACAGAAAATAAAATGTCCATAATTTATTGTCTATATCAGTCATATTTTAGAAACATGGTTTTCAGTTAAAAATTGCTACTTTGGTTCTTTTCAATTGGACTAATTTTTACTTTATCAACCATGAGACCAAACAGTGATCTTAAATTGTCAAGTTAGATCATAGAGATCAGTTGAGCACTGAAAAGTGGAGTCTGTAGCTTTATGTTGCACACAGCACCACCTGTTGGAGAAATCTATTCCCGATTTTGAAAAATTCTGGAGGAAAAAGTAAAAACTGAACTTAACCAAGTCAGGACTGTGGTTAGAGTGTAAAGGAAAAAAAAATAGACTGTGGTTGGAGTGTAAGAAAAAAAAAAAAAGAAAAAGCATGCTAAAATCTATTAATTGAACCATAACACAATACTAATTTGCTCTCAGTCCATTGCCATATAAAAGTTACTTTAAATCAATGGAATGACGCCCACCGTGTACATAAGTGGACCAGAGCAGTTCCATCACCCCTGCTAGTCAGGGAGTAAAAGCAGGACCAAAGCAGATGGGCAGTACCAATGCCCGGCTTTATACACGGCTGTGTAATGGACTTGCTAGCAGTTCCATGTCTTAATGAACCTTATTGGATCCGAAAATGACATCAGACACCTGTCACAGATGTCAGGCAGGGGGCCTCAGCGCCCTCCAGGGACACTGAAGGAGTGTGAGAGACTGGGCCATATCCCGTGCCACCTTCAGTGTTGGTGTGAATGAGGCCAACTTGCAGACACCGCAGCTCTAGGCCCCTCGGAGCACAGTGCACTTCCATGTTTGTGCCACATGCTGAGTTACTGACTGGTGTTTAGCTTTAAGACATTATATCTGATCCTGATTTTGAAGGTAGGATTATATTCATTGTTTCTTGTCTGGATATAGTACCAGCGGTTAAAAGAAAGGTTGAGGAAAGTTATGTAAGGGGGCTAATTGCTTAAAAAGCGTTTTATTTACATAAATAGAAAAGTAATCTAATGTGGAAGAATATTTTTCTAGAAAATAACATGGAGAAGCAGATGCAAAGAATATGAGGCTTCTGCAGTCACAGCAGAAAACCTTAGAATGATTGATTATTCCAGTGTGGCCAAACATGCCCTCCCTCACTTCTCTTCCTCCAGGAAGCATTCCCTAAAGCCCAGTCCAAGTTAGAGCCACTGGTAAATAGGCTACAGCTGGCCCGTCTTCTTCTGTAAGCAGCTTTGAACTTTGCTCTCTTCGTGGTGGACTCTAAAGTTCCTGTGCGCAGAGAGTGGCTCTGACTGGTGACAGTCATTATGCCCCATGGACGTAACAGCTCTTAGCAGTGCTGTCTCTCCCTCACAATTTGTTGACCGAATGAAGAAATGAATGACTTTTATCCAGGCATGTGCTGCCGTTCTTGGTGATACATTTCCTCAGTAATTTAGTGACCCATATCTAAGAGAGAAAGCAACTTCTAAACAAACAGATGCCACAGCTGAGGAGAGGAGGTCTGGGAAGCAGGAAAAGGGCATGTAATGATTAGAAATTCGTTTTCTAAACATTAACGTCAAGATATAGGGTCATTAGAAATTATAGGGATTGCTAAACCTGGAGGGGAAAACCAACAGCTATGTCACTGTTTCCAGACATTCTGCATCATTAGCCCTCAATTACTTGTGCAAATCTGAATAACAAAGGTCTCTACCTTGTGTAAAATAATGGTGATCCAGACAGATGAATTGCAGGTGCCAGAATTCAATGAGTTAAATTACTAAAATTATGGGACCTTTCTGTACAGTCTTTGCAACTTCCCCTGAATCTAATTTTTCCAAAATAAAAATTGAAAAAGTTCCTACTATGTTTTCTTTGAGGAAGAAGGGTCAAGTTTATAATTTGAGGGTTCTTTCCTGTAACCTCACAGAGGACTAGTTCCAAAAGTTGCATGTTCAGATGGAGCTGAACTTTAGTTCCAAGAAATGAATGTCTATAATTTTCTGAAATATTTCAGTGACTATATTACAAGTATGTTATTGCTCCCCATATTCTGTGAAAAAAGAATATTAGTTGCTCAGTCATGTCTGACTCTTGACTCCATGGACAGTCGCCTGCCTGGGGTCTTCTATCCATGGAATTCTGCAGGCAAGAATACTGGAGTGGGTAGTCATTCCCTTCTCCACAGGATCTTCCTAACCCAGGGATTAAACCTGGGTCTCCTGAATTGCAGGCAGATTCTTCACTTGTCCGAGTCACCAAATTCTATAGCCAGAGCTAAATACTATAAGTTTATCTTTTATTTCCCTCATTCCTCCAATTTATCTGCTACTTAATTTTCTGTTAGTGGGAAATTTCCCCTTAAAAACTGAATGAAATTAAAATGATAGCAGTTCTGATTTATACACTTGTAGAGATGCAAAACAGAAATAGTGTGATCTTTCTTTAAAAGAAATCCAAACTTTGATCTGCCACAGGCAGGCTCTATGGCTCTCCTCTATCTCCAAGGTTGTATGACCTTGGAAAGAATATGCAACCTAAGTTATGTCAACAGAACTGTGCTGGTGGTTTTTGTATCATTTATTTGTCATATCTATTGCAGAGGAAAATGTCTTATCCTGATCTTATAAACAAGTAATGTAGGGCTCAGAGTTCAGGAATCTGTCCAAAGTCCAAGCTCCCTGGTTTGAGAACTGGATTTGAACCTAAGATACCTGTCTACAAAAACTTTCCACAGACCCATATGAGCTGGCCTGCCCTTTTGAATTCTGATATTCTAAGACTCCATTTTCCCCCACCACTCATTATTAAATACTCCATTCTTAGAAGAGCAAGCTAAGAGAACATTCACATGACCAGAAATGAAACCCCAGATACAGAAATCATCCTTTGTGAAACCTTTAGCTTGTATTTCTTCTGTAGACTATTCACTCTCAAACCTGCAGATCACAAACAGCCTTTAGAAAACAGATTCCATACAGGAAAGAGAGTCATGGACTCATTTAACCAAGTTATCAAGACATTTATGACATGCATGTAAGAGTGAGGCCAAACTGATCAAGGTGATAGTTTAAATGCTTTAAGAAAAACTTATTTCGTGGGAATGTGATTTCAGTTCTGTTATTTATGATTCGTTGTATTATGACGTTCATAAGCATTCATATTTGCAAAGCATTTTATGATCCTGCTTGCTCTGTTGCAAAATCTCATTTACAGAAAATGCTGTCACACCTTTTACCAAGAAGGAAACTAAATGAGTTACAAAGTAGTTAAGAAATTTATCATTCATCAGCAAGGCAAGAATGCTGTAGAACATTAGCTTCCATTTCTTATTCCACGGCCATCAGAGCTTTCTGCTTCTGGAGTGAGCCAATAAGAAGTCATGTCACCTTTTGGATCAGGGTGTTTGCGTATCTATCCACTAAGTGAAAGTCGCTCAGTTGTGTCTGATTCTTTGTGATCCCATGAACTATACAGTCCATGGAATTCTCCAGACCAGAATACTAGAGTGGGTAGCCTTTCCCTTCTCCAGGGAAGCTTCCCAACCCAGTTATCGAACCCAGGTTTCCTGCATTGCAGGCAGATTCTTTACCAGCTGAGTGAGCCACAGGGAAGCCCAAGAATACTGGAGTGGGTAGCCTTTCCCTTCTCCAGGGGATCTTCCCAACCCAGGAATTGAAGCGGGGTCTCCTGCATTGCAGGCGGATTCCTTACCAACTGAGCTATCAGGAATGCCCTGATATCCACTACTCGTCCATTTATCATTATCTATTCACTACTCATTATCTATCCACTACTTATTTATCAACCACTAACCAGTGGTTCAGTGTTAAAGAATCTGCCTGGCAAGCAGGAGATGCAGGTTCGGTTCCTAGGTCAAGAAGAGGCCCTGGAGAATGAAATGGCAACCCACTGCCACTCCAGTATTCTTGCCTGGGAAATCCCGTGGACAGAGGAGCCTGGTGGGTTACAGTCCATGGGACTGCAAAGAGTAGGATACGACTTAGTAACTAAACAGCAGCAGCAGCAGCAACCCATGTGCCAGCTAGCCTGCAAAGACACTGTGTTAAATAGTGGTTGATGTCCACTGTCTGTGTGGTTTGTCCCTTCTCCCACCTGGGTCTTAGCTCTAAAGCAGACCAGCTAAGTTAATTTGGGCAAGTCACTTAACCTCTCTGAACTTCAGACACTTACTTCACTAAAATGCTACGTGGGCAAAATAGTAATTGACCTTCCACAAGGTAGACATGCAGTAAGTGTAAATTTTAACCTTCCTCCTGGCCAAGCCTATTTCAGAACTCACCTCTCTTTTCCCTTTGATGTCGGTGTATGTAAGAGGGAGAGGAAAAAAAAAAAAAAAACTTGTAACGGATTTAAAAGAGAGGGATTCCAGGGTCCTTTCATTGTGCAGGCATTAGAATCACCCCGAGAAGTAAGAAGCTCTTAATATTTTTTATGCCATTGTCTCCTTTAATTCTGTAGCTATGGAGTGGTTTAGTATATCCTTTTAAAAATCATTTAAAACTAACAGATATTTATTGTTCCCCCATAAGTACCTCTTCTCATATTGAAATGTCCTTGTTTTTCATGGGATCCTGTTGTCATGTTTTTAATAATTTGGGGTCTGGATACTTAAAGACAGATACAGGGTAAGAGTGTCCTAAGACTTTGCTTCTCAACTATGTCAAGTCATAAAGTCACCTGAGTGGAGAAGGGAAGTTTCAGGGTCCATCCCTGGGCTCCCAACTCAGAATCTCCATTACAGAAGCATAGGCGTCTCTGCTATTAACACATAACACTGTGTTACTTCTGATGTGGCCAGTTTGGGGGCACACTGCTCTGGGAGCTAGACGACAGAGGAATTGCTAACAGCTTTAAAAGAGATTGAGTACAACACGGAGGGTCCGTGAGTCACCGGGAAATCCTAAAAGATGTCAGAAATTGAGCACGCATTTACCACTCCATTTACTTCTCCATTTACCACTCATTTGCTGCATCTGACGGGTACACCTCACCTAGCTGGAGTTGCCTTAGTGCTTCACGCAAGGTAACGTGGCCTAAGTGTGATAAAGTGACCTCCATTACACAAAGTGGCAGTTCTTCCTAAACCCACTGCATTTGTTTCCAGGGGCAAAACATCTGTTTCTACCTTGTTGTTTTATCAGTCACTAAATCGTGTCCAACTCTTTGCAACCCATGGACCGCAGCATGCCAGGCTTCCCCGTCCCTCACTATCTCCCTGAGTTTGTCCAAGATCATGTCCATTGGATCGGTGATGCTACGCAACCATCTCATCCTCTGCTGCCCTCTCTCTTCTCCTTTTGCCTTCAGTCTTTCCCAGCATCAGGGTGTTTTCCAATGTGTCGACTCTTCGCGTCAGGTGGCCGAAGTGTTGGAGCTTCAGCTTCAACATCAGTGCTTCCAATGAGTATTTAGGGTTGATTTCCATTAGAATTGACTAGTTCGATCTCCGTGCTGTCCAGGCTCCTCTAAGTCCTCACAAATGTACATGCACACACCCACAACACTCACAAACACAAGCAGCTAAGAAGTGCACATTACCATAAGTCCCCAGAAAGATGCCTTACTCCTTCCAGTGGGTCCAGACTGATTGGAGTAAGCTTAATACTCACCCGATACACACTTGTTACATTTCAGTTTAGAACATCTGTCTTATTTGAAGGGTGTAATTTCATGGCAGAGTCCATGTAAGTTGCTTGCACTATGTGGAATCCGGAGCCATTTCTAAAGGAGGACATAATCATAGCTTTGAGACAGAAGGGAAAAAAGAATCTACTTAGCTGATGGTGATGAGTTGCACAGCAACTGAAGCAAACTATAAGAACTTTCTCAGTTGGAGCAGACATTATGAACTCTGGGAACTCAGACTTTTTTACAATAAGCCAAATCATGGGAAAGGAAATATATCTGCTCTGAATGGAAACTTTTATTCTCTGTCAAGTGCTGAATAGGTGAAAACTTGCCCAGAATATTTTCCTGAACAAACTCTTTGATTCCTTCCTGTTTTTTCTATAGTAGTCTTTAAAAATTATTATTTACTTTTGTTTTCTTCTTCACTAGAGACTCAGTATTTAGGTTTTGACAGAGCAGAGGGGAAGGAGATGGTCAAGATTCCAGTTCCATCTTTGATCTGGGTTGACCCTATTTCTCTCCTAGTTAACAGTTAACTTGGTAGTGGTTAATCTGTAAAATGAGAATATGTCACTGATCCAATTACGTAACCATCTGTTTTACCTTTCTACACATTTCTATGTAGAATATGCCATAATCTCAGCCCTGTGTCTAATAGAGGAGGCGGGCGTGTTGACAGTGGAGCAATGGTAGGCATGAACTGTAGGTATCAGGGGAAATTGAAGGAGGTTTCTGTGAGTAGCAAACAACAAAACAAAACCAATCCCCTGCCCGAGGTGTAGGGATCTCCCCTTTATTTTATAGCAATTAAAACCAGCCCAGCATGTAAACCCAAAGGTAACAAACAGTCTCTTATTCCCCACCCTCTCCTCACTTCACCTCCAACTCCAGTTCCCAGTGCTAACAGCATAGAAGGTTTCTTCTGCAAATTTCTCTCATAAAAGTATACCAGCATAGATTATGCTTTTCCTCTAAAAAGGATCATACTGCATGTTGCTCAGCATCCTGTTTCTTTCCTCACTTTACACATATGTCAATCACTACCTGTCTGGCTCCCTCCTCCTCTCATAGCTCACCTCTAACATCACCTCCTCAGAGAGGTGTTTCCTGATCCTTCACCCATTAGACTGTAACCTGCCTGTGGCCGTGACTTTAGTTTGCTCTCTGCTGTTCCCCTGGTGACTAGACCAGTGCCAGCACACAGCGTGTTCTCAGTAAATCCTTGGTAAATGGGTGGATGTGAATCCTCCAGCCACTTGCCGTGGGAGTGAGAGTGTGGATGAACTGATTTATCAAACCAGTGCCCTTACAGATGGGCACACAGGCTCTTTCAAGCTTTAGTCATTCAAGCAATGCTGCTTTGCCTGTGCTTATAAGAGAACGTCTTCCCTGGTGGCTCAGACGGTAAAGCTTTTTCCTACAAATGCAGGAGACCTGGGTCCAATCCCTGGGTCGGGAAGATCTCCTGGAGAAGGAAATGGCAACCCATTCCATTATTCTTGCCTGGAATATCCTGAAAATCCCATGGACGGAGGAGCCTGGTAGGCTACAGTCCATGAGGTTGCAAAGAGTCGGACACGACTGAGCGACTTCACTTTCATTTCCACTTTATAAGAGAATGGCAGAAAATGGGATTGCTGGGTCAAGGGATAGATGCATTTTCATTTTGAATAGAAGATGCCCAATTACACTATCAAAAGATTATTGCTATTCACACCCACCAGCAATGACTGAAAGCATCTGTTTTCCCCCAATTTTCTCTAGATATTATTGGTTTTTAGTCTTACCTGGAGGTGGGTGTAGCAGGAGGTTGAACTGTGTTTGAATTGGTATTTCCATGTAAATTACGAAGATTGAATATTCTAATATGTTTATTGGCCATTTTCTGTGAATCGCCTGCTTATAACATCATGCCAGTCTGTGCTGGTTTCTCTGTCATCTTGTCAACAACTTGTAGCTGCCATTAGTATTGAGCGTATTAGCCCTTCATTTGCTATGTGTGGCTATTACCTTTCCCAGCCTGCCTTTGGTCATTCGTTCACTGTTTTTGCCATAGAAAGCTTTACAGTTTTATACAGTCAAACTGCCTTTTACAAGGAGCTTAGCTCAGTGCTCTGCTGTGACCTAGATGACTGGGATGGGAAGCAGGTCCACGAGGGAGGAGGTATAATATAGCTGATTCGCTTTGCTGTGCAGCAGAAACTAACATAAAGTTAAAAACTAACTAAAGCAAAAACTAACATAGAGTTGCTTAGAATTTTTTTTTTTAGGAAATAAATGTTATTTAAATTTTACAAAACTGCCTTTTAGGCCTCTGAGCATCCATTTTTTAACTTTTAATTGGAGGATAATTGCTTTACAATATTTTATTGGTTATCTGTCATATATCAATGAATATGATTCAGAAAAGGAATCAGCCATAGGTATGAGTGTCCAGTTTTGAATATGAAAGGTTCTCCTATCCAAGGCCAAAAGATACTCTTGATTTTTTTTTTTTGTTATATTTTAATTTTTAAGTAATTAAGTCTCTTGTCCAAAGGGAATTTTTATTAATATATGGTAAGATATAGTGATTGAGCTTTAGCCTTGTTCTTCCAAATAGATTTTCAGTTATATCAACATCTTTTAAATAAACCATCTTTTCCTGACTGAATTAAAGTTTAAATGTATGACTTTGATTTAAATATACTAAATACATAATAGATATATAAAAGTAGATATATATGCACTTACATATATACTATATATGTATATATGTGTGTGTGTGTGTACGTGTATATGAAGGTAAATCTATTTCTTGATTCTATTTTGTCTCCCTGACCTACTTGTCTATTCTTATATATTTCTTATACATATTTAATGTCTCTTTATATAACTTTTTTATTGTGATATTTATAAGTTTGCAAATTTTATAAATTTCCCCTTACAAATCTTTTCTAAAATACTTTTCTACTCTTTTTAGTCTCAAATATTATTTTGTTTGTTGTTTAAAATCCTTTATTTTCATTAAACCTATCAGAATTCTGCATAAAGTTGGGCTTTTGAAAGAAATCCATTTGGCTTCACCGTAGGAAGTGGGCTATAGTAAGGGGAGGCAAGGACAGGGAGATGGTTAAGGGGTGGCATCAGTAATGTGGGTTTCCCAGGTGGCACCAAGTGATAAAGAATCCACCTGCCAGTGCAGGAGATGCGAGAGATGCGAGTTCAATCCCTGGGTTGGGAAAATCTCCTGAAGTAGAAAATGGCAACCCACTCCAGTATTCTTGCCTAGAAAATTCCATGGGCAGAGGAACCCAGTGGGCTACAGTCCATGGGATCACAAAGAGTCAGAAAGCTGGTTGAAACAGGGTCTGAACCAAAGGGATGACAGGAGAGTACACCATTTCCAAGAGAGAACCAACTGGACTTTGATCTTTGGATATGAAGTACAAAGGAAAGTCAGTCAAAGCTAGCAGAGTGGAGGACTGGGCAAGGTGTACAACAAACCGTCTTCCAGAGTTAGGACTATAGGGCAAGAAGTAGGTTTGCAGATGGACAGAAGAGAAGATGTGTCCACTTGTAGGTAAACTGAGCTTGATGGATGAAGGCCATTGATGAGTAGACAGATAGTGGTGATGATACAGATAATTTGGGTAATTTAAAAATATTTTAGGGACGTCCCTGGCATTCCAGTGATTAAGAATCCACCTTCCAGTGAAGGACGTGTGGGTTCAGCCCCTGGTCAGGCAGCTAAGATCCCACATGCTTGCAGCCAAAAGAACAAAACATAAAACAGAAGGAATATTGTAACAAATTCAGGAAAGACTTGAAAAATAGTCCATATCAAAACAAATACTTAAAAATATTTTTAAGAGATTTTCAAATAAAGTTCCAGAGTCTTTCACACATAGTGAGGTACTTACTTTCCTGTGAGGCCCTTCTATTTTATGACTCATTCTTTGGGCAGTTGAGGGCATTATTATAAATAATTACAGAATTAACATATCTCTTCTTGAAGAACAGAAATTTGTCCATTCGTGGCAAAAGGCCAGTTTTTGAAAATGTTTATTCCTCTTTAGGAGAAATATTTTTCTACAAATACTGCATATGAATAGCTTTATACAATATTTTTGCAAAGCTTAGTATTATTTTAAGGACACTATAGTTTTCTCTGTGTCATAAAGCTCTGTTTTGACTACTGAATCTACATAATTTTACCTCTCAGAGTGACACATCAGTTTGTCTCCAGGTACCGTGTAGACAGGCGTGTTCTCATGGCTTTTTCATTCATTTTTTTCTTTTCAGAGCTTGACAGCCTGGAGGAGTTAGGGAAAAAGCGCATCTGCAGGATCATCACTAAGGATTTCCCCCAGTATTTTGCAGTGGTTTCACGGATTAAGCAGGAAAGCAATCAGATTGGTCCTGAAGGTGGAATTCTGAGCAGCACCACTGTGCCCCTTGTCCAAGCTTCTTTCCCAGAGGGTGCTTTAACCAAAAGAATTCGAGTAGGCCTCCAGGTAATGTTCACAAGAAGTTTTCTCCTTGGTACCCAGAGAGAGCATGTGAGCCTCTTCTGCTCTGAAAACTGCCGTCGTGACTCACCCTGATGATATGCTGCTAACTGAAGCATTGGGCCCTTGGGGGAATCATCAATCTATTTGAAACAAAAAGTACAAAGTTAGCTAAGAGGCTTAGCAAAATAGGTACATGTTTTAGGGTTTTTCTGTTGAGATGTATCACTTGAAACATCTTTTTTTGTTTGTATGATAGAAAAAAAGATTTTTTTTCAATCATAGATTATTGGTCTCAGTAATGTGGAGCAACAAAGCACCAAAGAGCACAGATACCATTAAAGAAGCAAACCGTATTTCATTTGGTTTATGGTATGCCACATCACAAAAATCAGTAATAGTGAAGCTTGCAAGCTTTCAAATTTTAGTTCAAGCAAATCATAAATGCTGGGTTTTATCCAACCAGTTGGAAACTGTTTTGGTTCGGAAAGCTGGCTGAAACTCTTGGCAAGAATGGTCTTTCTTGAGTTTATTCATTTCTGTTAGAACCTAGCCAGAACTTTTTTTTTTTTCTTACTAAATAAGGAAAATAACCTGAAATAATTTTGTTTTGTTACTTAATATAGTAATTAATAATTTGACTGAGAGTTCAGTAAACATCTGGACCTAAAGAGACCACCTTATATTTCAGTAGTATGAAGTTCCCTTCAACTGTCCCCCCATATTGAATATTTTACCAAATAGCAAAGAAACAAAAAAAAAGAAGAATTAGGCTTGTTAGACTAGAATTGACATCCATTGCAATCTCATATGACTTTTTGTTACTTAACTCTGGAAACGTCCATTTTCACATGAGTTTAAGTTGCCTTTGTAGTATTTTACTAAATGCCCTGCATAGATATAAAATATACTCAACTCAATGTCTGTTGTCCTTCGGATTAGACCGAGAAGTTTCTCTGCTCTGAGATCCAATTCCCTCTCTCTTTCTTGCAAGCCCAGGCCTGTGTTCTGTTGGGGACATACTTGAGCTGTTAGTTCCTGCTACAGCGGTGTATTTGACTCATTCTTTCCTGAAACAGAAAGGAGGAATAAGAGAGACTTTTTTTTTGCCCCGTAAATTTTTAATAAGTTTTCTTTAAAATAACAAAAGTTCTAGGGGGTTACAGTCTCTTCCATTTCCAAATACCAATAAACATATTAAAATGTGCTAAACTTCACTCAGTAAAACATCTAACATTAAAAAAAGACGGACAATACCAAGTGTCAGCAAATACTCAGAACAACTAGAACACTCACACCTGCTGGTGAGAATTAGAAGTGGCCCTGCAACCAGTGTTCTGGAAAACGGTGTGGCACTCCTGTAGTGATGGTGTTCATACAATTTGGCTCTTAGAAATATAACTACCAGAAATCCCTACATACGGCCATCACCAGGCACACACAAGAATGTTAACAGCAGAAGTAAGACAGTTTTGGGTAGCTGTTTTTGGTCTTTTCCTCCTCAACTGAAAAGTCAGCTTTCTGATACGAGAAACATGTCCAACTGCATTTAAGGTCCTCTCTCTTGTCCCTAGGCCCAGCCTGTTCCAGATGAAACTGTGAAAAAGATCCTTGGAAACAAAGCAACATTTAGCCCAATTGTCACTGTGGAACCAAGAAGAAGGAAATTCCATAAGCCTATCACAATGACCATTCCGGTGCCCCCCGCCTCGGGAGAAGGTGTCTCCAACGGGTACAAGGGAGACGCCACGCCCCACCTGCGCCTTCTCTGTAGTATTACAGGTGTGGTTGAGTTGCTGCTGTTCTTGCTGGGTTTGCCACAGCACTTGCAACGAATCTGGACAAAGACAGAAAACCTTTAAACAAACAGAGTAGGAAAAAGAAAAATACATTTTACCTGTCCATCACCTCATCTCTATTATCCCTGGGATTATTCCCTGAAGATGCTGATAGCGTGACCGTTAAAATTCAGTGATACCATTTTTCCTGCTTTTNGAGTTGCTGCTGTTCTTGCTGGGTTTGCCACAGCACTTGCAACGAATCTGGACAAAGACAGAAAACCTTTAAACAAACAGAGTAGGAAAAAGAAAAATACATTTTACCTGTCCATCACCTCATCTCTATTATCCCTGGGATTATTCCCTGAAGATGCTGATAGCGTGACCGTTAAAATTCAGTGATACCATTTTTCCTGCTTTTAAGTTTAGTGTTAATAATAGAGCTTTTGAAAGGTGATTGAGGTATTCCTGAATTTACTGGCGCATCTAGTAATCTCTCGGTGACTTAGGTGACTGACCTAGGAACACCCTGTAAGCTATAGGAAATTGGATGGACTCTGGGGAAAACAGAGGCTCCCACAAAGGACCGAGAGTAGGGAAGAGCCCAGTGAATACATGATTCTTTTTACCTACTCTGTTCACAAGTGTGATNGGTGTTCATACAATTTGGCTCTTAGAAATATAACTACCAGAAATCCCTACATACGGCCATCACCAGGCATACACAAGAATGTTAACAGCAGAAGTAAGACAGTTTTGGGTAGCTGTTTTTGGTCTTTTCCTCCTCAACTAAAAAGTCAGCTTTCTGATACGAGAAAAATGTCCAACTGCATTTAAGGTCCTCTCTCTTGTCTCTAGGCCCAGCCTGTTCCAGATGAAACTGTGAAAAAGATCCTTGGAAACAAAGCAACATTTAGCCCAATTGTCACTGTGGAACCAAGAAGAAGGAAATTCCATAAGCCTATCACAATGACCATTCCGGTGCCCCCCGCCTCGGGAGAAGGTGTCTCCAACGGGTACAAGGGAGACGCCACGCCCCACCTGCGCCTTCTCTGTAGTATTACAGGTGTAGNAACATTTAGCCCAATTGTCACTGTGGAACCAAGAAGAAGGAAATTCCATAAGCCTATCACAATGACCATTCCGGTGCCCCCCGCCTCGGGAGAAGGTGTCTCCAACGGGTACAAGGGAGACGCCACGCCCCACCTGCGCCTTCTCTGTAGTATTACAGGTGTGGTTCAGTTGTTGCTGTTCTTGCTGGGTTTGCCATAGCACTTGCAATGAATCTGGACAAAGACAGAAAACCTTTAAACAAACAGAGTAGGAAAAAGAAAAATACATTTTACTTGTCCATCACCTCATCTCTATTATCCCTGTAATTATTCCTTGAAGATGCTGATAGCGTGACCGTTAAAATTCAGTGATACCATTTTTCCTGCTTTTAAGTTTACTGTTAATAATAGAGCTTTTGAAAGGTGATTGAGGTATTCCTGAATTTACTGGAGCATCTAGTAATCTCTCGGTGACTTAGGTGACTGACCTAGGAACACCCTGTAAGCTATAGGAAATTGGATGGACTCTGGGGAAAACAGAGGCTCCCACAAAGGACCGAGAGTAGGGAAGAGCCCAGTGAATACATGATTCTTTTTACCTACTCTGTTCACAAGTGTGATCCAAGAGACTAAATATGCAGGGTTTAGGTGATAGGCATCTTTTGTAATAAGTTCCCAGAATCCAGAGCTAACGCATCATCTGATTAACCTAACATGAGGTTTAACTTAAAGTCCAAGGTGAAGACAGGTTTTCTCTTTTGTTTTTTTTCTAAAGAATAATTTTAATGCCTGGTTCCCTTTTTAGCCTGGGGAATTAAATGATTCAGGCAGGATAAAATGGACTTCCTCTTAACTTTCTGATAATTTTTGCCATTGTTGTATTTTTAAAAATCATATTGTCTACCCGAAGCAACAAATCTTTGCACTTGTAGATTGTGGCTTAAAATGAAGTTGTGTGCCCCAAGTTTAAGCCATTTATTAGTAGCTAGAAAAACAGAAAAGTAATCTTTTTTTTTTTTCCTCATCTAATATTATCTTACTAGGAGATCACTATAAGCTGGTAAAAGGAAAGTAGAGAGGGAAACCACCTTTAGTGTATGTCATTAATTGAAAGTGTTCGAGTTTTACAAGTTACTGGCTGTATAGAAAGAACAGGATGATGATAAAAAAATTTTACAAGGAGCATATCTATAATAAAGTCAATATATCTGCTGCTGTTTTCTCAGGGGGCACATCACCTGCTCAGTGGGAAGACATCACAGGAACTACTCCTTTGACATTTATAAAGGATTGTGTCTCTTTTACAACCAATGTTTCAGCCAGGTATGGAAATAAAGGCTTTCAAAAAGCACTAGGAATTGTTTTTTATTACCTTTTGGAAAGTAAAAAAATGTTGTGCTTAATACCAGTATGATTACTCTTTAAAATGTTGATGGTAAAGTTGGGCCTAACTCCAGAAATTTTAAATTCACTTGGATGTCATCTTATCCAGTCCTCACAGGAAACTGTAAGATGGTAAACTTGCTTCTTCCAGTAGAAATTCTTAGCAATTCATAAAAACTAATAAGATTTCCTTTCTTTCCCATTTTCTACCATAAAATTCTTGTTCCTTCCAAGGTGAAGTAATAAATTCTTAAACAGGAGTAGAAAGGAAGGTTTATTATGGGTATGTATAAGGATGGGAAGGAGAGTTTTATGGAAAGGAAAATAGAGGGGAAAATTCCTCAGCATTTTCTTAGCAAAATGATAATAAATAATAAATGTAGGGTTTCTTTGTTTGATAAACACAGTAAACATCTTTGCTATTTGTTTAAATGAACAAGTAATGTTTTGGTTTAGTTCTTTTATATACTCTACTTTTTTTAAATGGTAAATTTTTTTAAGATTTGGCTTTGAAATCTCATTTTTATACTTTTGTTACTGTTTTGTTTTTGTCTTCCCCAGATTTTGGCTCGCAGACTGCCATCAAGTTTTAGAAACTGTAGGGTTAGCCACACAGCTGTACAGAGAATTAATATGTGTTCCATATATGGCCAAGTTTGTTGTTTTTGCCAAAATGAATGATCCTGTAGAATCCTCTCTGCGATGTTTCTGCATGACAGATGATAAAGTGGATAAAACTTTAGAGCAGCAAGAGAATTTTGAGGAAGTTGCAAGAAGCAAAGACATTGAGGTACCCTGTTTTCAGCAAGTTCATTCTATTACATTCTCCAGATATAGAGTTTTCCATTTTGAGGTCATAATATAGCATGTACTATAAATTTCAAGTTCATTGTTAATTTTAGTTTTTGTTTTAAAATTTTGATACAGATTCACTCTTAAATAATTTTAAGTATCTTTGAGACTACTTTAGTTGGTTAAAATGCACCACCAAGGACTCTTAAATAATTTTAAGTATCTTTGACGCTATTGTAGTTGGTTAAAATGCACCACCAAAGACTCTTAAATAATTTTAAGTATCTTTGAGACTGTTTTAGTTGGTTAAAATGCTCCACCAAGGACTCTAGGTCATGATTACAATTCTCCTGTGGTGACCTGAGTTATCATCATAGTCACTGTCTATACACACCACCATGATTTTCCACTTTTCAAACCAGTAATCAGATAAGTATCCAAGAGTCCAAAACAACTTTCAGACTCTATGGATAAGTGATTGATGTCAGGCACATTCTCAAATATGTATAAAATTGGGAGAATAAATCTGTAATTCTCTTACAAGTCCATGTTACAGTTTCCAATCACAGTTACTGTGAACCAATAATTATTTTTGTGGTAAATAGATGTAAGTGCCCAATCAGAAGACAAATGTGGCATAGAAACATATCCATCTTAATGTTATATTGACTTAAAATCTCAGAACTCTCTCAATTTAAATGAATATTAAATTATGTATTTCTTTTACTCTAAAAGGTTCTTGAAGGAAAACCTATTTATGTTGATTGTTATGGAAACCTGGCCCCACTTACCAAAGGAGGACAGCAACTTGTTTTTAATTTTTATGCTTTCAAAGAAAATAGACTGCCATTTTCCATCAAGGTAAATCACCTTCAAGAGAGATCCTGTGGATTTTTTAAAAATACTCTTAAAGATTAAAAAAGATTATAATGATTTATTCTGTTTGAAATATCCCTCCGAACTTTAATTCATAGGAATGAGATCATATTTTTGTCCTAGTTCTGTGTCAGTATACTTCTGAGCCAGGAAAAACTTTAGAATTAGTAAAAAGAGTTTCTGCCTTTTAAACAGTTAAGTGATCATTTATATTTAGACAAATGTTTGTAAGCCCAAGCAGTCTAGAGCAATAACACGCATCATATCTGGAATGCTCCGTAATCAAATAATGGATGAAATCCGGATTGAGTATTCGTTCCATCTTTATTTCTGGTCAAGCCCAGGACATTCTGGAGAGACCGTCTTCCTCCTCAGAGAACCAAAAGATATAGGGCAATTGTTTTATTATTATTTGCTTCTGTTATTGTTAAAACTGAGGCTTTGAAAAAAAATTATTGGACAGGAAGAAAATGAATACAACTCAGACTGTTGGATTGTCAGGATGAGACAAGCCAATACAACATTCCTGTGTTTAGACTATTGATTGGGCATTCTAAATCTTGCCAAGTTTAAATGTGACTACGTTGCCTGACATGAGATTGTTATCACCTTTTCCCTTTACTTTTCCTGCCTCTCAAAGGGTCCCATAAAACAAACATGCTTAACTCTTACACAGACAGGAATCCTCAGGAAAGTCTCTTTATATAACTGTCAACTACCTTAATTCTTCTAGATTAGAGACACCAGCCAAGAGCCCTGTGGCCGTCTGTCTTTTCTGAAAGAACCAAAGACAACAAAAGGACTGCCTCAAACAGCTGTCTGCAACTTAAACATCACTCTGCCAGCACATAAAAAGGTATCTTTTAATACTGGTTTATTTTAACTTTTTTCCCCTGGTCTTGAAGAAGTAGGCCCTTGGTGTGCAATTAAGGAATGCTTTGTAACATGATTGAAGCTCTTGAAACTCAAGTTTTATTAGTCTCTTTGTGTAGATTGACTAAGTCTTGTGCTGTGGTGTCAAATTCTTATGGTTTGTATAATGGAGTCCTCTGTTTATTGCTTCTGCTTCTGCTGGTAGTTCATAGATTTTTCTTTTTTCTTGCTTTCAAATAATGTCACACATTAATTTGCCATGGATGTGTAGCTCTTGATATTTTTCGTTGGCTTCTTTTGGTTTACTTTGCTTTCTGAAGCAGCTTGCATTTTGTACTCCCTATTCAGTCCTTTTCATATCCTGATATTCTTTTCCCTGCTGTCCATTATAATATTCCTTGTCTCTGCAATGCATCTTGGGACCAAAAGGAGACAGAGTCAGATCAAGATGATGAGGTAATATGAACACTTCTGCTTTTACTCTATCAGAGATAGACTAGGAACAGAATCTGTATAAAAGAAG
Source organism: Neotragus moschatus (assembly GCA_006410615.1). Taxonomy (NCBI): domain Eukaryota; kingdom Metazoa; phylum Chordata; class Mammalia; order Artiodactyla; family Bovidae; genus Neotragus; species Neotragus moschatus. Next base: position 693,349 of record SJYA01003125.1, read on the forward strand.
GTACAGAGGGCTGAAGCGTGGGAAACGTATTATATTTTTTGCAGATCTTAGCTTAAATGAGGTAAAGGATACATATTTTTTTCTTAAAGGATGATTTATTCTTCCACATATACAGAAGAGTACTTCAGTACAGTTAATAAAATTAAAATCCGGCTAATGACTTAAAAAGAGAAACTGAAGTTTTTTAGTTTAGCATTTTTAAATGTGATAGACTGGCATGTATAGATATACATTTGTGTGTATTTTCACCTAGTATCTACTGTATAAGTTTTAAATCAAAGATGGTGATAATATGTGACATTTCATGTGTTTTATATACTATAAAATATGTGTTCAATGGCTATTGATAAATATCGACATTCTATTAAAAGACATCTATCTTAGCCATTTTTTAAGAGTATAATTGTTCAATTAAGTTTCACAAGGTATCTCCTAATACTTCTCCAAGTTGTAAGATCATTGGATTTTTAAACCTCACAGCTCAGGAATAGTAAACAGAATCAGCAGCTTTAAGATTCAGTAACATTACTTCAATAAAGCCATTCACCTGTTTGCAATCTCCTCATCTATGGTTTATGCCTATGAACAGACAGAAACAATAGCAGTAATCGGAATGATAACCTTTGTGTGCCCTGTTCCTTGAATGTCCTCACAGGGAGTGAGTGTACATTGTGGTGTATGTGCTTTCAATAGGAACCAATCCGGGAGAACTTATTGCTCAGCATCAGAAGTCTCTGTGGCGCTCGGCTTTCATTTGTAATTCCCTGTAGTCTGCTGTGTTGGTGCGCTTATATTTTGCTGAGTGATAGTTATTTGGTTAAGATATCGGGATGGGGCTGTAGAATCACAGTGGGGAACTAATAATTTCCCTAAGAAAATCTGTTAAGAAGAAAAACCAGGATAAACAAGATATCGACATGCCATTCTACACAATGTTTTCAAAATGATGAAAATGTCCCAAGGAACTGGCACATAATCGTTCTCTTCTTTTTCTTTTCCAGACCGAGAAAATGGATAGACGACAGAGTTTTGCCTCGTTAGCTTTACGTAAGCGCTACAGCTACTTGACTGAGCCTGGAATGAGTGAGTTTCCTAACACATTTACTAATCTACGTGGATTTTTATAAGAAGAGACATTTTTTCTATACAAACCGAATTTTGGAGTCATGTGAAAGAAAACTCAATGGCAAAAGAAAACTGCCTACAGGAAAATTTTATCATGAGATCTAAGTAATATTTTGTACATAGTTGAAGATACAAGGTACAAACACCCCCAGATCATAACTTTAAAAGTTGTTTTTAAGCCATTAGCTTTTTTTTTTTTTTTTTTTTACAATTAGAAACATTTATCACTTGACTTTGAAAACCCTGATTTCACTTTGGCTGCTAACTATGTTAGGAGATAATACTATACCAAGATTGGTTTAAATCCATGCTAAAAAGAGAAACCATTTTCATACATGTCAGATAGTATAAAAGCTGATAAAGTGACTCTGGTCATTATTTCATTTGTCTTAATATAGGTAGGTCATTCTAGCTTAGTCCTGATTCTTTTTTTCCCATTTGTCAGGAATGAGATTTTCCTACCTTCCTGAGGTAGCATTTGTTTACTGATTTCTAATTCCTCCCACTCCCTCTGCTCTTTATTAAATATCAACTCTAAGGCTGGGCTTTACTAGACCAGTTAAACCCTTTTCTTCTCTCCATAAATGTTTTGGTTCACTGTTAACTAGCTTGCAGGTATTAAGGCATAGATTGATCCAGTCATATTCATTCATTCTCTCCCTTTGTCTTCCCTCCTCTCTCCTTCCCCCCTCCTCATGGTTATCACCTCCGGTGATCACGGCCCTCAAGATAACCCTCTCTACCAACAGGAACTAAGAGTATGTTTGACTGATGTGGCATGGTGCCACTTTAACCATCAGAGGAGGATTTATGCAAACATTATTTTTAAATTAGTGAATCATTTCTGGCTTTTTCCCATTACTCACAGTTACTTGAGTTCGAGGAGGATTGGAGATTTACCAGTAAGAACCACAACAGTTTTTTCCCATCTTTCCTGGATTCTTGCTTCTGTGGGCCAACATAACATATTAAATATGCAGCAGGGAAACTACTCCCCTACTTCATTCAGGTGGTCTTAGCATAATCTTCTGGAATCTATCCCCTGGAGAGCTCTTACATTGAGACACAAAAAAGGGAGCATAAGAGAAAGGAAACCCAACCACACTCATGAATGTTCTTCTAAATCTCTTTTTTCCTCTAGTATAACTTTCTAAATCTTTCCAAAACCATAAGGGCTGAAATTAACTCTCATTATGCTGTAAAGCAGGGAAGGTGTGTGTGTTTAACTACATGTATGTTTACATTTCCTGGACAGACGTTTTCCTTGAGATACTACTTTGCCTCAAAGCTAGGGCTTTCATAGCATGGCTGTTTGGGACTCCCAGGCCACATCCTTAAGCTCTAGACAGGCTCCAGCTACTTTGAGGTCAGCTACCTCTGGACAAGCTAGCTCCTGTCTGATTTTTGTGCCCTAAGGTGTGTGTTTGGGGAATATATGAGTTGTAAGGTCAGGTGCATGTGCTAACATCAATTAAATTTTTCCCACTTCTGAAATGGTTGCTACTTTTCAGTTAGCTTCATGAAGGCATATGTAGTTTGTCTTCCTTGACTTTTGGTAGAAGGAAGAGGGTTCTCTTCTCTGTTTTATGAGAGGGAGCATAATGGTGGACAGAAGAATGGGAAGGAGTAAGAAAGGACTAAAGAAAAACAAGGAAAATGCTGACTCCTAAATTGATGTTAGAAGAGAAAATGAAGGCGATTTTCCCCATAGTTCCCTGTCCTTCCCACCTACCCAACCCACCCAACCTCTAAAAAAAAAAAAAAAAGATTCTGGTGTAATTCAGTGCTTGACATCCAGAATTCCCTTTGTTATAAGTGAAGAGTGAAAGTCGCTCAGTTATGTCCAACTCTTTGGACCCCCCTGCCAAGCTCCTCTGTCCATGGAATTCTCCAGGCCAGAACACTGGAGTGGGTAGCCATTTCCTTCTCTATGGGATCTTCCCAACCCAGGGATCAAACCCAGGTCTCCCACATTGCAGGCGGATTCTTTACCATCTAAGCCACCAGGGAAGGCCTTTGTTATAAAGGGTATCACAAAATATGTATCATTAAAGCATAAAATATGTAACTAATCAGTAACTTGGCTGCTTTGTGCAAAGCATAAAACCATAGATGTGGTTCAGAAGACTTCTCTGCTTAGTGGAGCCAGACTTAAGTGGTAAAACAGAGATGCTCTGCCAGTTTCTGGTAGTTATAAAAATAAGTCTTTCCTTGAGACATTGAACCAGGCCCAAATCACTGAATTGCAGGAATCCCTAAACCTTCCATTTGCAGTGTGGTGTTCCCAAAAGAATTAAACAATATAATATTGAGAATTATGACTAGGAGGGGTAATGAATGGGTGAGTTTTTCCTTAGTTCTCCCACTTCTCTTTAGAATAATATGTAAGCCTAGAAAAGGATATGTTCTGAATGTCTGAATTTAAATGTACACTAGGAATGAAAATCTTCACCCTTGTGGGAGTAGCTGCTAATCCAAGGACTGGATTGTAGCAATGCCACGAGCACAGCATGAAGAGGAACGTAAAGATGAAGCAGATTCTCATTTCCTCTTCGAGTTTCACTCTTATTCTGACCAGTGCTTTCTGGGAGCGAGACTGTACTCAACTCTGACATAGAGGCAGGCATTCCAAACCTCTGTGACCAGCTTGGTTTGTTTCTTAGAACCGTAGAAATAGAGAGGACTCGGTGTGTGCTTGCCATCCCCCAGCGAGTATGTGGGCTTCATCTGTATGTTTCTTGTCCCATTGCCAGAAGATGCTGGTATTAAATCCATCTTTCCTAGTGGTAGGTCTGCCTCATGGCTTCTGCCGTGTTTGGGGTGTCCATGAGTATTCTGGGAAGGCACCAGAATTGGCCCCTCTGTTATTGATTAAACCTACATACAGATATATTCTGTATCCCACTGTAGATACGTAAATATGGGGTGTTAAAAATATGACTGTGCTTTTTAAATTTCCCCCGTGATACCTTTTGAGAATTAAAAGCATAATGGATTATGAAAAATATCTGAGTGCTATGTGCTTTTTGTCCATGATAAAGACAAACTAGACATGGATACATTCTGTTGCAGAGGGATTTTTTTCATATGCAGTATTAAATATTTTCATAAAAATCTCAAAAGGTACCAAGACTTAACATCTCATGGAAAAAGTGTGCTCTTCTTTCTAAATGCTCTTGTGAAAGTATTTTTAAAGTTTGCACATTGTGCATAATACGGTATAAAAACTGTATTACTTCTTTGGCTCGTTTGCCATGATACATCGTGCATGAGAAAATGTTTTCAGTTGCTTTGCTTGCTTACGGTAACCATGAACCATATTTCTAGTTTTTTTCCCCCTTTGTGTGTGTGTGTGTGTACACATGCATTCTATTATCATTTCATATTATGTTTCTTTTTTTCTTCACCAAAAGGAATATACTGCATGGAAAAGATCAATGCAAACATTCCTTTTCTTTGTTTTTTTTCTTTTAAAATTCTGACTCAGAAAATTTCTTGCTCTTATTGGCTTTTTATGGGTGTGAAGCATAACCGAATTGTGCATGGAAGATGCAAATTTAAAATCCAGTGGCTTCACAGTTTGCACATCAGTTGCCTGTCACTTAAAAGTTATTTTGGATTCTGCATGAAATAGGCTTGAGTGGCTTTCTAAAATAAGAGTTTTAGAACATTTAATATATAGCTATGTACATTGATATGGCTCTGAATAGGTGGCATCTGTATCACTGAGAGGTTCAAGGAGAAGGAACATTAGAAATTACTGAAATGAGAGTTATATGGTTGTGCAGAACAAATATGTATGAATACAGGCAAAACAGAAAGGCTACTGATATTTCAAAACCAGCACATAAGAAAGTCAATAGGAAGTAAGCGAACAGTTTTCCATTGTGGTTATTTTTCTCATCATTAATTCTTTCCTCATGTTTTTAATTTTTCATTGTTGGCCTATTGGTTGCAATGTGCTTTTTCTGTCTTTCATTTCACATTGCTCTGTGTTTTATTTAGTTTTATTTTTAACCTTGGATTAGTTGTGTCTATAGAAATTTTTTTTTCCTCTTAATTGTTCCTTTTGCCTCTTCCATTCTGAATCATGCAAACAATTGTACTTGCTTTTGTAATATTTCAAAGTTTACTGACCAATTTTTTTCTCTGGTCTCTCTGTTTCTCAACCATTTTTGTTGATTTTTGTGTTTGATTTCATTTTAAAATTTAAGAAACAGTTGAACGGAGTACAGGAGCAACAAGATCCCTCCCCACCACTTACTCATACAAGCCATTCTTTTCTACAAGACCCTACCAGTCCTGGACCACAGCTCCGATGACAGTGCCCGGGCCGGCCAAGTCAGGCTTCACTTCCTTGTCAAGTTCTTCCTCTAATACGCCATCAGCTTCCCCATTAAAATCAATATGGTCTGTTTCGACTCCTTCGCCAATCAAATCCACACTAGGCGCGTCAACTACATCTTCGGTTAAATCCATTAGCGACGTGGCATCTCCAATTAGATCCTTTCGGACAATTTCTTCACCAATAAAAACAGTGGTGTCACAGTCTCCATACAATATCCAGGTTTCCTCTGGCACCCTGGTTAGAGCTCCCACAGTCACGGAGGCCTCACCTTTAAAGGGGCTGGCATCCACTTCTACATTTTCCTCTCGAACCTCCCCAGTGACTACCGCAGGATCTCTTTTGGAGAGGTCGTCAATTACTATGACACCCCCTGCTTCCCCCAAATCAAACATTAATATGTATTCTTCGAGTCTGCCATTTAAGTCAATTATCACATCAGCAGCACCGCTAATATCTTCACCTTTAAAGTCAGTGGTGTCTCCAGCTAAATCAACGGCTGATGTCATTTCATCAGCTAAAGTTACAATGGCCTCTTCTCTTTCATCACCTGTGAAACAGATGCCTGGACATGCAGAGGTAGCATTACTCAATGGATCTATTTCCCCTCTGAAATATCCGTCATCTTCAACGTTAATTAATGGATGCAAAGCCACTGCCACATTACAGGAAAAAATCGCTACAGCCACAAACTCTGTGAGCTCTGTGGTTAACGCGGCCACCGATGCAGTTGAGAAAGTGTTCCCTTCCACTACCGCAATGCCATTTTCCCCACTCAGGTCTTACGTTTCTCCAGCACCATCAGCTTTTCAGTCTCTAAGAACTCCTTCTGCAAGTGCACTCTATACATCCCTTGGGTCATCAATTTCTGCAACTACCTCATCTGTGACTTCGTCGATCCTAACAGTGCCAGTATACTCTGTAGTCAATGTTTTGCCAGAACCAGCATTAAAGAAACTTCCAGACTCTAATTCACTTACAAAATCAGCAGCAGCCTTGCTGTCGCCCGTTAAAACATTGACTACGGAGACCCGTCCTCAGCCCCATTTCAATCGGACTTCATCTCCAGTTAAATCATCTTTGTTCCTTGCACCGTCTGCCCTTAAGCTGTCTACACCATCTTCTCTGTCTTCCAGCCAGGAGATATTAAAAGACGTGGCTGAAATGAAGGAGGACCTAATGAGGATGACGGCAATACTCCAAACAGATGTGCCTGAGGAGAAGCCATTCCAACCTGAACTCCCCAAAGAAGGGAGAATCGATGACGAAGAACCTTTCAAAATTGTCGAGAAAGTAAAGGAAGACTTAGTGAAAGTCAGTGAAATCCTTAAGAAGGATGTCTGTGTAGATAAAGGACCACTCAAGTCACCAAAGAGTGACAAGGGACACTCTCCTGAAGATGACTGGATAGAATTTAGTTCAGAAGAAATAAGAGAGGCAAGACAACAAGCTAGTGTGAGCCATTCTCCATCTCTGCCAGAGAGAGTGCAAGTCAAGGCCAAGGCCGCCTCTGAAAAGGATTACAACCTGACCAAAGTTATTGATTACCTAACCAATGATATCGGGAGTAGTTCTCTGACAAACTTAAAGTACAAGTTTGAGGATGCCAAGAAGGATGGTGAAGAGAGACAGAAACGAATTTTAAAACCAGCAATGGCCCTGCAGGAACACAAACTCAAAATGCCTCCAGCCTCCATGAGGCCTTCCACCTCTGAGAAAGAGTTATGTAAGATGGCTGATTCCTTTTTTGGAACAGATACTATTTTGGAGTCTCCAGATGACTTTTCTCAACATGACCAAGATAAAAGTCCCTTGTCTGACAGTGGCTTTGAAACAAGAAGTGAAAAAACACCTTCAGCCCCACAAAGCGCTGAAAGCACTGGTCCCAAACCACTCTTCCACGAAGTCCCCATCCCTCCGGTCATTACAGAAACAAGAACTGAAGTGGTTCATGTTATCAGGAGCTATGAGCCCTCCGCTGGAGATGCTCCCCCGTCCCAACCAGAGGAGCCCGTGTCACCCAAACCTTCACCTACGTTTATGGAACTGGAACCAAAGCCCACCACGTCTAGCATTAAAGAAAAAGTCAAAGCGTTTCAGATGAAAGCCAGTAGTGAAGATGATGACCACAATCACGTTCTGGGCAAAGGCATGCGTGTTAAGGAAGAGACTCACATCACCACAACCACCAGAATGGTTTATCATTCTCCACCAGGCAGTGAAGGTGCCTCTGAGAGAATTGAAGAAACCATGTCAGTCCACGACATCATGAAAGCCTTTCAGTCCGGTCGGGACCCTTCCAAAGAACTGGCAGGTCTGTTTGAACATAAGTCGGCAGTATCTCCAGATGTTCACAAGTCTGCTGCTGAAACCTCAGCCCAGCACACAGAGAAGGACAACCAAATGAAACCCAAACTGGAGCGTATAATAGAAGTCCACATCGAAAAAGGTAACCAGGCTGAGCCCACTGAAGTCATTATTAGAGAAACCAAAAAGCATCCAGAAAAGGAAATGTATGTCTATCAGAAAGACTTATCCCGGGGAGATATTAACCTAAAAGATTTTCTGCCAGAAAAACACGATGCTTTTCCTTGTTCAGAGGAACAGGGTCAGCAAGAAGAAGAAGAACTCACTGCTGAAGAGTCACTGCCTTCTTATCTGGAGTCTTCCAGAGTAAACACTCCTGTGTCCCAAGAAGAAGATAGTCGCCCTAGTTCTGCTCAACTCATATCCGATGACTCTTATAAAACACTGAAGCTTTTGAGTCAACACTCAATAGAATACCATGACGATGAGTTGTCAGAACTAAGAGGGGAGTCTTACAGGTTTGCTGAGAAAATGCTTCTGTCAGAAAAGCTAGATGTGTCTCATTCTGATACTGAGGAATCGGTTACAGACCATGCAGGGCCCCCTAGCTCAGAGTCTGATAAGCGGGCCAGAGAAAAAGTAGTCACTGCCCCCAAAAAAGAAATTCTCTCCAAAATCTATAAAGATGTGTCTGAAAATGGTGTAGGTAAAGTGTCTAAAGATGAGCATTTTGATAAAGTGACAGTGTTGCACTATTCTGGCGATGTTAGTAGTCCCAAACATGCCATGTGGATGCGCTTTACTGAGGACAGATTAGATAGAGGTAGAGAGAAGTTGATGTACGAAGACAGGGTGGACAGGACCGTGAAGGAAGCCGAAGAGAAACTGACTGAAGTGTCACAGTTTTTTCGTGACAAAACCGAAAAGCTCAATGATGAACTGCAGTCCCCAGAGAAAAAGCAACGCCCTAGAAATGGCAAAGAATACTCATCCCAAAGCTCTACCAGTAGCAGCCCTGAGAAAGCACTGCTGACGGAACTGCTGGCATCCAGTGATGAGTGGGTCAAGGTGAGGCAACATGGCCGCGATGGACACAGCATCCCCAGGGCCGATGACAGGAAGGCAGCCCATCTGCCCAGCAGCCCAGAGACGGCTCCTTCCCAACAGACCGAGGACAGCAAGTCCACAGAGGAAGCCAAAGGAAGTAGTTCTCAGAGCAAAGGACCAGAAGGGCCCCAATCTGGGTTTCAGCTCAAGCAATCTAAACTCAGTTCCATTAGATTAAAATTTGAACAGGGTGCACAGGCCAAAAGTAAGGACGTTTCTCAAGAAGACAGAAAGCCAGATGGCCAATCCAGAATCCCAGTTAAAAAAATCCAGGAAAGCAAGCTACCTGTCTACCAGGTGTTTGCTCGAGAAAAACAGCAGAAGGCCACAGACCCCTCAGATGAAAGTGTCTCTGTGCAAAAAGATCTTACAGTATTAAAAGTTAAAGATGGGCATGCCGAGAGCAATGAGATGGTTGTACATGATTTTGGTTCTGACGATGTGAAAAAACAGAGGACTGAAATGTCAAGTAAAGCGATGCCTGACTATTTTTCTGAGCAACAGGCTAAAGACTTGTCTTGTCATGTAACCGCAGACGTAGCAACAAAGGGACCATGGGACAAAAAGGTCTTTAGAACGTGGGAAACTTCTGGAGCTGCTAATAATAAGTCACAGAAAGAGAAACTTTCACATGTACTTGTTCATGATGTAAGAGAAAATCATGTTGGTCACCCTGAGAGTAAAATTGTTGACCAGAGGGATGAGTTTTTGTCTGTGACTGAGAGAGAACACAAATTGTTAACTAATGGCTCTCTCTCAGAAATTAAGGAAATGACTGTAAAATCTCCCTCCAAAAAAGTCTTATATAGGGAATATGTTGTTAAAGATGGGGAGCATCCAGGTAGCTCTCTTGACCAGCCTTCCAGGAGGAGTGAGAGCTCGGCGGTGTCGCACATCCCCGTCAGGGTTGCAGAGGAAAGGAGGACCCCAGCTCCAGATATTCCTGATGGTTTCTGTGAGCAGTCGACATTTCCAGAACATGAACTGTCGCCAAAGTTATCCCAGTCAAGTATGACTAAAGAGACAGCTGAGACACAGCACTTTAATTCTGTAGAAGAGGAAAAAGTAACCTATTCAGAAATCAGCAAAGTTTCAAAACACCAGAGTTATGTAGGCTTATGCCCGCCTCTCGATGAAACAGAGCTCTCCCCGACCAAGTCTCCAGATTCTCTAGAGTTTAGCCCAGGAAAGGAATCGCCCTCTAGTGATGTATTCGACCACAGTCCCATTGATGGATTGGCAAAAGTTGCACCACTAGCCCAGACGGAGGGAGGGAAAGAAATAAAAACTTTACCTGTTTATGTCAGTTTTGTGCAGGTGGGAAAGCAGTATGAGAAGGAGATACAACAAGGAGGTGTCAAAAAAATCATAAGTCAGGAATGCAAGACAGTGCAAGAGACCAGGGGGACCTTTTACACAACTAGACAGCAGAAGCAACCTCCTTCTCCTCAAGGCAGTCCGGAAGATGATACCCTAGAGCAAGTTTCCTTTCTAGACAGCTCTGGGAAGAGCCCTTTAACCCCAGAGACGCCCAGTTCAGAGGAAGTGAGTTACGAATTTACGTCTAAGACACCAGACTCGCTTATAGCTTATATACCCGGCAAACCCAGCCCAATTCCCGAAGTCTCGGAGGAATCTGAGGAGGAGGAACAGGCCAAATCGGCCTCCTTAAAGCAGCCTGCAGGGGAGGAGATGGCTGCAGTCGAGCATGAAACGCCTAACAACGTGAGCAAGGACTCTCCCCAGAGACCCAAAACTAACAGAGTTGCCTACATTGAATTTCCCCCTCCTCCACCGCTGGATGCAGACCAGATGGAGCTGGATAAGAAACATCCTCATCCTCCTGAAAGGGAGGTTGCCATGATTGAAGTCAGTCTCCAAGACGAGCATGACAAGTACCAGCTGGCCGAACCGGTCATCAGGGTGCAGCCGCCCTCCCCAGTTCCTCCTGGGGCGGACATCAGTGACTCCAGTGATGACGAGTCCCTTTATCAACCAGTGCCAGTCAAAAAATACACCTTCAAGTTAAAGGAAGTCGACGATGAACAAAACGAAGTGACAAAATCCAAAGCCTCTGCTGACAAGGCGTCCACACAGAAAGAATTAGAAATGAATGGGTCTGGAAAAGACACTGAATTCGGCCTTGGCCTTGACTCCCCTCAGAATGAAGCTACCCAGAACGGGAACAATGACCAGTCCATCACAGAGTGTTCCATCGCCACCACAGCAGAGTTCTCTCATGATACGGACGCCACGGAGATCGACTCTCTGGATGGCTATGACCTGCAAGACGAAGATGATGGCTTGACTGAGAGTGATTCTAAGCTCCCCAGTCAGACCCTGGAGCTGAAGAAGGATATCTGGAACACGGAGGGCATCCTGAAGCCAGCTGATCGCTCCTTTAGCCAAAGCAAACTCGAAGTTATCGAGGAGGAGGAGGGAAGGTTGGGACCAGATGAAGATAAGCCACCTCCTAGAAGTTCGCCATCTGAAAAGACTCCTGATAAGACTGATCAGAAGTCAGGGGCCCAGTTTTTCACACTAGAAGGCAGACATCCGGACAGATCAGTGTTTCCTGATACTTACTTCAGTTACAAAGTAGATGAAGAATTTGCCACTCCTTTTAAAACAGTAGCTACCAAAGGTCTAGATTTTGACCCCTGGTCTAATAACCGAGGAGATGATGACGTGTATGACAGTAAATCACGGGAAGATGAAAATAAGCCATTTGGTCTGGCTGTGGAAGACCGCTCTCCAGCAACTACCCCCGATACAACACCGGCCCGCACGCCAACTGATGAAAGTACCCCAACTAGTGAGCCTAACCCCTTCCCATTTCATGAAGGAAAAATGTTTGAGATGACTCGCAGTGGTGCAATTGACATGAGCAAGAGGGATTTTGTTGAAGAGACGCTCCAGTTTTTCCAGATTGGTGAGCATACTTCTGAAGGGAAGTCAGGGGACCCGGGGGAAGGGGATAAGAGTACGGTCACTGCCACACCACAGCCACAGGCAGGGGACACCACTGTAGAGACCAGTCTAGAGGGAAACGTAGAGCCACCTCCAGTGGAGCCCAACCCCAGCATCCCGACCAGCGGAGAGTGTCAGGAAGGCACAGCCACTAGCGGCTCACAGGAGCAAGCAGCAGCAGCCACTAACTCCTCTAAGCTTGACCCCAAGTTGCGCACGCCTATCAAAATGGGAATTTCTGCGTCCACCATGACCTTGAAGAAAGAAGGCCCTGGAGAAGTGCCAGATAAGACAGAAGCTGTGCTGACCAGTGGTCAGGGATTAGAGAATGAACCTCTCACGGTGATTTCAAATACAGCCAATAGCCACAGGGGCGTTAGGCCCCAAGAAAAACACGATTTTCAAAAAGATAACTTTAATAACAACAACAATTTGGATTCTTCCACTATACAGACAGATAACATTACAAGTCATGTAGTTCTGACAGAACACTCTGCACCCACTCGTACCACAGAGAAAGCTAATCCCGTGAAAAGCTCATCAGAAAAAAAGACAGGGCTACTGCAAGGACATTGTGTGAGAGAGAAACAGAAAGTTCTTGGAGAGCAGCAAAAGACAAAGGAACCAATAGGGATTAGGCGAAAATCCAAACTTCCCATAAAGGCCACTTCACCAAAAGATCTCTTCCCACCACCAGAACATATGCCAAACACTAATATGAGTAAAATGAAGCAGGTTAGTCAGTCTGAGAAAACCAAAGGCCTTACCACTTCTTCATGTATAGATGCGAAGTCCAGAATTCCAGTGAAAAACACACACAGGGATAACCCAGGTTCAGTTAGAAAACCATGTGCCACACAAAAGCAAGGGCAGCCAGAGAAAGGCAAAGCCAAACAGCTTCCATCCAAGTTGCCAGTAAAGGTAAGACCCACCTGTATCACCACCACCACCACCACCACCACCACCACAGTTAAAGTCAGGAAAAGTCAGCTTAAGGAAGTATGTAAACATTCCATTGAATATTTTAAGGGAATTAGTGGTGAGACCTTAAAGCTTGTGGACCGCCTCTCTGAAGAAGACAAACAGACGCAGTCCGAGGTGTCCGATGAGGAAGACAGTACCTCAAGAAACACGTCGTTGTCCGAGACTTCCCGGGGTGGCCCGCCTTCCGTTACAACGAGGTCTGCTAGAGATAAGAAAACAGAGGCAGCACCTTTAAAATCAAAGAGTGAAAAGGCCGGCAGTGAGAGAAGGAGCAGTAGAAGGACTGGTGAGAATGAAGGCAGTCAGGTCTCTCGAGCACTCTTTGCTCACATCCTGGAGAACGAGCATAGTTTGTAAACACTTTCCAACTTGTAGACCCTAGTGCATGACCTGTCGTGATTGCCTGTGGAGTGACTTAACCGTAGTTTCTCATTCTGTCATCGTCATCTGTGTGTGCTGTCTATAGACTCTTCTTTCCTTCCTTTTAACCCAACAACACCGTAGACAGCTAGGGAAGCATGCTGAAGATACTGGTGTCATTCAAGATGAGCAACTTTTTTTTTTTTTTCAATGTGCTAGTGCATATGATTCTGTCAAAGTAAAAGCACAGATGTTGAAATGCCATCGTGGTGTTTTCACCCCCACGACACTTCTGTAGCTGCTGTCAAGTAGCTAGCTCGTCAGCATGTTGAATTTCATTACATCGCGCATCCATGTAGTCTGACATTTGGCCTGATGTAGGTGAAAACCAAGTGAGTCATGTAAAAGAGAAGTGTTCATCTAGGTGATTAGGACACATTTCAGTGTACAGTGTTAGCATCAATCTCTCTGTAAAACCTGAGTACTGCTAAAAGCAATTTTTCCAGTGTCGTGTCTTTCTTGACGATTATTTTAATTAAGAAATTGTAAATCGTAGGTCCACAGAGTCCATGTGAACGGACAGATATCAGGATGGCAATAGTAGCCGATCACCTGGGACTCAGTTGGACAGGTAAGTGTGGATACACCTGAATGAAATTTCTTAATTTGTCTTTTTCACAAATAGTTTATTATTTTTTTTTAAAGGAATAAAAAACATTTTTAATCACTCACAATTCTATCTGCCCAGAGTTAATTACAGATAATACCTTGTATACTGTGTTTTTTTCAAAGCTTTTCTAGGCATATACACTATACAATAGAAAATTTTAATTTATTTTACTTTAAATTTGAGCACTTTCTTCACAATGCCATTTCTGGTAATACAGGATAACCTTTTAAGATTTATTTGGGGGCATAAAGGAAAATATACCTAAAGTCTATGATTTTTAAATAATACAAAATGTTGAAGCATGGTTTATGCCCTTAGAGTAGCTCTCGTAGGCAATAGTTCAACTAATCCATGCCTAGGCTTCACAAAGTTTAATCATTCGTGAGTCCTTGTCACAATTTTTATGATATACACACATTATTTATAATATACACATTTACCTGAAACTTTTAAGGAAACTCAGTTTTTTTTCCCGCAAATATTTTATTTGAGTCCATAACTTGTCTTTCTGTTCTCTCTCTTTTTTTTTAAGCGTCAGCTTTTTGTTTTATTTTTTATTTATTTATTTATTTTTTCATCTCAGGTGTACATGAGTTCCCAATCTTGAACCCCCCCCCCACCTCCCACTCCACACCAACTCTCTAATGGCACTGAAACGTGTGCTGTCGTGTGAGAAATCGTCGGTCTATATTCGGTTCAGGATACAGGATGCTTGGGACTGGTGCGCAGGAAACTCAGTTTTACGCTCAAAGATTTATTTAAAAGGAAATCTTGTGTCACTTGTTTTCCCCAAAAATGCTTTCTTTTGTTTTTTAATAATTTCCTTTCTCTTGGGGCCTTCTGGGTCTTCATTGCCGTGTGGGTTTTTCTCCAGTTGTGGCGAGCGGGGGCTGCTCTCTGGNAGGAAACTCAGTTTTACGCTCAAAGATTTATTTAAAAGGAAATCTTGTGTCACTTGTTTTCCCCAAAAATGCTTTCTTTTGTTTTTTAATAATTTCCTTTCTCTTGGGGCCTTCTGGGTCTTCATTGCCGTGTGGGTTTTTCTCCAGTTGTGGCGAGCGGGGGCTGCTCTCTGGTTGCAGCGCACAGGCTGCAGTGGCTTCTCCTGTTGCAGAGCACCAGCAGCTCTAGAGAGCATGGGCTTCAGCAGTTGCAGCTCCTGGCTCTAGAGCACACAAGCTGAGCTGCTCCGAGGCACATGGGATCTTCCTGGACTTAGGGATTCAGCCTGCGTCTCCTGCATTGGCAGGTGAATTCTCTACCACTGAGCCACCAGGGAAGCCCATTATATCACTGTGATAGTAGAAAACAAGGATCATTTTCAATAACTATGTAAACAACAATGCAAAGGATGACAGTTAAATTTTGAATGAAATTTTTAAGAAAAAGGATACAGATAAATGAATCTATTCAATTTACAAAAATAGTTGGATTCTGTGAAATGAATGAAACTTTTTATAATTGGTGTGTAGAAAAGGAAGATTTGGCTTGATTCCACTTCACTTAAGATGAAAATAAGGCTCTGTGTCAACGGGACAGTACTGCTCTGTATTCTGATGTTAACTGGGCCTCTCAAATCCTACTTCACATGAATCAGAAATTTTAAATTTTATAGGTTGTATTTTTTTTAAATGCACAGCCAAACAACATAAAAGTTAAACATAAGTAAATGTTCAGTTCAGTTTAGTCGCTCAGTCGTGTCCGACTCTTTGCGACCCCATGAATCACAGCACGCCAGGCCTCCCTGTCCATCACCAACTCCCGGAGTTCACTCAGACTTATGCCCATCGAGTCAGTGATGCCATCCAGCCATCTCATCCTCAGGCGTCCCCTTCTCCTCNGGAACCAGTCTGTTGTTCCATGTCCAGTTCTAACTGTTGCTTCCTGACCTGCATACAGATTTCTCTAAGGCGCAGGTGGCTGCTGCAAGTGGCACACTAAGGTGCAGGCGGCCGAGAGGAGCCACCCTGTGTCCGAGGTCAGGGGTGGCGGCCGAGGGGAGCCACCCCGTGTCTGAGGTCAAGTAAATGTTAATTACTGTCATATTTAAAGTCATCTTGCAGACTATCAAGGACAGATATTCTCAAGGAAGTAATTATCTATACTGTCAAAAGGGAGGTTATGAAACTAGATCATGGCACAAAAGGTCACCTACAATTATTTTTTTCCAATGCCCTGAATCTTGCACCACCCACTCTCTCCATTAAAAGGACTCCTCTCCTTCTGCCAAGCCCTGCCCTAAGGCACACTGCTACTGACCTAACCTAATGGAGCTCTGGAAAAAACAGGGGATCTGAGTAATCCTTTGCAGACTATTAAGAATTAATAGCAATTCATCATGTATAATTATGTATGAACATAAAATAATATTATTTATATTTTCTGGGTGGCTCAAACAATAAAGAACACTCCTGCAATGCAGGAAATGCAGGTTCGCTCTCTGTGTTGGGAAGATCCCCTGGAAGAGGGCACAGCAACCCATTCCAGTTTTCTTGCCTGGAGAACCCCAAGGACAGAGAGAGTCTGGCTGGCTACAGTCCGTGGACTCACAAGAGTTGGACTATAGTCCATGGGGTAACAAAGAGTCAGACATGAAGTGACTAAGCATGCAAGCATATTTTAACACTGTACACGATAATCTGAAAATATCCTGGAGCTAATGTTGGTTTTGTGGTATTACTTGCCCATAACTATTAGCTTATTTTCTTTAAGCAAAACTAGTCCTTAGTTTTTCAGAGTAAACTTTTGAAGATGTGAGATGAAAATAGAGAAGAAACATAAAGTCATAAATTTTGTAAATTCTCAGTGACAATGTCTTTGCTCTTCACTGAGTCTCTAGACAAAGGATATGGTTTGGTCATGAGGACAATAAGGATTACTGTCCTTAAGACACAGAGAGATAAGGAACTTTTAAAAAATTAACTTTTCTAATTTGAATTACCATATACACAATGAAGATTATTAGGAAAATTAGCATTTAGAAGGACAAAATTTAAATCCATCCCTCAGAACTCCTGTTAACAAGTAACAATGTACTTTATTTTTTATAAATAATTTTGAAAATGTTCTATACATAATTAATTTTCTTTTTATTTCTTTCTGATCTTGGTTTAATGGATAAGTAACATCCAGTACACATATTTTACAATGGTGTTTTGCTGTCGGTCACAATGTACTAGTGAATCATGAAATAAATTCAGGTTTTGCTTTTTGTTGGTAAAAGGAAGAGAAAATGTGTATCCCATATATTAAGGCTANGGACTCACAAGAGTTGGACTATAGTCCATGGGGTAACAAAGAGTCAGACATGAAGTGACTAAGCATGCAAGCATATTTTAACACTGTACACGATAATCTGAAAATATCCTGGAGCTAATGTTGGTTTTGTGGTATTACTTGCCCATAACTATTAGCTTATTTTCTTTAAGCAAAACTAGTCCTTAGTTTTTCAGAGTAAACTTTTGAAGATGTGAGATGAAAATAGAGAAGAAACATAAAGTCATAAATTTTGTAAATTCTCAGTGACAATGTCTTTGCTCTTCACTGAGTCTCTAGACAAAGGATATGGTTTGGTCATGAGGACAATAAGGATTACTGTCCTTAAGACACAGAGAGATAAGGAACTTTTAAAAAATTAACTTTTCTAATTTGAATTACCATATACACAATGAAGATTATTAGGAAAATTAGCATTTAGAAGGACAAAATTTAAATCCATCCCTCAGAACTCCTGTTAACAAGTAACAATGTACTTTATTTTTTATAAATAATTTTGAAAATGTTCTATACATAATTAATTTTCTTTTTATTTCTTTCTGATCTTGGTTTAATGGATAAGTAACATCCAGTACACATATTTTACAATGGTGTTTTGCTGTCGGTCACAATGTACTAGTGAATCATGAAATAAATTCAGGTTTTGCTTTTTGTTGGTAAAAGGAAGAGAAAATGTGTATCCCATATATTAAGGCTAGTTCAGTTCAGTTCAGTCGCTCAGTCATGTCCAACTCTTTGTGACCCCATGAATCACAGCACACCAGGCCTCCCTGTCCATCACCATCTCCTGGAGTTCACTCAAACTCACGTCCATCGAGTCAGTGATGCCATCCAGCCATCTCATCCTCTGTCGTCCCCTTCTCCTCCTGCCCCCAATCCCTCCCAGGATCAGAGTCTTTTCCAGTGAGTCAACTCTTCACATAGGGTAGCCAAAGTACTGGAGTTTCAGCTTTGGCATTATTCCTTCCAAAGAAATCCCAGGGCTGATCTCCTTTAGAATGGACTGGTTGGATCTCCTTGCAGTCCAAGGGACTCTCCAGAGTCTTCTCCAACACCACAATTCAAAAGCATCAATTCTTCAGCACTCAGCTTTCTTCACAGTCCAACTCTCACATTCATACATGACCACTGGAAAAACCACAGCCTTGACTAGACAGACCTTTGTTTTGCTCTAATAAGATGTAGTTTCATTTCTAGAAGCACCCTACAGGCTGCAGGCTGTAATCAGTTGGCCAGCCAGTGCATTATATTAATTAACTCTTCTTTTGTTTAACACACACCCTGTTTTCAGTTTTTGAGAAGGACAAGCCTACAGTGGACATTCATGTATGTAAATAATTGTTTGCAACCCTGTGTATTGTCACTGTAGATTCCTAAAAGTGAAATCAGTTGGCCAAAGAATATAGACTTTTTTGAGCCTCTGAATACATTTTGCCAAACTGCTGGAAAGGTTCTTAAGCAGGATAGAATCTCGGCCAATTCTTTTTCCATGGATTTTCCCATTTCTTACTTTTTATAATCACTTAAGGCTAATACACATCTGACAGATTTTTTTAATTGTACAAAAAATGTACACTGAAAGGTAAGTCTCCTCTCATTTTTGACTCCCAAATTTCACTCCCCCAAGGCAGCTATTCATATCATATATATCCTTCCAGGGATAACTATCTGCATTTACAAGATTGAGTGTATGGCTGTATACACTTAGTTGGACAGAAAGCTTATCTCCCTTTTATTTTTTTACACAAATGGCAGCATATTATAGACAGTGATCTGGCTTTGAGTCATCATTTAACCTCCCAGGCGGCACTGATGAAACTTGAAGTCATATAGAATAGAGTATTATGTGAGAAAAAGATCTATTTCATGAATATTGCCTGGAGAAAAACCCTACTGGCTTCTCTTGTGGCATGCTTATGAATTGTATATCCCTAATTATCTTATCCATGGACAGAGGAGCCTGGTAGGCTGCAGTCCATGGGGTCGCTAAGAGTCGGACACGACTAAGCGACTTCACTTTCACTTTTCACTTTCCTGCATTGGAGAAGGAAATGGCAACCCACTCTAGTGTTCTTGCCTGGAGAATCCCAGGGATGGGGGAGCCTGGTGGGCTGCCGTCTATGGGGTCGCACAGAGTCAGACACGACTGAAGTGACTTAGCAGCAACAGCAGCAGCAGCAGCAACCATCTTATGGGCTTCTCAGGTGGCGCTAAAGAACCTACCTGCCAATGTAGGAGACGGAAGGGAAGTGAGTTCGATCCTTGGGTCAGGAAGATTCCTTGGAGGAGGGTACAGCAACCCACTCCAGTAGTCTTGCTTTGAGAATCCCATGGACAGAGGAGCCTGGTGGGTTATAGTCCATGGGGTCATAAAGAGTTGCACAGGACTGAAGCGACTTAGCCACACCTATCTTATATGACGCTTGCTTCAAATTGCAGATAATAATTTGGCTAAATTAAAAGAGTCTGTCAACATCCTCTTTGAACAGATTAAGAATCTTTATAAAATGATCTCCAAAGGAAATCTGATTATAACCGAGGAATTACCTTGAGAGAGAAGTCACAGCCTCTGTATTATCACTACTTTGCTGTGAAATCAAATATATAAAGATGAATGCCCAAGGCTGTACTTCGGTTTTACTATAGAATTCTTTTCCCTTTCTTTTTTTTTTTTTTTTGGCGACAGTTAAGCATTCCTTTTATAAAATATATGCGATAAAAGTATAACATGAAATCTTAGTAACTCTTTTTCTTTCCTACAGAACTGGCAAGGGAACTGAACTTTTCAGTGGATGAAATCAATCAAATACGTGTGGAAAATCCAAATTCTTTAATTTCTCAGAGCTTCATGTTATTAAAAAAATGGGTAACCAGAGACGGAAAAAATGCTACAAGTATGCTGAAACTATATTGCTTTAACTTTCAAAACTGCCTATGTCTAATATTTCAGATAAGCCTATTGTTAAGAAAACCACAGTGATCGTAAAATAATTGCAGGTCTTTTGAAGTTATACTTGTTTAATTTCATGCTAACATTCTAAACTTCTGTCTTTAGGGAGCTTTTTATGAAGCAAGCAGGAGGGGATTTTTGCGTTTTGTCTGTAGTTCTGTGACCATCAAAAATGGAAATATAATGCTAGCTGTTCAGTTATGAGGTCGTGGTGGGAAACACTGAAGTTACTGCTTCAGTGGCCAGACATGGAAGTGCAGAAAAATGGAGACAGATAGGACCAAAGCATTTGAGCCAGCCTGCTCTGTGATGGCAGAGAACTCTCCAGCGTTCTGCAGTTTGGGGTGGTTTAGTTTTGTTGAGGTGGGGGAAAGAGAGGGGTGTGTATATTGTGACAAACGCCAACCCACAACAATGTGCAGTTATTGTGGGCTTGCCTGTGTCAGCCTGACCTTAGTAAGTCATTAAAATGCTAAGCATCAAATATAGAGGTGACCTATTTTGACAGTCTAATGGGAGGAAAGTGTTTAAAGTTTTATAAGTTCCCCTTATAACTAAAAGAATCTAGCTCTTTCGAGGCCCCTCTGTTCTTCAGCTTACCAGAATGGAATGAACGTTGCTGCCATCACACAGAGCTTCATAAAATGCTTCTTAAGACCCTAACATCTTTCCCAAGAGCTACAAGCTTTCTGAGTCCTCTGATTAGTGAATATTGCAGAGCTGGAGTAAGGAGGCTCTAAAACGTCAGGAGGGTCAAGAAAGCCATACCTTCATGTGAATATTGTGAGGATGTAAAAGAAAATAATGTAATTGGTTTTTCAACCTTTTTTTTTTTTTTCCATCCTTTTTCAGCTGATGCCTTAACTTCGGTCTTGACAAAAATTAATCGAATAGATATAGTGACTCTGCTAGAAGGACCAATATTTGATTATGGAAATATTTCAGGCACCAGAAGTTTTGCAGATGAGAACAATGTTTTCCATGACCCCGTGGATGGTAATTGAATTTAGTGTTCATATTTACTTAATCATTTGGTAAAATCTGAAAGTGCAGTAGGACAAAGTAGTCATGTAAAACCAACTAAATTGTGCTTTGCTTGACTTAATTTCTCATTTTCACAGCTTATTCTCTGCCACAGTCTGCAAACAAACACTCTGTTAGAACAAACTTGATAAATGTCTGTCATATAAAATACAAATAATGAGGTATGAAGGCATAAGTTAACTGAAAGAGTTGGTATCTCAAGTATTTTATATGACCAAATTGAAGAGAATTTAATATCTAGAGAACATGTTGATGTATCACTTTTTACATTAACCTAAAACACAAGAAGACTCTTCTCTTCCTATATAGGTAAAATCAAATTGTGTGTTATTATACACATTGTTAAGTAAAATGCTTAATTACTGTTTTGAGAACCAATTATTTAAGCATGTGCTGAAAGAGGCTAATATATCACTCAAAAAGCTGTTTTAGTTATTTAGCATTATTTTAACTTCATAGGCTGCCATTTTTTGTTTGGCAAAACCTTATCTGTTGTGTATAATATGGTAGCATAATTTGTAATTCAATGAGCATAGATGTTGCCAATAATATAATAATTCCTCTTTTATATTAGCTTAATTTATATAATAATATTGTCATTTTCCTTCATTTTGTAAGTTGGGGCTTTTTTTTCATCAAAGTATTAAGAAAAGTATTATAAATACGTTTTTCAGGATGTTCTTCTACCTTCATAAATGGAAATTTATTCCTATAATGAATTTTGAGTAAAAAATGATTATGTGGAGACAAGAAGAGGAGCTAGGGATATTTTTCTGTTATTTCAATTTTTGAAAAATATGGTGATTATTTTCCCATTTTTAAACAGAAAAGTTAGCCAGTAATCAGTAACTTACAAATCTGCACATAACAAAAGATCTCAAAATTCTTCTTAGAAAGTTTCTGCTTACTAAAGTCAGTCAAAAGTTCAAAGTGTACCTTGTTATCCCCGTAACATAAACATGTGGGTAATAATGTCAAAAGTGGTTTCTTTTTAAGTTTATAAATACTACAGAACCTGGAAAAAAGCTCTCTTCAAGGCTTTGTCTTATAGGTGAGACCATATATTGGTGCCCAGACTCCCTGCGCACAGGATAAAGATAGACCAGTGTTATGTCAAAGGTTGAATTATTGCCAAACCACAGTTTATAGAATATTTTCATATTCTTTATTGGGAAACTTAAGAAAAGTAGTTCTAATAAACAAGATCATCAGAAAACAATGAAAGTATTCAATAGAATTAAAAGTCTCATTTAATTTTAACATTTTAGAATCAGAATATTATTAAATTTATAAGGACTTTCTGTTGCTACATCTTAATATTTTACATTCCCTGTTTTTAAAATTCTTAGAGAAATTTAGGAATGTTTATGAAGTCAACTTTATTTGTGCAAATAAACCTCATGTATTCTTAGACAAATTTTCAACAACATTTTGGTTTATGGATGACCATAACATAAAAAATGTTCACAACCTCTAGCAAGTTGAATTTACAGCCAAAGCTAAATTGATATTTACCTTGGACAAATGGAAAAATTATACTTCAGTTTCGTAGACCAATAAGTCAGAAAATGTGCCTGGTTGCCTTTTTTTCCTGTCTCTCCTCTATGCTGAACTTTTGTGAAACTTCCTTTCCTCACCATGACCAGACTATTGTTGACTTCTCTCTCTGCTGAAGGAGAAAAACAACCGCCTTAGTACACACAGCAAGGTTTAAAACATGGGCATTGCTCCCTCCTTCCCCTTTGTGTAGGCCGGTTAGTAAACCTCTGTGTTTCACAGGACTGTCATGAACATTCAAAGGCTCTTGCAAGTGGTTCTCCTCCGGTCTGCTGTGTCTCGTTTCTGTTTTCTCTTTATTTGATTCGTGGTTCTGAGTGGATCCCTTTCACCAAGACTTCCATACATACACAACCTTTTCATCTCCGTCACATTATGATACCTGAAAAGCTTACATGGCGTCTTTTCTACTTTATCTGCCTTTTAACTCCGTTTCCTAACATCTTTCCAGATTTTTTTTCACAGTGCTACTGCTCTAAAATCGAGTAGTCATTTCTTTCCAAAGATTAAATTCATTTTTCTTTATTGTAAATTTTATATGAAGTAAGTAAGAGTTAAGAATTCAGTAGCATCACTCTTATGTACCGTTCTTAAGTTATAAGTAATTATAAAAATTGGTTTCTTATGGTTTGTTGTAGTCAGTCCACCACAATGTGGATTGTGCATGCGAAGAGTATTGACAGAAAGGTATTAATTTGGCCACGGAATAAATGTATCTTACATAATGACAGCTGACTTTATATTGGATTAAATTTGTGAATGTAAGTTACTGTATTAAAATTACCAAAATCAATGAAAACAATTTATATCTTAATTAAGTAGTATTCTATTATAGTTTGCCACTAGTCTTTTATTTCATTATATTACAAGTATTGGAACTAACCCAATAAACTTATCAGCATTGTTCTGTAATTCATCATACATTTTCATAACTAATATAATTTAAGTCATTCCATGTGTTTCTGTTTGATGTGCTCTGATTCATTTCAGTCAGTCCAAATGTACTGTCTTCCATAGGTTATCCTTCCCTTCAAGTGGAACTGGAAACTCCCACAGGGTTGCACTACACACCTCCCACCCCTTTCCAGCAAGACGATTATTTTAGCGATCTCTCTAGCATAGAATCTCCCCTTAGAACCCCCAGTAGACTGAGTGATGGGGTAGTGCCTTCCCAGGGAAACATAGACCATTCAGCAGATGGACCTCCAGTTGTAACTGCAGAAGACACATCCTTAGAAGACAGCAAACTTGAAGACTCAATGCCTTTAACAGAAATACCTGAAGCAGTGGATGTAGATGAGAGCCAGTTGGAGAATATATGTCTGAGTGAGTATCCTCAATACCTTGGAAGGATGGCGGGGGCCCCAAAAGATGTTAAACCAGCAGAGCCATTGAAGCAGACTAGAAAAGTAGGAGTAAGTTCTGAACAGCAAGAGAAAGGAAAATCTGGTCCTGATGAGGAGATGACGGAAGACAGACTCGTATCTCTATTTGAGGACATCCAACTTAAAGAAGGAGTGGAGTCTGAGGAGATGACAGAAGAAAAAGTGCAGGCTATTCTTAAACGTGTTCAGCAGGAAGAACTGGAAATGTCTTCAATTGCAGGTTGGCAGAACGAGACATCAGGTGGAAACCTAGAGTCCCCTGCTCAAGCTCGAAGAATAACTGGTGGGCTACTAGATCGACTGGATGACAGGTATGGCTCTGGGTCAGAAAAAGGAAAGTGAAATGAAGGTTACGTGTTAGTTTATCTATTTATCTATCCATCCAGCCAGCCAGCCACGCCAAACAGCTTGTAGGATACTCTGACCAGGGATCAATCCCAGGCCCTTGGCAGTGAAAGCGCACAGTCCTAACCACTGCATTGCCAAGAAATTCCCATAGTCTGTTTTAAATATATGCTTTTTAGCAGTTACTCTTTTTCTAAAATTACCATTTCAATTTTGGAATAGTACATGCCTTGAAAGGTTGGTTCATTTTGCTAATCTAGAGAGGGAAAGTTACATTGAACTCAAATATAATTTTTAAAGCTATTGATAATTAGCTGAAGTAAAATATAAAAAGTTTTATACATGTTAAAGATGGATGCACTTTCTTTACTTTAGAAGCCTACTGTTTTCTCTTTTATTACCTGTTCTATTATTCTTTTCACATAGCCAGTAATTAATGCTCATTTTTAAAACAGAGTTCTAAGTCTTATAGAAATATAGGCATTTGTATTATTTCCTTACTTCAAACATAAATATGCTTACTAAACAAAAATTTTAAATATAGATTTAAAAAATCAATACAATGTCATCATCTGCAATAACTATCACTGAAATTTTTGTAAATTTCTTTTACATATTGTTTTTAAATGTCTTGCCATAGAAAACACAGAAGCAAAAAAAAGTCATCTGTCCTTATACTAAGAAAAACACAGCATTTTATATATCCTTTCTTTTTTCTACATGAATAATGAATATTTTATATAATTTGTAACATAGCATATGCTTCCCTGGTGATTCAAGTGATAAATAATCTGCCTGCAATGTGGGAGACCTGGGTTCAATCCCTGGGTTGGGAAGACCCCCTGGAGAAGGGAATGGCTACCCACTCTAGTATTCTGCCCTGGAGAATTCCATGGACTGTATAGTCCATGGGGTCGCAAAGAGTAGGACACAACTAAGTGACATTTACTTAACATGTAATTCTTCACCCCCAATAATACTGGCATGATAGAAATTTGTTTATAGCTAAAATAATTCCCTAATCATGAAGCTGGCTCTTTTTATAGTGGCCTTCCTATAGAAAGGTAAGAGCTAGTGTCCTTCAGACACTGGTTCAGACCCCACCATCACCAGATTTTGCACTTTATGATTTTAATTTCTAAGCTCTAAGAACATCACTGTAATCGGCTTCAAAGATAAGAATACTACTACTTTCCTCAAACAGGTTTATAGATTGAAAGAGAAAGCCTGTAGCATACCTACCCAATGACTGATGCAAATAGACTCTCAGTAATAGTTAGCATTATTTTTCTTTCTACACACATCAGATTAAAATATATTTTACTTCAGTGGCAACTAGTGATAAACTTAATATCAGTTCTTTTTCCCCGGCTTATTTTACAATCATATTTAATATTTTCATAGTGCTTGCTCAATAAAAATTCCCAAAGAGGGTATAGACATCTGCAAAGCAGATTTCACAAAACTCCTTTTGAAGAATTGTGACATCAGTGAATTCTATGTTCAGCCTACAAAAAAGAGACAATGCAGACAAGATATAGTACTAATTTTGATGTCTGAGTTCAGATATAGTCACATAATTTATACTTGCATAAAAGGAAATTAGATAGAGTTAGGAGTTAGATACAGTTATCATATAGAGTCTTTACAGTATGCTGGGACTGCCTGTCCTTAAACATATGGAATAGGATTGCTATTAATATTTTTGAGAAAGGTATTTATTCAGAATCCGACTTATAGGAAATATACATATGTATAATATACATATTCCACAGAAAACGTTGCTCCACTTTTACTGTCTTCAGGATTCTACAAGTCATAGTCAAAGATGCTGAAAACAATATACAAACTAGAAGATAGAAAGTCTATACTGAAACTGGTAAAACTTAGAAACCAATTTAAAAGAAAGTAATGAAGAGAAAGATTTTCAGGAATCTAAAGGGAAACAGTTGTCACAGGCAGTAGAAGCGTCAGGTGAGCATCCACACCCTGATCCCCAAGGGGAGTCAGCAGAGGTCAGGAGTGGACGAAAATGAGAATCCAAGTAAGGTTCTCTTGATTATTCCATGTCTGGAAAAGCATGACGGTAAAATTCACAGTTGGAAACATATACAGAGACTGGAACATAGGGTTCTTGGGGATACCAGAACTCTCATCACAGGAATTCACTTTGTCCTTTGTCATCAGTTTTTTCATTGGCAATAGTAGAAAAGCATTTTGAGATCTCTATCTCTTTTAGGTTGATGGGTCTGGAACTCTGAGTATGTCCATGAACCCAAGGGGCTGTAGAAGTACAGTTAAAACAAAAACAGTGGCAGCACAGCCAGCCAGGTTGGGGGTTGGAGTGCAGAGGAAGCCTGGAGCCTATGTATCACCTCCTTACCCCACACCCATGATACACCCCCCCAGTTTGAAATCCAATAACCGGATTTTTTATACTTTTCTATTATATGTCTTCAAAAATAGTTAAAAACATGGCTGTTGAAAATTCAGAACCTCTGAAGCCCATATGTAGCCATATGTTACCATTGTAAATTTCCACATTTTCTCTGTTGCAGCCCTGACCAGTGTAGAGATTCCATTACCTCCTATCTCAAAGGGGAGCCTGGAAAATTTGAAGCAAATGGCAGCCATGCAGAAGTCACTCCAGAAGCAAAGACAAAATCTTCCTTTCCAGAATCCCAAAATGATGTAGGGAAACAGAGTGCAAAGGAAACTCTGAAACCAAAAATACAAGGATCTGGTCGTGTTGATGAACCAGCATCATCACTAGCCGCATATCAGAAGGCTCTAGAAGAAACCAGCAAGTTTGTCATAGAAGAGCCTAAACCCTGTGTGCCTGTCAGTCTGAAAAAGATGAGTAGGACTTCTCCTGCAGATGGCAAGCCAAGGCTTAACCTCCACGAAGAAGAGGGGTCCAATGGGTCTGAGCAGAAGGTACGTCATCTAGTCTTCTCCTATGCTGTCATTGAATCTCAAAGTCCTGATGCTTCAGTGTTTTTGATTAATCGTGTAGCACTGGGCCCAATATTCTTTACTATTTCCCAGTTATAAATACGTGATCAAAAATGGTAACACTAATGATGGGAGTAAAGAAAGTACTGAGTGAAATGTGTGCTGTCATACCTTTGTTCATTAGGAATACATATCTTTTTAACCATTTTTCAGAAGGGGAATTACAGGGATGTTAAGGAGTAAGTGTCTTAAGATCCAATATTAATTCTGTCTGGGATTTAGATTTTCTGACTTGTCTTCATTCTTGAGGATGGAGGATAATCATCCTCTCCCTCCCTGGTTCTTTTACACAATTTAAAGAGTTCCTAGCATGTGACCCAACTACGAGCTCTGTAAGTTCTGTTGCCTGAAAGGGTTTTTTAAAAATTGAAGGAACACAGTTCCCAAGAATAAAATGAGGTGGGTATACTACTGTTGATCGATGACATTTAGAAATGTAGCATTAAAAGTATCATTTTAATAACTTTTATATCTAAGTTGATAATTATCTTAATCTTTGTTTTTAATAATTTGAAAACCTTACTGTCACATAATTTTTTGCTTGCTTTTAGTACTTATGTGATTTCTGTTATTTATTTTTTTATAAGAAATAATGTTTCTTTATTCTTTGAGGGTAAGCATCTTTAGACATTAAAAAAATTTTACTTGAAATTATGATTCACAGATGGATGTAAGAAAATTAATATCAGTTGTTTCCTACATTTTTGACTGCTTTTTGCTGTCTCGATTTTTGTGTCTTTTCATGAATTATGCAGTAGATATAGATTGAGAGTTATACATCTTTGGAATAGTAGTACTTGAAGTTTTCCATAAAACATCAAATTTACTTAAGATCTTCTACAGTGTTTTGGGTAGAAAAAAAATCTTCTGTCAAGTAATGAACCCATGATTAATTTTAAGTTTAGAAAAATTTAGCAAACTCCTCACTTAGGAGCTAATTATCAGCTTATTAACTAATCATATCCTTTCCTTTTCCCTTCTGCAGGCTATTTTTTTTTTTTATTACTTTCCTGCTTGTTAGGAAGGAAAGTGAGAGGAAGTAAAATTCTCGGGCTTTTCTTTCATTTCCTTCCTGACAAGTGTTATTTTCAGTATTGATTTCTGCCTTTTTGTTAACTCTCAGTATATTTAAGCAGTATGACTTTGGATGGACTGTTCCCTTTTAAAATGAGCCCACAAACTATAGTGAGGAGCTATAGGAGGGAGCTGCTATGTAGTGATGTTTTAACGATGAAAATGTATTCTGCACAAGCCCATTAGAAATTGATAGGAACGTTCTGAAATCAAATGGCACTGTAAATGTAAGTAAGTATTTCTATGTGTGTACATGTGCCTACATATTGCCCACTGAGGAACCATTTTCATTTGAAAATGAAAGGCTTACCCATGGATGGGAAATGCAGCTGAATTCATCAATAATGGAAAATAATCACTGTTAGAAAATGTTTTTGAGATTTCTTATAAGTGAGTTTGTGCCTTTAGTGTTGGTCACTGGTCCTACNGACAGAAGAAAAAGTGCAGGCTATTCTTAAACGTGTTCAGCAGGAAGAACTGGAAATGTCTTCAATTGCAGGTTGGCAGAACGAGACATCAGGTGGAAACCTAGAGTCCCCTGCTCAAGCTCGAAGAATAACTGGTGGGCTACTAGATCGACTGGATGACAGGTATGGCTCTGGGTCAGAAAAAGGAAAGTGAAATGAAGGTTACGTGTTAGTTTATCTATTTATCTATCCATCCAGCCAGCCAGCCACGCCAAACAGCTTGTAGGATACTCTGACCAGGGATCAATCCCAGGCCCTTGGCAGTGAAAGCGCACAGTCCTAACCACTGCATTGCCAAGAAATTCCCATAGTCTGTTTTAAATATATGCTTTTTAGCAGTTACTCTTTTTCTAAAATTACCATTTCAATTTTGGAATAGTACATGCCTTGAAAGGTTGGTTCATTTTGCTAATCTAGAGAGGGAAAGTTACATTGAACTCAAATATAATTTTTAAAGCTATTGATAATTAGCTGAAGTAAAATATAAAAAGTTTTATACATGTTAAAGATGGATGCACTTTCTTTACTTTAGAAGCCTACTGTTTTCTCTTTTATTACCTGTTCTATTATTCTTTTCACATAGCCAGTAATTAATGCTCATTTTTAAAACAGAGTTCTAAGTCTTATAGAAATATAGGCATTTGTATTATTTCCTTACTTCAAACATAAATATGCTTACTAAACAAAAATTTTAAATATAGATTTAAAAAATCAATACAATGTCATCATCTGCAATAACTATCACTGAAATTTTTGTAAATTTCTTTTACATATTGTTTTTAAATGTCTTGCCATAGAAAACACAGAAGCAAAAAAAAGTCATCTGTCCTTATACTAAGAAAAACACAGCATTTTATATATCCTTTCTTTTTTCTACATGAATAATGAATATTTTATATAATTTGTAACATAGCATATGCTTCCCTGGTGATTCAAGTGATAAATAATCTGCCTGCAATGTGGGAGACCTGGGTTCAATCCCTGGGTTGGGAAGACCCCCTGGAGAAGGGAATGGCTACCCACTCTAGTATTCTGCCCTGGAGAATTCCATGGACTGTATAGTCCATGGGGTCGCAAAGAGTAGGACACAACTAAGTGACATTTACTTAACATGTAATTCTTCACCCCCAATAATACTGGCATGATAGAAATTTGTTTATAGCTAAAATAATTCCCTAATCATGAAGCTGGCTCTTTTTATAGTGGCCTTCCTATAGAAAGGTAAGAGCTAGTGTCCTTCAGACACTGGTTCAGACCCCACCATCACCAGATTTTGCACTTTATGATTTTAATTTCTAAGCTCTAAGAACATCACTGTAATCGGCTTCAAAGATAAGAATACTACTACTTTCCTCAAACAGGTTTATAGATTGAAAGAGAAAGCCTGTAGCATACCTACCCAATGACTGATGCAAATAGACTCTCAGTAATAGTTAGCATTATTTTTCTTTCTACACACATCAGATTAAAATATATTTTACTTCAGTGGCAACTAGTGATAAACTTAATATCAGTTCTTTTTCCCCGGCTTATTTTACAATCATATTTAATATTTTCATAGTGCTTGCTCAATAAAAATTCCCAAAGAGGGTATAGACATCTGCAAAGCAGATTTCACAAAACTCCTTTTGAAGAATTGTGACATCAGTGAATTCTATGTTCAGCCTACAAAAAAGAGACAATGCAGACAAGATATAGTACTAATTTTGATGTCTGAGTTCAGATATAGTCACATAATTTATACTTGCATAAAAGGAAATTAGATAGAGTTAGGAGTTAGATACAGTTATCATATAGAGTCTTTACAGTATGCTGGGACTGCCTGTCCTTAAACATATGGAATAGGATTGCTATTAATATTTTTGAGAAAGGTATTTATTCAGAATCCGACTTATAGGAAATATACATATGTATAATATACATATTCCACAGAAAACGTTGCTCCACTTTTACTGTCTTCAGGATTCTACAAGTCATAGTCAAAGATGCTGAAAACAATATACAAACTAGAAGATAGAAAGTCTATACTGAAACTGGTAAAACTTAGAAACCAATTTAAAAGAAAGTAATGAAGAGAAAGATTTTCAGGAATCTAAAGGGAAACAGTTGTCACAGGCAGTAGAAGCGTCAGGTGAGCATCCACACCCTGATCCCCAAGGGGAGTCAGCAGAGGTCAGGAGTGGACGAAAATGAGAATCCAAGTAAGGTTCTCTTGATTATTCCATGTCTGGAAAAGCATGACGGTAAAATTCACAGTTGGAAACATATACAGAGACTGGAACATAGGGTTCTTGGGGATACCAGAACTCTCATCACAGGAATTCACTTTGTCCTTTGTCATCAGTTTTTTCATTGGCAATAGTAGAAAAGCATTTTGAGATCTCTATCTCTTTTAGGTTGATGGGTCTGGAACTCTGAGTATGTCCATGAACCCAAGGGGCTGTAGAAGTACAGTTAAAACAAAAACAGTGGCAGCACAGCCAGCCAGGTTGGGGGTTGGAGTGCAGAGGAAGCCTGGAGCCTATGTATCACCTCCTTACCCCACACCCATGATACACCCCCCCAGTTTGAAATCCAATAACCGGATTTTTTATACTTTTCTATTATATGTCTTCAAAAATAGTTAAAAACATGGCTGTTGAAAATTCAGAACCTCTGAAGCCCATATGTAGCCATATGTTACCATTGTAAATTTCCACATTTTCTCTGTTGCAGCCCTGACCAGTGTAGAGATTCCATTACCTCCTATCTCAAAGGGGAGCCTGGAAAATTTGAAGCAAATGGCAGCCATGCAGAAGTCACTCCAGAAGCAAAGACAAAATCTTCCTTTCCAGAATCCCAAAATGATGTAGGGAAACAGAGTGCAAAGGAAACTCTGAAACCAAAAATACAAGGATCTGGTCGTGTTGATGAACCAGCATCATCACTAGCCGCATATCAGAAGGCTCTAGAAGAAACCAGCAAGTTTGTCATAGAAGAGCCTAAACCCTGTGTGCCTGTCAGTCTGAAAAAGATGAGTAGGACTTCTCCTGCAGATGGCAAGCCAAGGCTTAACCTCCACGAAGAAGAGGGGTCCAATGGGTCTGAGCAGAAGGTACGTCATCTAGTCTTCTCCTATGCTGTCATTGAATCTCAAAGTCCTGATGCTTCAGTGTTTTTGATTAATCGTGTAGCACTGGGCCCAATATTCTTTACTATTTCCCAGTTATAAATACGTGATCAAAAATGGTAACACTAATGATGGGAGTAAAGAAAGTACTGAGTGAAATGTGTGCTGTCATACCTTTGTTCATTAGGAATACATATCTTTTTAACCATTTTTCAGAAGGGGAATTACAGGGATGTTAAGGAGTAAGTGTCTTAAGATCCAATATTAATTCTGTCTGGGATTTAGATTTTCTGACTTGTCTTCATTCTTGAGGATGGAGGATAATCATCCTCTCCCTCCCTGGTTCTTTTACACAATTTAAAGAGTTCCTAGCATGTGACCCAACTACGAGCTCTGTAAGTTCTGTTGCCTGAAAGGGTTTTTTAAAAATTGAAGGAACACAGTTCCCAAGAATAAAATGAGGTGGGTATACTACTGTTGATCGATGACATTTAGAAATGTAGCATTAAAAGTATCATTTTAATAACTTTTATATCTAAGTTGATAATTATCTTAATCTTTGTTTTTAATAATTTGAAAACCTTACTGTCACATAATTTTTTGCTTGCTTTTAGTACTTATGTGATTTCTGTTATTTATTTTTTTATAAGAAATAATGTTTCTTTATTCTTTGAGGGTAAGCATCTTTAGACATTAAAAAAATTTTACTTGAAATTATGATTCACAGATGGATGTAAGAAAATTAATATCAGTTGTTTCCTACATTTTTGACTGCTTTTTGCTGTCTCGATTTTTGTGTCTTTTCATGAATTATGCAGTAGATATAGATTGAGAGTTATACATCTTTGGAATAGTAGTACTTGAAGTTTTCCATAAAACATCAAATTTACTTAAGATCTTCTACAGTGTTTTGGGTAGAAAAAAAATCTTCTGTCAAGTAATGAACCCATGATTAATTTTAAGTTTAGAAAAATTTAGCAAACTCCTCACTTAGGAGCTAATTATCAGCTTATTAACTAATCATATCCTTTCCTTTTCCCTTCTGCAGGCTATTTTTTTTTTTTATTACTTTCCTGCTTGTTAGGAAGGAAAGTGAGAGGAAGTAAAATTCTCGGGCTTTTCTTTCATTTCCTTCCTGACAAGTGTTATTTTCAGTATTGATTTCTGCCTTTTTGTTAACTCTCAGTATATTTAAGCAGTATGACTTTGGATGGACTGTTCCCTTTTAAAATGAGCCCACAAACTATAGTGAGGAGCTATAGGAGGGAGCTGCTATGTAGTGATGTTTTAACGATGAAAATGTATTCTGCACAAGCCCATTAGAAATTGATAGGAACGTTCTGAAATCAAATGGCACTGTAAATGTAAGTAAGTATTTCTATGTGTGTACATGTGCCTACATATTGCCCACTGAGGAACCATTTTCATTTGAAAATGAAAGGCTTACCCATGGATGGGAAATGCAGCTGAATTCATCAATAATGGAAAATAATCACTGTTAGAAAATGTTTTTGAGATTTCTTATAAGTGAGTTTGTGCCTTTAGTGTTGGTCACTGGTCCTACTCCAGTGCAAAAATTCTTCAGGAGTATAGCAATTCATAATGAAGTTAAAGCTTCCAGAAGATAAGAGTCTGACCTCTCAAGAAATCCGAAGATGTTCAGGATGTCTCTTCTGTGATTAGACCATAGTACAATAGCAACCAACTAGGTCATCGGATGTATGATCTCAGAAAACAGCCCCCTTTTTGTCCCCCAAAAAATCAGGTCAAAAGTCCGGGTGCAGCTCTTACACGGATGACTGCCTGCTGTTACAAGGTAAAATTCTGCTACTTTCCACCACTTTCCATGCAGCAACCATGGCAAGGAGTACTCAGAAAAATTCCATGTGGTCTCCGAGTTACTCTCTGTGCCATTGCCTAGAGAATTCTCTAAAAGGAATCCTGACCAAGATTATACTACCGTCTTCTCTCTACCCTTCACCTTAATATTGGCAGAGATTCCACAGAGAAAAGTGGAACAAATATTAGCCAAATGGCCACAGTTTCTTTATGTGAGGGGCTGGTCTCAGATGATTCTTGATAGAATTATGATATAATTGACATCTAGCTTTATCGTTAATGTTTGCATTAACATATGTTCTTCTGCTTTTAAATGTCTCAGTGAAAATCTTTCCCCAGTCTAAGATTCTGCATATGGCTAATTCAGGTTTAACTTTCTCTTTTGCCTCATCTAATCTATTAATCACTGAATGCTCAGTAACGCTTTTGCAAGATGAATCTGTCTTACCTTTTTCTGCATTTTTTAGCCATTGTAAGGCCTCCCTTTCACAATATTTAGATCATTCTAAGTGTCCAGAATGCATGGTCCTTTTCTTAAAAAAATTTTTAAGGAATAGGCAGTTTATCAGTCAGTGTCTTTACAAGGAGTGAGTAACTTAAAAACTATTTCCTTTTGACACCATACTATTCAATAAGGTATTTTGTTCAGATGAAAATTCCTACAAAGGTAAGATTGATATTACTGTAACATTTTAGAATATTTGGTAAGTTTACCTTTAGTGAAAATGGCCGACTTTATTATCTATAGTATTTGAATAACATTTCATTAATTTTTGCTAACACTAATGCCTCCTTTAACAGTTTTACTGTTTGTCCCTATTTTTTCCATATTTTCTCTTATTTTTACCAATATTAGCTACAATTTCTATCTCTGAGACTGTCAGATTCGGCATAACTAGTATACTTAGAAAACAAAATACTAAAATCATTTCCATTAACATTTAGAAATAAAATTATTCAGCATGTACTCCTGGACCATGACATTTAAGTAAAAACTGAAGGTAATTTTCCCTTTGACTTATGACTCTATCACTTGGTAGTTTTTCCTTATTCCTATTCTTATCACCTAAAAATTAATATTGTGTTTAATTACTATATTCTTATCTGTAGTTATCTATGAAATGTTTCTGTTTTAATTTCATATCATTTCTTTAAAATAAAACCTCAGGCTTTCACCTATTTTACATTCTTCCATTTGAATAAAGGAATAAACATCTATGAGTTCCAATTATGCATTAGGTGCAAAATTATGCTGATATATTTGTATACCTTTTGCAATGTTCAAAACAGCTTCTGATAAAGTTGTCGAATGTGACCAAAATATCATAAAAATCAGAAATACTATGCCTTTTTCTGTAGATCAAGTCAAAGATGGCATTAATTGTAAGGTTATACGTTCATGTCAAATGTATAATACTTATTTTTAAACTAGTTTTAAATCTATACTGTTTCCCCAAACTAATAATTACTAGCATGTATGTAGTTTCTGATTCCAAAGTCTCCATAATTGTTATTTTTAAGAACTTACAATTTTACTGTCTTGATCTTTACCTGCATATGTATATTTATGCATTTATATATGCATTGCATTTATATATACACATAAGTATATATATGCAGGTAAAGGTCAAAGTAATTAAATATATTTTATATATACCTTATACTAATATTTATACACATATATACATACATATCGGAGAAGGCAATGGCAACCCACTCTGGGACTCTTGCCTGGAAAACCCCATGGACAGGGGAGCCTGGTAAGCTGCAGTCCATGGGGTCGCGAAGAGTCAGACACAACTGAGCGACTTCAGTTTCACTTCACTTTCATGCTTTGGAGAAGGACATGGCAACCCACTCCAGTATTCTTGCCTGGAGAATCCCAGGGACGGAGGAGCCTGATGGGCTGCCATCTGTGGGGTTGCACAGAGTCGGACACGACTGAAGCGACTTAGCAACAGCATACATACATATACAGAGTAATTTCATTTAGAATCCTAATCAAAATTTCCTTCCACTTAAATTTTTTAAAGATTTCCACAAATATACATCATGATTTTCCTTAGAAGGAGATCTAGCAAGTAAAAAAGTAACTCTTTCTTGATTTCCTTTCTCAGAATGTCTTTTATTTTAAATGTGATGGTAAAAATTATACTAAAAATGCATTTATCAGGACTTGAAAGGCAGTGAGAGTGATTCAAGCTCAGAGGAGGAACGGAGAGTCACTACCCGAGTTATTCGCCGACGTTTGATTATAAAGGTATCCCAGAGCCAGATCAGTGTGGGGCAATGCTGTACTATTAGAACCTTCCTTGTGGTTTGGAAAATTCAGCATGCTTGGTAACTAAACGGTGCTATGTGTGTCTTTGCATATCTGAAAACTGATAAAAGCAACCACTGAAAGGAAGAACTCACGTCGCATGGTAGTGAGTATTCTGTTAGGCCTGTGTTTGACACGTGGCAGTTGTCATTTTCTCTGAGAATTCTTGGCATTTGTATACTGCTTCCTTTGGAGAAGTGTTCTGTGTGTGAACGAAGATCCTATCTTGGTGAAAGACTAGTTCATACCAAATGAAATGTTCAACTGAAATCCCAGAGGTTATTACGAAGTGTGAGGTAAGATAAAGAAGAAAGAGAAGAACGAAAAGGCTCCCTTCTCAGTCTTACCAGTTTTTAAGTTAAAATCAATTCTTCTCTATCAGTCAGTGACTAAGAATTTGGTGTTATAGCCTGGCATCGATGTATGTGACACAATGTAAACCAAGCAAAACTTCCTGAAATAAGGTTTTTAACTTGACTGACATACAAAAAATCAGGCTGTGTTTTTTTAAGTAGGGGAAGCAAGTCTTACTGCAAGTGAAAAACGTAATTCCACCCTATTAGAGTATAACTGAACACTATGAATAAACCTTGATTTCCCCCACAAAGGCCTTCTGAAGTACTGACCTCGTTCATGGGAGATCCCACAGACTCCTTCTTGCAGTACGCTGTTTATCTCTATTACTATGTCTTTAGAGAGCTCTTTCTTGATGTTAGAATAATTTGAGGGCAGAGAACTAGAAAGCCATTTTCAATACACGCCTTTGAATGTGGTGCAAATAACCTGATGCTCCTTGGTTGGCAGCTCGGAAGAGAAGGAAAGGAAAGGAAGTATCTATTGAAAACCGTTTCTCAAACTTATCACCCATTTCCAAAGTGTCAGGAGACCCAACAGAGAGGGAGGGAAGTTGGCTTACGTATCCCAAACTTCTCAGTCCTGCTGCTTAGAAATACTTTTCATGTAGATGAGATGAAAGAAGAGAAGCAAATATGCAAAATCTGTTCTAGTCTAATTTTTCTAATAACTCTGGAAACATCAGAGGAGAAAATAAGTCCTTGTCTAAATCCTAAATTATCCACAAATCAACTTCAAGCTCAATAGGTGTCATCACTTCTTTGAAGATTCCATGTAGGCAAGCCAAATTACTTATTGATATCTAGTATACTTGCAAGCGTATGACCTGCTATCGATAAAGTCCTCATAATCTCATGAAGATACCTCAGGAAGATACCTTCCACACATTTTCTGGGATTAAAGGGAAGAAATATTTGTTTTCTTTCAGAACATATTCTGAAATATTCTGCCATTATTCTGCTCAGGCTTTGCTAGTCCCATGATTACTGTCTCTAAGAAGTG
The DNA here is from genome assembly GCA_006410615.1 of Neotragus moschatus. Lineage (NCBI taxonomy): Eukaryota > Metazoa > Chordata > Mammalia > Artiodactyla > Bovidae > Neotragus > Neotragus moschatus. Next base: position 730,954 of record SJYA01003125.1, read on the forward strand.
CTATTTTAAAGCAAAACGTCTAGACAAAGGAAACCAGACATAATGGCTTTATGCTTAACATACGACATACGCATGTTGCATCAAATTCACCTCATTCATTTATAACAGCTGCCTAGTAGAGAAGTTGACTCCTCTACATATGACAGAAGGAAATACATACTCCTGTATAAAAAGTGGGAGAGAATGTAGAGAAGTTTTACTCTGGAGAGTACTAAAACAAAACAATAGGAACATCAACCCCCTTTCTAAGTCAGTGAGGGTTATTTTGGTCTCCTAAAGTTCTAGACATGCACTTGCAAGTCAGCTTTTAGGTAATTTTGTTAGCATAAATTATTTATATGTTTAAGTGTAACATATAATTATAGATATATGAACATTTTTATGAAGAGCTTAAGTTTAAAAGACTGAAATACACTATGATGTTATAGGCTTCATAAAACACAGGAGACTCTGTGCTCTCCAAATCTTCACTTCTTGAAGTCAGTGTAATTTTAGGGAGGTTGAGTGGAATCATCAGAAGATGGGTTTTATAAATGGGGAGGCCGTTGTATAAATAATGGAATCACTTAAACAAGCTTTGAGAAGTGTCTTTGATATGAGTCAGAAAACTCAAAAGCTAAAGAATAACTATAATTATAATTGGAAGGTATAATAGGTGTAACAAAAAGTCTTTGTAAACTATATATATAGAAATCTTTCTGGTTACTTTTTTTCTGATTTTGACGGCCCTTGAAAAAGAACACATTTCTTTTGCTTTTTCTCTTTATTCCATACACTCGTACCTTTGTAATGTAAAGGAGCTTGAGACTGCAAGTACTACAAGGTAAATGTCACATGGGAACCATCTCTATTTAAAAAAAAAAAAAATCATAAACTGAGAATGTTAGGACCTAAACGAATCATTGAGACTAAAATTACTTCTTCTTCTAGATGATAAAACCAAGCATTAGAGATGAATCGATTTACCCCAAATCACTCAGCTGGATGTTTAAAATTCTGCAACCAGAACCCAGTGCCCTCTAGTGACGTACCTCCTACCTGCCTTTTCCACAATACTGTATTCTCTTCCAGGACAAAATGAAAGGGAGTAACTTTTCTAGATTAAATTAGGTACTTAGTCACTTAGACTTTTCCAGTAAGTAGTACAGAAGGAGATAGCGTTAGGCTATCTTTCATGGAAACTGTTTGATGGGGCTGGAATGCTAGGAATTTGACCTGCTTTATGGAGGCTGTCTAACTTTGGACTGAGCCAGCATATTTACGCTGTTTGCCGTAGTAATTCCCTTGGCACTTAGAATCTTAGAGCTGAAAACTATTTGAGAGTTGCTCCCCACTTCCAGAGCTAGCTTTCGCCAGGAAGTATCAATGGAAGCAGTAGATTCCATTACCTCAGGTCTAGGTAAATCTGTCTTTATAGCCATTCAAGTTGTATAATAAAGGGGATGAAAGCATAATTTTATGATTTTTCTATTTCATATGTGAATTCATTTTCTAATTTTTTAATATTTTTTGTTTAATATTCTCAAGTCCCTAAAGAAATGAATGAACTTAAACTCTCCCATTTGTTTAGGGATTTTTAAATTTTATAAGTATATTCATATATAATATCATGGTGGTTTCAAATGCTTGGAAGCAGTTTAAGTAAACTGACCAGTCTCTATGAGCTTGTTTATATTATTTGCTCAGCAAATTCTATGATTACAAAGGTAAAAACCTTAATTCAAACCATTGTGAACTTTGATAAGATTCAAACAACTGAATTTTTACTATCTAGTTCAACTAATATTTTTATTTCTACTTCTGAGCAATTTTACTGATTTTCAAAACAAGCATTTAAATGTATGCCAAACAATTCAAAAGTACAAAAAAAGTTCAACCTATCCATTCCACTTACCAGAGGTAACTGTTGTTCACAAGCTTCAGATTGTTTTATATACCTATAACAGTATGTATGTGTACATAGAATATACATGTACATAGATCCCCAGGATGGGGGTTTCTAGCAATATAAAAATGGGTTATACCATGTATATTGCTTAGCAGTTTGCTAAGTTTATTTATATATACATATATATATATATATCTTTCTCATCCCATCTTTTGAAAGTTCAAGTTTTAATGTTCTACACATTAAAACAAATCATATATTTCATGTTGTTATTCATTTTTTGCAAGAAGAAGAGAAAAACAGAAATCCTAAAATGCAGTACTTCCAAAGGGAAGTACAGCTAGTCTTCATAAAGGTGGCTACCAGGACTGATACTGTGACCCTATATGTGCTCTAATTTTCCTTTGAAATAGACAAGGAAAAAGTAGGTGGAGATATTGCCAAAAATAATGCCATTACTAAAAGTAGCATGGAAATTTTATTTACTTAAAAGTACAAGTAGTTTCAAGAACTTCAGAGAGCCTCTAATGAACCTGAAGAATGAAAGATGAAAAAAATTTTACATGTATTTTGTGACACCTTACTAACTTTCCAGTCTATCTAATCCATTCCCCAAATTTAGTGAGTTTTTACATAATCATGCAACTCATTTTGACCTTATTAAGGCACTAGTTGACCACATTTAGTGCCTATTTAAGATTAAGTATCTTTACCTTTAATTATACATAAATAGTATGAATTTTCAGTGGGAAACAATGCCTGCATACCACAGGAGATCTCAACAACCTATATTGCTTGTTATTTATAAACAAGACTTTGCTTTTTTCTAAGGCTATTAACATAAATCAATATACTTAAATGTATTTACTGTGCTTATAAATATACCTACTAGAAATGTCTTGGCATCTTTCCCCACTTAAGAGTCAATTTATAACCATCTCTAATAGGTGGCAATTTTAATGGATTTTCCTAGGATCCTTGCATTGTCTTAACACTCAAGGACCTGGACATGTCCAGTAGTTACCTCAAACATATCTCACTTACTCATGTTTAAACTATAGTGAAATCTTACATGACCTTTTTTTGAGTTTTCTGGTGCCTCTAAGCCTTTACTTGTAAAATAATGTTTCTTCCTAAATATATAAAACCAACCATTGTTGTTGTTTAGGTGCTAAGTTGTGCCTGACTCTTTGCAACCCATGGACCGTAGTATGCCAGACTCCTCTGTTAACTTCTCTCTCGGAGTTAGCTCAAATTCATGTCCATTGAGTCAATGATGCTATCTAACCATCTCTGCTGCTCCCTTCTTTTGCCTTCAGTCTTTCCCAGCAACAGTCTTTGCCAGTGAGTTGGCTCTTCACATCAGCTGGCCAAAATATTGAAGCTTCAGCTTCAGCATCAGTCCTTCCAATGAATATTCAGGGCCGATTTCCTTTAAGATTGACTGGTTTGATCTCCTTGCAGTCCAAGGGACTCTCAAGAGTCTTTCTCCAACACCACAATTCAAAAGCATCAATTCTTTGGCACTCATAAAGTTGCACCTTCTTTATGGTCCAGCAATCACATCCCTACATGACTACTGGAAAAACGTAGCTTTGACCTTTGTCAGCCAAGTGATTGCCTCTGCTTTTTAATATGCAGTGTAGTTTGATGGGTTTGATCTCTGGGTTGGGAAGGTACCCTAGAAAAGGGAATACCTAACCATTCCAGTTTTCTTCCCTGGAGAATTTCATGCACAGAAGAGCCTGGCGGGCTACGGTCCATGGGGTCACAAAAGTCAGACACGACTGAGCAGCTAACACTAGATTTGTCATAGATTTCCTTGCAAAGAGCAAGTGTCTTTTAATTTCATGACTGCAGTTGCCATCTGCAGTGATTTGGGAGCCCAAGAAAGTAAAATCTATCACTGCTTCCACTTTCCCCCTTCTATCTGACATGAAATAATGGTATGATCAGATGCCGTGATCTTAGTTTTTTCAATATTGAGTTTAAAGCCAGCTTTTTCACTCTCCTCTTTCACCCTCATCAAGAGTCTCTTTAGTTTCTCTTCGTTTTCTGCCATTAGAGTGGTATCATCTATGTACCTGAGGTTGTTAATATTTCTCCCGGCAATGTTGATTCCGGGAGAAGACAGCCAGCCTGTGCTTCATTCAGCCTGTGCTTCATTCAGCCCGGCATTTCACATGATGTACTTTGCATAAAAGTTAAATAAGCAGGGTGACAGTATGCAGCCTTGTCATACTCCCTTCCAAATTTTGAACCAGTCCATTGTTCCGTGTCTTGTTTTAACTGTTGCTTCTTGACCTGCATACAGGTTTCTCAGGAGACAGGTAAGGTGGTGTGGTATTCCCATCTCTTAAGAATTTTCCACAGTTTGTTGTGATCCACACAAAGGCTGTTGCATAGTCAGTGAAGCAAAAGTAGATGTTTTTCTGGAACTCCCTTGCTTTCTCCATGATCCAATGAATGTTGACAGTTTGATCTCTGGTTTCCCTGCCTCTTGGAAACCCAGCTTGGACAGCTGGAAGTTCTCAGTTCACATACTGCTGAAGGGTTTTGAACATAACCTTGCTAGCATGTGAAATGAGCTCAACTGTACAGTCTTTGAACATTCTTTGGCATTGCCCTTCATTGGAATTGGAATGAAAACTGACCTTTTCCAGTCCTGTGGCCACTGCTGAGGTTTCCAAATTTGTTATATATTGAGTGCAGCATTTTTATAGCATCATCTTTTAGGATTTGAAATAGCTCAGCTGGAATTCCATCACCTCCACTAGCTTTGTTCGTAGTAATGCTTCCTAGGGCCCACTTGACTTCACACTCTGGGATGTCTGGCTCTAGGTGAGTGACCAAAGCATCATGGTTATCCAGGTCATTAAGACTTTTTTATGTACAGTTCTTCTGTGTATTCTTGCCACCTCTTCTTAATCTCTTCTGCTCCTGTTAGGTCCTTGCCATTTCTGCCCTTTATCATGCCCATCTTTGCATAAAATGTCCCCTTGATCTCTCCAGTTTTCTTTAAGAGAGTCCTAGTCTTTCCCATCCTATTGTTTGTCTCTATTTTTTGCATTGTTTATTTAAGAACTCTTTCTTCTCTCTCCTTGCTATTCTCTGGAACACTGCATTCAGTTGGGTATATCTTTCCTTTTCTCCCTTGCCTTTTGTTTTTCTCTCCTCGACTATTTGTCAAGTTTCCTCAGACAACCACTTTGCCTTCTTGCATTTCTTTTTCTTTGGGATGGTTTTGGTCACTGCCTCCTATATAGCATTACAAACCTCTGTCCATAGTTCTTCAGACACTCTACCAGATCTAATCTCTTGAACCTAGTTGTCACTGCTACTATATAATCATAAGGGATTAGACTTAGGTCTTACCTGAATGGCCTAGTGGTTTTCCTTACTTTCTTCAAATTAAGCCTGAATTTTGCAATAAGTAGCTCATGATCTGAGCCACAGTCAGCTCCAGGTCTTGTTTTTACTGACTGTATAGTACTTCTCTGTCTTTGGCTACGAAGAACATAATTAATCTGATTTTGGTGTTGACCATCTGGTAATAGTCATAGGTAGACTCATCTCTTGGGTCATTGGAAAAGGATATTTGCTTTGACCAGTGTGTTCTGGCCTTTGCCCTGCTTCATTTTGTACCCCAAGGCCAGACGTGCCTGTTATTCCAAGTATCTCTTGACCAACCATGCAAAACATAAATAATACTCCTTAAGAACTTGTTACAGATTTTAGTGCATTCAGGCAGGACACCTCTACACATTTTTCTATTTCCTTCCCTCTCTTAACTGTGCTAAATGAAATGAGTCATAAACAAGGTTCAAGATGAACTAAACAGGCATGAACAACAAGAAACATCTTGTTTTATTTTCATCCCATCTCTGTACTCCAGTGACGTAAAATGAGTCAAATGTCCCATGCATGACCTATGAGCCCACAATCTATAAGAAAACAAAGTCACTTCATAAAAAAAAAGAAAAAAGAATTTTGTTAGCAAAATAAGGTAGATTTCAGTTAGTCTTTGTTATTTTAAACCAGAACTTCCGGGGACTTCCCTGGTGGTCCAGTGGCTAAGACTCAGAGCTCCCAATGCAGAGGGGCCTGGGTTCAATCCCTGGTCAGGAAACTAGATCCCACATGCTGTGACTAAGACCTGGCACAGTCAAATAAATAAACTTAAAAAAATAAATAAACCAGAACTTCCTTTCTACGGGCCGTAATAAAAATAATCATAGAATTTCTCACCATCGGCAGACACTGGCAAAATTCTCAGAACTACCACCTTTCCCATGACAGTAACATTAAAAGAATTAGAATCCTGACTCTCCCAGAAACTCAGCTGTCTTCATCAAGATTTGCCATTTTTCCTATTTAAAAAAAAGAAAAAAGTACAGGGTACAATAACTATAGTACATAGTACTATTGCATTGTCCAAGTCACCTCTTCAACAAGAAGTTTTACTACAATTCAGCAGATCTCTAAAGTGGGTCTGCACTTAAGGTGTTTGTTCTTGTTCCCCAAAACTCTTAAGTGAGACTGACCTAATGTTGACACCAGTAAAGAAGGTAATGTGTTATAAATACAATCCTATTTTTGCTCTCTGAGTGGTTTTTCTTGTCATATAATCATAAAGCTAATAGGTATTAAGAAACCATCTAAATCTACTCAGCTATTAGCAAGAAAATATGAGGCTACCTTGGCAAGTTAAGAATTTATTCCCTTTTTTTAACTCACCAGAGGAAGAACCTTGACAATTTCCTCTTCTAAATCAGATAGCAGTCACTACCTGAAAGATGCCATCATACATTTCTTAAGTAATTAATCAGTCATCACAGAGGGTTCCTTCACTTAAAGATAATATTCTGAAACTATGTACTTCATCAGACATAGTTATTAGCATATACATTTATGAAAGGCTAAGTCTAGAAAAAAATAAGATTTTCTCTGTACTTTCAACTTTTCTCACAGTACTTGAAAAAAATGTACATATTACCCTCAGTAAAGGAATTTTAAAATTAGAGAGTGATTAATATAATACCCCAACTAAGGTGCTACCTCAATTCAAATTAGATACAAGGCAATCCACCAAAATGAGAGATTTGGTAGAACTAGTGAAAAAACATTTATTCAAAGTGAAATAATCTAATTAGAGCTCTAATCATTAGCTAAATCTTTTTTCAACAAATAAAACCTTTTTGTTTGTCTATTGATGTATAACTGCATTCTATAATTACATATTTTCAAATTCTTCCCTCTTGGAGTTTGTTGCTAACCATCATTTTTATACGTATTTGAGGTTTAATGCTTTGAATGTTGTTGATGCTAAATAACTCCATGGAGTCAGTCTTCTGCCCTTGCCGTAGAATAGCAAGTAGAGTTTTATAAAAACCTTCTTTTTCTAAAATTCCACAGAGCATGTGTGTGGCGTATGGAGTGGTGTGGAGGTCTGCGCATCTAGTTTATTGCTAATCTTTATGCCACATCCTTTAGGGAGAGGAAGCAAAAACCATTCCTGGTGAATCTGTCACAGAAGAACAGTTTACTGATGAAGAAGGCAACCTCATCACCAGAAAAGTAATCACCAATGGGATTTCATGCTTCTCTTGGGTTTAGATTTTCTATTTGTTTGCTACAATGTCAGCTCTTGAAACAGAAAAGAGAAAAAGCTCTCCTTTTCACTATTGCTCTTCCTATACAGATCACTCGGAAAGTACTAAGACGAATTGTTATCCCACAAGAGAGAAAACATGATGACGTGGTAATGGAGAGGGACTGTCAGAAAGAAAGTAGAGGATAAAGGCTTTGTGAACGCTTTAGAATATGCTGCTAACAGCCCGGCATCTGCAGTGTGGCAGCTTGAAACATTTGCTGCTTTTGACGTCTTGTGTATTTGATCAGGGTTAAAGAAAAAGACTTTCCTTCCTAACATTCCTTAACACCATATACTTTTACTATCTTTAGAGTTTTCACAGAGATTATTTCATTTATGGAGGATGGAATGTGCCAGTTCAAGCATGGGAGAGAAAAGTTAAAAACCCTGCACCACAACCAAATCCCTTGGCCATCCCCCACGCTAGCCCTCCCGGCCCAGTACTTTACCTGCAGCCCAGTGCCTGCCTAGGACCCGGAGAGAGAGCACTTGTTTCCAGCAGATGCATAAGGCTTAATTAAAAGTCAGAATGATATAAGCTTGTCATAAGATCCTTACATTGAATCTAAACATTTTCTCTTTCCAGTATATTCTACAGGGAAATACAAATCCCCTTCTCCCCCATCTTAACCTGAAGAGGATTTTCCTCTCTGGGTTAACAACAGCCCATCTCCCGTGTACCAGTTAAAGAACCAAAGTCATCACCAAGCAGCGTAACTCAGCAAATGAATCTCTAACTCCCACAGAAAACATCTCTGGTTATTTTTCATTTCTTTCCTTTCTCAGACCTTAACCTTTTCATTAAAAAAAAAAAAAAAGTGTTTACATAAGAAAAAAACTAAACTGAAAATTTCTGAGAAGGAGTAATTCAGAAAATTGGAAGGACTACTGTGTTTTCTGTTTTAAGTAGGTTAAAAGCTGAGCATTTGTGCAACCACTTTGCTCACAGAGAAGTGTGTCCTTGATGCTCAGTGAAGAGAGGTCTTGTTTTATGGAAAAAGGATGCCTACTTTGTCAAGAGTAAGAGGAAGGGCGTGGTAATTTCACGAATTAAAAAGGAAAAAATGTCTCTCAGCCCGACAGCACTTCCACGGTGTTTAGTTCATGATTAGTGCTTCACTGAGAAATTTCCATCTCATTACAACAGATTACTTAACATTCTGCTGACTTTATAAGGCATAAATTATAACTTACTAATATTTTTTACAACTGGGCTTTGAGTGCCTTGAGAGCTTTAGTGATTTCTTCTAGCTTCACAGGAAATGGACAGGCTGTTTGAATGACACTAATAGAATGAATGAATGTGAAGTACAGTAACATGGTATTCATTCTGATGGTGCTCTCCAGCTTGCCTTGATGCTGCTGAGCTGTGTGGTTAAGGTAAATAGATGGTATTTTTGGACATGAAGTGACAAAGTGCTTTAAACTGTGTCTCACTTACCCTAATCTAGCCTCAAGGAACCAGAACGGAACCTGCTTTCTAATGAAAACTCTTTCACCACGAAATCTTAATGTGTACATTCCTTTCAAAACAGGGAGAAGGTTATAAGGTGAAGACGAAGAAAGAAATCCGTCAAGTGGAAAAGAAGAGCCACTCATAACAGTAAACGGTCAACCAAGGTGGTAAGTGTGCTGAAATCAACAACAGTAGCACATCTGATTTCACCAAATAAGTGATCCATACCTCCTCCACCCTTCCTCTCTTTTTCACGGAATTACAGCTTTGAATATCCAATATGCAGTTGCAGTCATTTTTGTGTTTGTGTATACAAACACTGTTGTTGCTGTTTAGCTGCTAAGCTGTGTCTGACTCTTGTGACCCCGTGAACTAGCCTACCAGGCTCCTCTGTTCATGAGATTTCCCCAGTCAAGAATACTGGAGTGGGTTGCCATTTCCTGCTCCCAAGGATCTTCCTGACCCAAGGATCGAACCCAGGCATTGTCTCCTGCCTTGGCAGGAGATTCTTTACCACTGAGCCACCAGGGGAACCCCCCCCACCACACACACACACACACACACACACACACACAAACTATGGCCTCCAGCTCACAGTCCATAAACTTTCTCTTCACAAATTAGTCAGGAATTTAAATGTAAATGATGTTTTCAGAAGCAAATGTAAATATTGATCAGTGAGTCTCCTCAAAGAGTGAAGGCTGTGTTTAAGATCCAGTAGCATTATTTATTCTAACAGGAAGGTTATTTGGCAACAAATAGTTCATATACATGTGCTTGGAAAGTTGTACTGATTCAGTTTCCCACCATTTTTGCAGAACAGCATCTGAGAATATAATTTTGGTTGGAATTTATTGGTTGCCAAGTTTAAATGGAGTAACCGAAATCTCTATGTACTACTTAATATATTTTGTATACAATATATACAAAAATATACAATATATTTTGTATAAACAAAGCAAATTAAATAGGAGGCTAATGGAACTACTGTGTTTTCTAAGTTAAAATGTATAGTGAGCTTTGCTTAAAGTTGTCTGAATTTTTCTTCAGAAAGAAGGGTGTTTTCCTTCAACATTGTTTTCTGAACTTTACTTTGTGCTAGTTCTCCCTACGGAACCACAATTAGAAAGCCCATATGGGGTGAAAAAGCAGATAGAGATTTGAAAAGCTCTTTTTAAGTCTGTGAGACAAAGCTGGATGAGTTCTTAGGGCTGTTCACCAAGAGTTTTCTTAGCCCCCAGAAACAAAGAGCAAAGAGATCCCAGTTTCCCCTTCCATTCATCTTCTGTTCCCCAGTTACCAGAATCCTGGTACTTGGAGTGTTGCCATAAGGAACTGAGAAATCAGAGTCTTGTTGCCCCAAATTTTGTATGTGAGGTGACTATAACTAAGACCCAAAGAAATTCTTAATCCCTCCACCTCCAAAAAAACTCTTATTATTTGCCTGTTTATTCACTTAAGGATTGATTTCACTTTCTCTCCATGAGGCTTTCTGCCTAAGGCACTGGCGAATCAGGGAGGTACTGGCCCTCACTGACCTTACATTTGGAGATTTCATGGTAGTCAGTCATTTCAGTATTTAAAGGCTTTGAGAAAATTCCTAGGAACTGCAGAGAGCTCTGGAAATAACAATGTTTGCTATACACACTCGTCCAGTGTTCCAGGTGTACCCTTCACTTGATTCTCTCCGTCCGTCCTCTTGGATTGGCAGCTTTATCATCCCCATTGAACAGGCTCAGAATTGTCCAAGGTCACCTAAATAAAAAGTAGCAGAAATAGGATACAAACCCTAATGGGCAGCTCCGGAGCCCACACTCTTAACCCTGTTAACTGGATATCTGACCTGGTCTGAGGTGACAGGGAAGGTTTTCTTTGAGAAAATGATGCTTGAGCTGTTTTAAAGGGTGAATAGGACTCAGTTGGGTAAAGAGGAAGAAACTGGGTGGTGTCTGGGATAGCCTTCCAGGCATAGGCTACAGCATTTTGCAAAGGCCAGAAGGAGAAAGAAACAAGAAGGGAGAACAGGTCAGTGCAGGTGGTAGAAGGTTTTGGCATTGTGTCTGGAGAGGTAGGAAAGATTCAGGTCTCATGAGCCTCTTTCCACTATAAGTCTAGGTTTTGCATCACTTACTCTAGCTGCAGGACACAGAATGAAGGGAGGTGGCAATAACAGATGAGCAGATAACCTGTTAAACTACTGAAGATGCTGGCTTGGGCAGTACGGATTGTAAGAGGTAGTGACAGTCAGGCTAAATCAAGGGATAATGACATGAACTGCTTTTTGTCAGATGATATGGGTGAGGGATGAGAAAATTAAGGATGATATCAGTGAGGCAATATCTAGAATGAACCCACCCCATTATTCATGTCTTACAGCTGAACCTAGTAAAAGACATATATATATTTTTTTTTAATTGAGGTATAGCTGATTTACAATATTAGTTTCAGATGCATAACACAGTGATCCAAAATTTTTATAGATTGTACTCCATTTAAAGTTTTTGTAAAATACTGGCTATATTTCACTGTGCTGCACAATATGTCTTTGTAGCTAATTCATTTTACACACATTAGTCTGTACCTCTTAATCTCCTACCCTTGTCTTGTCCCTTCTGCCTTCCCACTGGTCACTAGTGGTGTGTTCTGTGTATCTGTGAGTCTGTATTTTGCTATATTCTGTTATTACTTATCTGTGGGCTAAAAAATAAATATGGATTTGTCTTTCTCTGACTTATTCATGAACCATAATATTCTCCAGGTCCATCTATGTTGTTGTAAATGGCAAAATTTCACTTTTTAAACATTCCATTCCCTATATATAAACCACATCTTCCTTATTCACTGTTGTGACCCACTTATTTTGCCATTGTTTCTGTTGCCTTAGGAGACATATCCAAAAAAAATATTGCTACAGTTTATGTCAAAAAGTATTCTGTATTTTCTTCCAGGACTTCTATAGTTTCCAGTATTACTTTTAGGACTTTATTCTTAGTTTTTTAGTTTTCTTTTTATATATTGTGACAAAATGTTCGATTCTTATTCTTTTACATGTGGCTGTACAATTTTCCCAGCATCACTTATTAAAGAGACTGTCTTTTCTCCATTGTATATTCTTGCCTGCTTCACCATAGATTAATTGACCATAAATGGTGTGGGTTTATTTTTGGGCTCTCTAGTCTGTTCCATTGATCTGTGTGTCTGTTTTTGTGCTTGTAGCGTACTGTTTTAATTACTATAGCTTTGTAATATAGTCTGAAGTCAAGGAGCATCGTACCTCTAGCTCTGTTCTTCTCAAGACTTCTTTGGCTAATTAAAAAGAATGCAATAATGCCATTTGTAGCAACATCAGTTCAGTTCAGTTCAGTTGCTCAGTCACGTCTGACTCTTTGCAATCCCATGAATCGCAGCACGCCAGGCTTCCCTGTCCATCACCAACTCCCAGAGTTCACCCAAACTCATGTCCATTGAGATGGTGATGTCATCTAACCATCTCATCCTCTGTCATCCCCTTCTCTTCCTGCCCCCAATCCCTCCCAGCTTTGCATGAGGTGGCCAAAGTACTGGAGTTTCAGCTTCAGCATCAGTTCTTCCAGTGAACAGCCAGGACTGGTCTCCTTTAGGATGGACTGATTGGATCTCCTTGTAGTCCAAGGGACTCTCAAGAGTCTTCTCCAACACCACAGTTCAAAAGCATCAGTTCTTCAATGCTCAACTTTCTTCACAATCCAACTCTCACATCCATACATGACCACTGGAAAAACCACAGCCTTGACTAGACGNGGATTGGAAGGAAAACTGACCTTTTCCAGTCCTGTGGCCACTGCTGAGTTTTCCTTATATATTGCTTTACTGAGTGAAGCAAATCAGAGGACTAATATTGTATAACATGTAAAATCTATAAAGAAATTATACAAAGGAACTTATTTACAAAACAGACTCACAGACTTGGAGAAATAACTTATGCTTGCCAGAGGGAAGGGTTTGAGGGGGAGATAGAGTTAGGGAGTTTGGGATGGACATGCACACACTGCTATATTTAAAATGGATAACCAACAAGGGACCTCTGTTCAATGTTATGTGCAGCCTGGATAGGAGGGGAGTTTGGGGGAGAATGTATGGTTGAGTCCCTTTGCTGTCCTCCTGAAACTATCACAACTTTATTAACCAGCTAAAAAAAAGATTGCTTTGGCTATATGGCAGATTAATAAACACTAAGCATGACTTTGCCATTTACTCTGTTTAAGCAATTGTAAGTGATAAATAAAACTAAAAGAGAGTTCAGTTAGCTGTCAGCTTTATTATGCCCCTAAAAGTTTAGTAACTTGTTCAATCATAGAGTCAGACTCTGAGTAGGAAAGAACCAAAAAGGTTATCTACACCAGTGAAGTCATTTTTCTAGAATAACATAGACCTAATATCTATGAATAAATGACACCAAAAAAATGTGAAAATGTAGGCTTCCAGGGTCATTTAGAACAAATTAATACAGAAATGACTTGTCAGAAATATACAAGAGACATCAGAATGATAAATAATCCACTCCACAAAGCAGTGGGCTTGGCTTTGGCTCATTTGCTATACCACTCAAAGGAAAGAGAAACTCAATAGGAGCATTCATATGAATGTGAAAATAGCTTCAATGTAAAGCAAACTAAATGTGTCAGATGGAAAGAACAGTGATTTGACTGCAACCCTCATTTTACTCTCCAGGGTGGTATTTACCTTTCATAAGTGAACTTAGGAAATGAGTCCAAGAATACTGCCTATAATTCCAGGACACTGAATGTGTGCTCTGGAAAAATCAATTTACAAATATATGAGACTGCTGGCTGTCTTTTTTTTTTAATAGTATTACAACTAATAAGCACATGGAATGTGGCCAAATTTCACTGAATATCAGATGGTAACATTAAAATTTTTATTCTGGTTTTATAACCAATTGAATTTTGAGCTATCTGAACCCTACACCTGCCTTTCTTTAATCCTGAGTCACAGCCATCCTATTTTTAATGTAAGGGAAAAGCTGATGGCTGAAAATAATATAAAGATTTATACATAATATATAATGATCTATACCTTATAAAGTGCTTTTACATTTTGTCTTACTCTTCAAACAAGCCTCCAGGAAGGTCACACCGATTTTGACTGCTACCTTTTACAGATGAGGATGCTAAGGCTCAGAGAGGTCATATGACTTTTCTTCTGTTACACAGCTGTGATTGGAAGAACTAGAACTTAACTCAAGATTGGTACTTCACTTAGTGTCCAATTCCACTAAGCTGTCTTTCTAAAATCACTTATGAACAATAATAATAGTCATATCCTATCAGAGATTACTATATGCCAGGGAAGATCATTACATACATTACCTCATGTAGTCCCCAAAACAATGTTATAAGGTAAATACTATTATCCCTTTTTTAATAAATGAGGAAACTGAAGTTTGGAAGAATTAAATGACTTACACAAGGTCTGTAGCTAAGGAGCAAAAGAATAAAACTTGAACTTATCCAGAGCCTAGCTCTTAACTGTTACTCATACTAATAGTTAAACAGTATTTGATTATTATCAGAAACCTAACAGCATTTTGAATCAAAGACATGTGTAAAGGCAACCCGTAGTAAATTTCTTCATACAGTACACAGTGAAAATACTCAGTGTTTTAGTTTTGTTTTGTTTTGTTTTTAAATAAAATCTGCATAGCCATAATCTCCAAATGTCTACTTTAAAAAATGCCATTAGAGAATTGATTAGTGAGTCTCTGGCATGAGAGGGCCCCCAGATATATGCCATAAAAGACTGTGGAACAGCTGCATTTTAAACCTCTTTCAGGAAAATCCTCAAGATCGCACAGCTACGTGGAAGCCAGAAGCAGCAACAGCAGCCAGGCCTGCTGGGGGAATACTTTATTATCCGAGGTCAAAACATTGACTCATTTCATTGATGTCTTCAAAAAGTATATGACCTGGCTTGGAGTCAAAAACCTAGATACAGAGAGGTGAATAAAACCTCCATGGCCTCTGCCCTTCTGCATCTCTCAGCCTGCAAAGGGGAAAGAGATGGGACATGTGTTGTCTAAAGGCTAAAAAGACGAAGTCCAAGATCCAAGGAAGACTAACACAAGAACATATTTAGACTTGGGGGCTGGGGAAAGTCATGCCATTTATGCTAAGGCCTCAGAGGTACCACCAGCAGTGAAAACGGGAAGGAAAAGAGGACTCCAAGCAAAGGGTACAACATCTGCAAGGGCCTTGAGGTAGGAAAAGGCCTAACACCTTTGGGGACACGAAAGATCAGTGCCCCAGAGCCTGATGAGCTGGTGGTGACTGAGGCAGGCCCATGATGAAGTGA
This sequence comes from Neotragus moschatus, assembly GCA_006410615.1. Taxonomy (NCBI): domain Eukaryota; kingdom Metazoa; phylum Chordata; class Mammalia; order Artiodactyla; family Bovidae; genus Neotragus; species Neotragus moschatus. Next base: position 746,302 of record SJYA01003125.1, read on the forward strand.
GAAACGCTTCATCATAGGCCAGACTCTAGGATTCGGATTTCATTCTAAGACATTGAAGCCTCTGAACGATTTTAAGCAAGAGCCTGACCTAATTTTTTTTTTTTTTTAAACACATCAGCTATGTAGAGAAGAATTGGAAGGAGAACAAGAATAAACTGAAGGGGATGAGCTAGGATGTTATTGCTATCATCCAGCTAAGCCACATGATAACAGGGCTAGGACCTGGGCTGTAGTTTTAGGAAAGTTGATGGTATCTGATGGCCTGGAGGTAGGATGGAGGAGAGCTGAGTCAAGAATGACCCCAGGTTCCAAGTATAAGCAAGTGGGTGGTGGAAAAAGGAACAGGATGGGTTTTAAAACTATCAAGAACTCAGGCCATTTGTCAGTACATAAGTCTGGAGCTCTGAGGAAAGATTGTGACTTGACATATAAAAATGAGTGTTTCACTCAAGAGGTGAGTCTTGACTATCAGGGAAAGGGAACACCAGAGAACAGATGTGATTACTTAGAGAGAAAGTGAACATGAGCATAGAAGGGGCTCAGATTGAGCCCCAAAGAACAACATTTTGAAGAGAACCGAGCTTTAGAACGTTGCCTCTGACCTCTTCCTTCCTAGAAATCTCCAAGCTGTTCTATCTGTTCTAATCTAAAACTGCCTACATATTCAGCCTTGGCCCTCTAGCATATTTGTTTGGTTTTACCGTAAAATATTTTAATCCTTGCAGTTTAATATCAGTGGATAAAAGAAACTTTCCTATAATGCAGATTGACTGATAAGCTTTTATAAATAAGTGATCACCCACGTTTAGAGCCCCTTTACTCTTAGCATGTGATACACGCTATGTTTGTGATCAAGAGAGTCCCACCTTTAAGACATTATCCTGCTACAACTCAGCCATAAAAAAGAATGAAATCATGTCATTTGCTGCAACATGAATGGACCTGGAGATCACACTAAGGTGAACAGGGAAAGACGTATTACTTATATGTGAAATCTTAAAAAAAAAAAGATACAATGAACTTATTTCCAAGATAGAAACAGACTCACAGACATGGAAAACATGCATATGGTTATAAATGGGAAACAGGGGTGAGGGAAGGAGAAATTAGGAGATTGGAATTGATACACTACTATATATAAAATAATCAACCAGGGGCTACTATATAACAACAGGGAACTATACTCAATATTTTGTGGTAACATATAAGCGAATCTGAAGGATATGTGTGTATGTGTATACATATATATAAAATCACTTTGCTGTACACCTGATATTAACACATTGTAAATCAACTTTCCTTCAGTAAAAAAAAAATATATATATATAAATTGAAAAAAGACATTATCCCACGCATTGCTACTTATTGGAGGACATATAACTACAGTCTAGACCAAGAGGCAAACATGACTGTAAACAACACAAGTCAAAATACAGAGCTATAATAAAAGATATAAACAAATTGCTAGGAGAATTGACTGGAAGATGTAATAAACTCCAATGGAGGAGAGCTTGCAAAGCTTCTTGGAAGTGCATATTTAAGGTGGCTTCTGAAGACAGAGTAGGATTTAAGACTGGGCAGTGTGATGATATGTGCTATGCTCAGAACTGTGGCCTTTATCCTAGAGACATGGGGTACCACTGGAAGTGTTGTGGTAGGAGAATAATACAGTCAGATGGGAGTTAGGTAATCCTAGTGGTAGGAAAGGGAGTTAGTGGGAGGAGAGTTTGAACATGAGGAACTGTTATAAGACACGATGAGGGCCTGAACCCGTGCAGAGAGAATAGAAAGTGGAGGGCAGATGTGAGGAACATTTCAGAAGTGTAACAACCAGATTAACTCTACAGAGGGAGTGAGATTGTGAACTTGTGTGTAATCACTAACAAAAATATAGACCCTAAGAGGAGCAAAATGAAATGAGAGATTGAAGTAGGTCAATCTGTAGCGCTTCAGTGTTTGTCAGTAATGAGGAAGACAAATGTAGGCTAATGGTCTTGGTGTGGTATAGAAGTGGCCTGAGTGAAGATAAACTACAGGCTGACTAGCTGTGTAAGCTTGACTAACCTATTTACCCTCTCTGCCTTAATTTCCTGGCCTCTATTAGATAAGAGAACATATCTCAGAGTTGTTGCTAGAATTAAATGAGTTACTCTATGTAAATCACTTAAAAATAGTGACTGGCCAGCCCATAGTAAGCACTCAGCTATTATTAATAGTAGTGTTAAGGGAAGTGGGGTCAGGGATATAAATGAGGAGTTTGGGATTAACACATATGCTACTATATATAAAATGCTGGCCACCCACTCCAGTATTCTTGCCTGAAAATCCCCATGGACAGAGGGATGTGGTGGGCTACAGTTCATGTGGTCATAGGAGATGGAGACGACCGAGCAACTAAATAGCCATAATATATATAAAACCGGTGAACAACAAGGACACACTCTGTAGCGCAGGGAACTATACTCAATATCCTGTCATTACTATACTGGAGAAGGGAATGGCAAACCACTTCAGCATTCTTGCCTTGAGAAGCCCGTGAACATGTATGAAAAGGCAAAAAGATAGGACACTGAAAGATGAACACCCCAGGTCGGTAGGTGTCCAATTTGCTACTGGAGAAGAGCAGAGAAATAGCTCCAGAAGGAAGGAAGAGGCTGGGCCAGAGCAGAAACAACGCCCAGTTGTGGATGTTTCTGGGGTGAAGATAGAGTCTGGTGCTGTAAAGAACAATATTGTATAGGCACCTGGAATGTTAGATCCATGAGTCAACGTTAACTGGAAGTGGTCAAACAGGAGATGGCAAGAGTGAACATCAACATTTTGGGAATCAGTGAAATAAAATGGATGGAAATAGGTGAATTTAATTTAGATGACCATTATATCTACTACTGTGGGCAAGAATCCCTCACAGTAACAATAAGAGTCCAAAATACACTACCCGGGTACAGTCTCAAAAACAACAGAACAATCTTGATTCGTTTCCAAGGAAAACGATTCAATATTACAGTAATCTAAATCTATGCTCCAATCACTAATACTGAAGAAGATGAAGTTAAATGGTTCTGTGAAGACCTACAAGATCTTCTATAACTAACACCAAAACAAAAAAAGATGACCTTTTCATCACAGAGGAGTGGAATGCAGAAGTAGGAAGTCAAGAGATACCTGGAGAAACAGGCAAATTTGAAGTATCAAATGAAGCAGGGCAAAGGCTAACAGAGTTTTGCCACGGGAACACACTGGTCATAACAAACACCCTCTTGAAACAATACAAGAAACAACTTTACACATGGACATCAGTACCAAAATCAGATTGATTATGTTCTTTGCAGTCGAAGATGGAGAAGTTCTATACAAAATAAGAATGGGAGTTGACTGAAGCTCAGAGCACCAACTCCTTATTGCAAAATTCAGATTTAAATTGAAGAAAGTAGGGGAAACCACCAGGCCATTCTGGTATGACCTAAATCAAATCCCTTAGGATTATACAGTGGAAGTGACAAATAGATTCAAGAGATTGGATCCAATAGAGTACTTGAAGTACGATGAGGTTCATAATATTGGGCAGGAAGTGGTGACCAAAACCATCCCTAAGAAAAAGAAATGCAACAAGGAAAAATGGTCGTCTGAGGAGGCCTTACAAATAGCCAAGAAAAGAAGAGAAACAAAAGGCAAAGGTGAAAAGGAAAGATATACCCATCTGAATGCAGAGTTCCACATTGCAAGGAGAGATAAGAAAGCCTTCTTCAGTGAATAATGCAAAGAAATAAAGGAAAACAATAAANATGGTCGTCTGAGGAGGCCTTACAAATAGCCAAGAAAAGAAGAGAAACAAAAGGCAAAGGTGAAAAGGAAAGATATACCCATCTGAATGCAGAGTTCCACATTGCAAGGAGAGATAAGAAAGCCTTCTTCAGTGAATAATGCAAAGAAATAAAGGAAAACAATAAAATGGAAAAGACTAGAGATCTCTTCAAGAAAATTAGAGATACCAAGGAAACATTTCATGCAAAGATGGGCACAATAAAGGGCAGAGATAGTATGGACCTAAAATAAGCAGAAGATATTAAGAAGAGGCGGCAAGAATGCACAGAAGAACTGTACAAAAAAGGTCTTAATGACCCAGATAACCACAATAGTGTGCGCACTCACCTAGAGCCAAACATCCTGGAGTGTGAAGTCAAGTGAGCCTTAGGAAGTATTACTACGAACAAAAGCTAATGGAGGTGATGGAATTCCAGCTGAATTATTTCAAATCTTAAACGTTGATGCTGTGAAAGTGCTGCACTCAATATGTCAACAAATTTGGAAAACTCCGCAGTGGGTGGCCACAGGACTGGAAAAGGTCAATTTTCATTCCAATCCCAAGGAAGGGCAATGCCAAAGAATGTTCAAACTACCACATGATTGCACTCATTTCACATGCTAGCAAGGTAATACTCAAGATCCTACAAGCTAGGCTGCAACAGTATGTGAACCAAGAACTTCCAGATGTACAAGCTGAATTTAAACTGGGCAGAGGAACCAAAGATTAAATTTCCAACATTCACTGGATCATAGAGAAAGCAAGGGAGTTCCACAAAAACATCTACTTCTTCTTCATTGACTATGTGAAAGTCTTTGCCTGTGTGAATCACAACAAACTGGAAAATTCTTAAAGAGATGGGCATGCAAGACAACCTTAGCTGCCTCCAAAGAAACCTGTTTGCAGGTCAAGAGGCAACAGTTAGAAAATGGCACAACAGACAGGTTTCAGATTAGGAAAGGTGTATGTTAAGGCTGTGTATTGTCACCCTGCCTATTTAACTCCTATGCAGAGTACATCGTGCAAAGTGCCAGGCTGGATGAAGCACAAGCTGGAATCAAGACTGTTGGGAGAAATATCAATAACCTCAGATATGCAGATGATACCACCCTTATGGCAGAAAGTGAAGAACTAAAGAGCCTCTTGATGAAAGTGAAAGAGGAGAGTGAAAAAGTTGGCTTAAAAGTCAACATTCAAAAAACTTAAGATTTGGGGCATTTTTTGGGCATTCAGTCCCATCATTTCATGGGAAATAGATGGGGAAACAATGGAAACAGTGACAGACTTTATTTTCTTAGGATCAAAAATAATTGCAGACAGGGATTATAACCATGAAATTAAAAGACACTTGTTCCTTGGAAGAAAAGCTATGACCAACCTAGATAGCATATTTAAAAGCAGAGACATCACTTTGATAACAAAGGTCCAGATAGTCAAAGCTATCGTTTTTCCAGTAGTCATGTACAGATGTGAGAGTTGGGCCATAAAAAAGGCTGAGTTCTGAAGGCCAGTGCTTTCGAACTGTTGTTCTGGAGAAGACTCTTGACAGTCCCTTGGACTGCAAGGAGATCCAACCAGTCAATTCTAAAGGAAATCAGCTCTGAATAGTCATTGGAAGCACTGATGCTGAAGCCCCAATATTTTGGCCACTTGATGCAAAGAACTGACTTGCTGGAAAAGACCTTGATGCTGGGAAAGATTGAGGGTAGGAGGAGAAGGTGGCAACAGAGGATGAGTTGGTTGGATAGCATCATCGACTCAACTGACGTGAGTTTGAGCAAACTCTGAGAGACAGTGAAGGACAAGGAAGCCTAGCGTGCTGCAGTCCATGGAGTCACAAAAATTTGGACACAACTGAGCAACTAAACAACAACAACAACCTGTATGTGTGTGTGTGTATACATATATATAGGTATGTGTGTGTTTCTGTATATGTATACATACATATCAGAGAAGGCAATGGCAAGCCACTCCAGTACTCTTGCCTAGAAAATCACATGGGCGGAGGAGCCGGGTGGGCTGTAGTCCATGGGGTCGCGAAGAGTCAGACACGACTGAGTGACTTCCCTTTCACTTTTCACTTTCATGCATTGGAGAAGGAAATGGCAACCCACTCCAGTGTTCTTGCCTGGAGAATCCCAGGGACGGGGGAGCTTGGTGGGCTGCTGTCTATGGGGTCACACAGAGTTGGACACGACTGAAGTGACTTAGCAGCAGCAGCAGGGGTTAAGTACCACTATTACATGAACCTATAAAGGAAAGGTTGGTTTTAACCTAAATATATATTCCTGACTTGAAAATGTGATGAAGAAAGTACAACATTCATCTGTGAAATACAAACTGCCTTGAAAATCCAATCAACAGTTCTTTTTTGATATTTTAAATTTCTTAAAACAAATGTATACTGAAATAGCTAAATAAAAACGATTGGTTTTCTGAGTTTTTTCCACTACTGGGGTTTGAAAAGCATGAAAACCCAAAGACAGATTTCTAAATGCAAATGCCTCAAACTCAGATCCATTATTTAAACCCACACACAGAAGACGACTCAGATTCTCTCTCTGAAATGTCATCTTGAGGGAGCCTGCTCGTGCACCTTTCCATCAGATGGCGATCTCATCACAGTTGATAGCCCGGAGCCACTCAGCCAAGATGCTCATGCTTTTTGTGTGGCACTGTCCTTAGCATACGCTTTTGCCCAATGAATAACATTCTTACACCCTATGTGGTTGGGGCCCATACACCCTGACCGTGACCAAGAACTAGATAGATATAAAAGGGAAGTAACACTCAACTTTTTAAACGATCATTCACATTATACCTGAATATAAACAGGTGTAAGTAATTGATGATTTTAATTTATAGAAACATATCCACTGTTTCTAGCAAGATAATGTTTGCTTGCATTGCGGTGATAAGAGAAAGACCTTGCTTCTTACTGCAAGATTAAGTGGGAAACTGGATTGGTTTTTGGAAGATGAGGCCAAACAGAGCTGAACTGGGTTGTAGTGATGATTACATAGCTATATACATTTATTATTAACTTACATTTACAATAGATAAATTATATGGTATATAAATTCTGTATCTGTATCTGTAAAAAGTTGAGGGGGGTGGTGTTCAACTAGAAGAAAATTGCTGAGAAGTTTCCCTAAGAAAACAAAGTGAGATCACTGAAGTAAGATTATCATAGAACCATCTAAGAAGCCTGGTGCCTGGAAGATTAGGAATAGACAGTAAAAGCAGAGGTGAGAAAATCCTGATCTTACTCTAATGTGCACACTCTGTGGAACACGGCCTGCTCAGATGACTCACTTTCCTTCTCTGGATCTGCTGCAGAGTCATGGGTGTGGGGCAGGTGTTCAGATCACCCCAGAAGGAACTGACACTTTGATGTTCTTGGCTCCAAGCATTAGTGACCTGGGGGATGGAGATCAGTAGGCTTTTAATACAAAAAAGGAAGGGAGAAACATTGTGGGGCAGACAGAGGAAGTACTGCACTAAGATGTTTACAGAACCCCAGGATATTCCATCTAAAGGCAAAGAGACTTGTCTGGGATACATAAACAACCTCAGGGTCACTGAGAACAATCTTAAACCCCAACAGAAGCAGAATTCTAAAGGTTCTCCTGAACCAGCAGAAATAGTCTGTGGTACATACGTGAATGAATAGGGTTGTTCCCAAAATTAATCTTGCCTGACTCGCCTTCTCTCTAGGGGCTATGTCTTGCTCTCAGGCAGGCACTCAGGTCTGTCAACCTTTTCACACTGAGCAGGAGGAATGGACGTATGCAGGCAGAGCTTTGTGTTGTGGAGGAGGCGTTCCTACCAAGAACAATTCTGCATAGGAGTATGAAAGCCTCTGGCAAAGGAGGTTAATTTATTTTGATGTATTAAGACTGGTTATAAAACATTGATACTTTATGCAGGTAAAATCAGATAGGACAAGATGTTCTCAGTGGAGCCTCCATAAAAAAATCTCAAATAAAATTAATCTATCCTGTCATGACTGATATGAGGCAGGAGAAAAAAAAAAATTCTTTGCAATGGCATAAAACAGTCATGAATTTGAATTTGCATATGGAAAAGCAATTTCATAGTAACCAAAGTAATGAGACTGTTCTCCTTTTATGAAAGGTAGCGTTTTGTGGGGTGAGAGACTTAGCATAAGACAGATAGGCAAGATTCAGGAGCTCCATCCTGACTCTGTATCCCTGGTCCTGTGTGCCCTTAAAAGCCCCATACATTTTGATGGAAATCTCCGAGCACTACTGTCAGCCTCTTTATTTCACAGATAGAGGTCCAGAGGTCTGCAAATGGCTTTCCCCAGTACCTGAGTGAGTGACCTGAGCAACAGAGACGGAACCAGAAAAGAGTCTTTCTAACTCAATCCCCGAAACCCCTAGTACAGAAAGCAATGTTCTGTGGAGTCCAGGGTCACCCAGAGAAGGTCACTGCCTTCTAAACATTTTCCAGCATACCTCAGGGTTTTGTCCTCTGACACATGTAGCAAATCACTTCAGTCACAGCATGTTAAACCACCCCATTAGGAAGCTGAGGCTTCTCTGAGGATTTTCTGTTGAATGGCAAGGGAGACTTCAGCAACTTCTTTAAAAGGGGGGGCGGGCAAGGGAAAGAAAGCTAAACTCAACACCTGTTGTTTCTCTTTCCACAGGATCATGTGTTTTTACTGCCAGTATTGAGAAATTCATGGAAGTTGTCAGCAGGAAGTAAAAATTTACAGAGAAGGGTGTATGTGTTTGCCGCTTCCACACATAAATGGCATGATTTTTTTTTTTAATGCAAAAAGAAAAAGAAAAAAAAAAACCACCCACATTTTAATTTAGCATGAGCCAATTTACAGAGCATGGAAATTCACTTTCATTCCCAGGATTGGCACGTATGCAATTAGCAATGCAGTGTATATACAAGAAGCCATGCTGTTAACAGTTTATCTCAAGTAATTTGGTGTCATTTATAAAAGGAAGAAATTTCTGCCGCCAGAAGGGACAGAAGGAGAAGGAGATGGAATGATCAGATCATGGAGAAACACTAAAATTACTAAATCCACAACAGCTCGCCTTATTTTTCTTGGACCCAAACTGTCAGGGTATAAACACTATTTGTTTCTTTTTTAAAACATCTATAGTTTTGCTGTAAATAATAACACTGTATAAATTCTAACAGAAAAATAGAATAAATGTTGATAAGGCACTGCCTCTTAGAACACAAACAGAATATTGCAAATGCATTTAACATAATAGGGGTCTCAAGTGACTTCACCCTAGAAGAGGGAGGAGGGGTAATGGGTGGGGGGGATCTTCACTGATTCTTGTATATTAGCAATTATAANGCACTGCCTCTTAGAACACAAACAGAATATTGCAAATGCATTTAACATAATAGGGGTCTCAAGTGACTTCACCCTAGAAGAGGGAGGAGGGGTAATGGGTGGGGGGGATCTTCACTGATTCTTGTATATTAGCAATTATAATGTTTGTATATGCAAAACTGCTAGCTTGATTTAAAAAAAAAAAAAAACAAATCTTTAAAATCTGCTGCAAATTTAAATAATTCCCCAAATGAGGAATTCTGTAGTTCTGTGAAAAAAATTTTTCTTCAGAATACTAATATTTTGATGCATGTGTCTCACCTTATTTTGATTAAATCTTTTCCAATTTTGCAAACACTACAGTATACTGCAACACAGAAGATTTTATCTGTAAACACAAAGCCCTTCATCTAATATTTGTTGCTATTGCCAATTTTTCAATGAAATGATCTAAAAATGAAAAAAAAAAAGAAAACCTATACAGTAGTTGCTTTCGGGGGAGGGGGGGTGCTGTTAGTGCTTAAAAGGGTAATAATGCTTGCCGCTTTAGAGGTGGATGGTGCTCAAGAGAGGCCCCCATCAGGGGTGTTTTAAATGGACTGAGCAGAATTCTTAGCTAGTAGAAGGGCAGCACGCTGTAAAATTACTCCTGTATCGTGTACTGGCTATAAGATGTAGACACCTTTCAGTAAGCCAATCATTTGTAACCATTCTCGCCATGTCATATTAGGTTAATAAGGCTGCTGTGTTTTAAAGGGCATTTTTATTTGGGTTTTGGTGAAATTCTTTAATTTGTTGATTATATTCATATAAAATCAGCATTCATTGACACATAGCTCTAATGACATATGTATGAAAAAACCATACACTGGATGACCTAGTCGATTATTTAAGCAAAAATAAATTGTGTTAAACTCTTCGCCTGCCTGTGCTCTAAAGTGTCCTTGTGTTCTCTGACGAAAGGTAACTATCTTAACTCCTTGTCACATGGCCACAGTTGTCCTCTTCACCAGGAGTCATTGTGCTTCTGCCTCTGATCACTAAAGAGACAGTCCCCAGTGTTCAGTCGTGCCCTGCCAACTCCCAACTTAACACAAATTCTGTGCATTTCATGGAGAAGCCAAAAATTAGACTGGCGAGTGATCTTTGCCCACATCTGGTTTGAGCTGCCCCCAAAACGTGGAGAATTAACAGCTGTTAACAGCAGTTGTAAAAGAGCACCTCCAGGAACCATTGTAGCCCATAAAGCAATTGTTTCCAAGTTGACATTCGCTGTCATACTTGTAAGCTGGGAGATTTCACCCAAATTTCTAACTTCTCTGGAAAAGCATGATTTGCAACCACAGGCCTCATTGCCAGAAGGCAGCAAGCTGCTGCCTCTGCCCTCTCCAGCCAGGCCTGTGGTCTCCAGGTACCACAGTTCCAGTCCTACTTCTTAGGCCATGAGCCCTGACTGGCCTCGTAGGAGCTGGAGTCTGTGATCAGATGCTACATGACAAGCTCAACAAGGGCAGAGACCGTGGCTGCTTTAATTCTTATTCTAGTCCAGAGCCTGGCATACAGTAATGGTGGTAGTAGCAACTGGGATCATCATCGCTAAAGTTGGAACACTCACGATATGCCAGATAAGTGTGCTGCCTTCATTAACTCAGTGCTCATAACTACTTTATGAGTAGATACTACCTTTGATAGTAACAGTCCCTGTATAAATATTCAGTGGGTGCTTAGAGCCATTCAGCAATGTCACAGGCTGCCTGTCATTTAGGAGTATTGCCAAATGGGATGTTGTTCCCAACTGGGTTTCAATATAAATGCAGAACACATGTATAGGGAATCACTGTGCATAAAGATTGAGGCCAGACTGTATTTGCATAGTATCCCAAATAAAAAGGTATTTGTTTGGCACACTTACCCCTGCACCAAAATCATCTACCATGAGCAAACCAAGACCCCTGAAAGATTTTTTTAAACTTGCCCCCAAAGCCTGTCTTTGTAAAACAAAAGTATCCTAGCTTCCCATTTAAGTGGTATGAATTTCTGACTCACAGTCCTTGACAGATATTTATCCTAAACTAGAAATCCAAAGAAGTGTACTTATCTGCATATAATGTCTGTTACATTATGTTTGTATACCTGAAAACTTGACTTTAGAGACACGTGATGGGCTAAACTTCAGGTCAAGCAAAAGTTCATAAATTTACTCAAAAAGAAAAGTATCCAAAGTAGGATAATCAAGATTTTACTTGCATATATATGTGTATATGTATATATTTATATATGTATGCATGGATTGAATGCGGGCGTTCGTCATATACAGACTTCAGCCTGCTGGCTTATGCAAATGTATTTTTAGCTTTTCCTTGATTTATATTGCTGTAAAAAAAAAATGAACTGTGACTGACAGATTCCTGATATTTGCTGTGTTTTTCAGTTTTATATTCCTACCAAATCCCTGAGTTTCTTAAATTTAAATGTATTATCATTATTGTATTGCCAAGTTATGGCACTATACTGTGCAGGGTTATTTCACCATTTCTAAGAGGGATCTACTGAACACATAAGGAGCCAGCCTTCTATTAATAAATTCTGCCTTGGCATCCTGATGTTCCACCATATTCATTTTGGTATCATCCTAGGGTCCCATCAAGACATGTTTTTTTTTTTCCAGGGCAAATAAACAAACAAACAAACAAAAGTTGTTTGCTTGCCTTTATTATTATTATGAGTATCAGGTCATGTTCGGCTATACGGCAGGGATATGTGAGCAGCCCAGAAATAAAACTCACAGGAATGATAACTCATCCTGTGAGTCTCTGAAGAAGCCAGTGATCTCAATGCTAACCTCCTATCTGGATGACTCTGGGTATTCTTCATTTGTTAAAGAGGCCCTGGCACATTAAAAGGTATGTGGTTTCCAAGTCACATGGCATTGCTTCTCTCTCATGAATTAATGATCCAACAGTTCAGAAGTAAATAATTCCAGCATTGGGATTTGAGTTCTTTCAATAACAGAGACAAAATGTTATCTGGCTAGCCATGCATGAATACAAAATAAATTTAAAAACAAAACAGTGGACTCTGATGAGCACTCTTGGTAACAGGCCCAATAGCTTTCACTTTTTAAACAGAATTAAGTGCAGACAGTTCAACAGAGAGCAAAAAGAAATTCATCATTATCGCTGCCACACTCGATGACTGATAGTTATGAACAGTAAAGACAACTAGATGAAGTGAAGAAATTTTATTCTTTATTCCTTGGTGCTTCCTGAGTTAAGGACTAAACATCCTGAGGGCTGCATTTGCAAAGGACATCCTCAGACTCCTTGTCAGCTCCCAAGGAGTTCCAGAGCACAGTAGAATGAATATCCTCAGATGGTTCTAAAGGAGTGAAAGGAACCACCAGGCCATAGCAGGTATCCCAGAAGCAAGAACTATTAGACTTTTTCCCAGGACCACTTTGGAACATCTTGCTGACATCCCAGAAAAACAAGTGATCTCCTTACCTAATTTTCCCTGCCATCCTCAAGTGTCACCTTTCTCCCAACATCTAACTCAGGCAAGGGTGTAATTCTGGCCGCTGGGAGGGAATGATGATTTGCCAGCTTTTCAAGAGTTCCAGCCTGTGAGGCACACCACGAGGTCCTCACGCCACACGGCACACAGTCTGAAGGGAGGGACTTTGTTTTGTTCTCTGCTGTATCCTCAGAACCTAGAATTCTGCCTGACACCTCGTAGAGAGGTGCTCAATAAACATGCCTTGAATATATAAATGAGCCAGTCAACAGATGTCAGAAGGCAAAGAATAGTAAATGGGAAGACTTACTCGGGGAACAACCTTGCCCACCACTTTCTTTACAGGCACAAGCAACTTGCGAATCAAAGGAAAGAACTGTTGTTGATCCTAATATGGGCTGACTGTGTCACCGTCCTGCAGCAGCCCTGTCCAGCTGCATAACCCCCATGTTAGTCACAAACTTAAATAACTGGGTTTTACCTCATAAGCAAACAGCACATCAGTCACACTGCTGAATCAAGCATCTTTCCCACAGCCCTGGGCAACAGTCCCCATGTTCATCCCTGACAGGCCACTGGAAACCACTCGAGAGAGTGGAGAACCCATCATGAACCATCATCTCTGTGAAAAAAGTCAGCCGAGTCTCCTCTCTTTAAAACAAAAATGTTTAAAAGTCTGACTCCCTCAAGAGTGCCACCTCAATGTTGTTGAGTGTTAGGCTTGTAAAGGACCCAGACGTCCAGAAATGACACTCGAGAAATTTTTGGACCAAAGCCAGCCTACAGCAATGTTTTGTTTGGACCACAAAAAAACTTGAAAAAAAAAAAAAAGCCAAGATCTTTTAAATATCAGGAGCTTGTAGATGAAAAGTGGAGTTGCTCCTCTTTTTAAAATTCTGAAGAGGTGGCAGTGCTGTTTCTGAAATGCCTGCGGACAACCACCAGGCAGAGCAGAAACACGCCTGCCTTCGGACAAGCTTGTCCTTTACCGTTCACCACAGTCCTTCCTTTCCCTGGGGCTTCTCAGACTCAATCTACTTATTCAAGAAGGTGAACTGGTGCGATCCTGTTTAAATTCTTCCTTCTTTACAGCAAACCAAACATCTACCTCATTTTCATCCTGCCTCTCTTGGGGCCGATAAGAAGACGCAATCAAGGAATGAGTGACCAGGAAGAGGAAACTGAATCATGAGGCTCTCCAGATCCATCCATCCATCTCATTCAACATGTATTCACCGCCTGCCACTTTTCAAGTACTCTCCTGGGGACAGGACACATCAATTTCCTGCCCACTGCCTTCAAAACGGGGAGGACATAAACAGCTTCTCCGTGAAATCTAAATCTAGGGCTCTTAAGGACAGGAAGCCCTGGAGTGACTTGTGGAAACAAAGCTGCTGCAGCCCGTCCTCAGCACCGTGTGCTGGAGAACAGGGCAAGCCATGAAGGAAGGAGAGGAACCACCCATGCTTCTGAGGGTCGCTTCCAAAGAACACCTACTCTTCACAGTGAGGTGAAACCGAAGCCTAACAGAAGTGTCAGTTTCATTAGAAAACTTGAAAACATTTAGAGGTATTTAAATGGCTCCACAAGATAACACAAGCTGTCTTGCTTCCGAAGATTCTCGATTTAGGGGAAGACAGTCGAAACTTGCAACGCATGCTCAGTGTTCTTCAGCTGCCTTATGTTGAGTCCCTCCTAATTCTGACCTCCTCACAAAGTCTCCCCTGCTGACGCCAACTTGCCCTGGCAGCTCAGGTGAACTAAATGAGCACCCAGCATTCAAGCCTGCACCCGTGGTGGTTCCTCTGAACACCCTGCACTTCAAGAACAAGGACTGTGTTTTCCACAGTCCCAAGAGCAGAGCAGGGTGCAGCGCACAGGCCTCATCACTTACTGTTCTTTATGGTTGTCTCACCAGACTCCGGTGACGCTGTGAGACGCACTGATGGCTCAGTCTGGGCGCACACACACTCCACCCACTGGAGTCAGCGCCCGAGCACAGTGACGAGCAGAGCCGCAGCTGCCTCACAGCCTGGAATACTAGCACAGCCTAGCAAGTAAATAAAGACTATCTAAGGAAAAGCTTGAGAAACCTTAACCTATTCAAGGCCATGTGGGTAGGCAGTGTACTGTTCTTCAACTTCCCCTTCCTCCTACCTCAATGCCAGTGACGCTCCGCAGAGACACTGCTCCCTGGCCTGGTGCTAGAGTGAAGATGATGTCGGGCAGAACCTCGGTCGACCCAAGGTGGGCATGCATTGTGAGTCAGAAATAACCCTGTTTAGTCAGCCTCTGAGATTCTTCAGCCATTTGTTACTATAACATTATCCACAATTAATATACAAGTCACATAGAAGATGAAGGGGTGACGGGCACTGGGTAAGCCCATTCCCCTTCTAAGAGTCTTCCTTGTGGGAGTACAAGCTCAGCTCTGCAAGATATTCAAGTTTTTTTTTTTTTTTAATGTCAGTTAATTCTATTTTTTTTCTTTTTACTGAGCCATTACTTTTTTTTAATTTAAAATTTATTTTAATTGGAGGCTAATTACTTTGCAATATTGTATTGGTTTTGCCATACATCAACATGAATCCACCACGGGTGTACACGTGTTCCCAATCCTGAACCCCTCTGCCACCTAAATCCATCCCTCTGGTTCATCATCCAATACTATTGTATAGATTGGGCTTCCAAGGTGGCTCAGTGGTAAAGAATCCGCCTGCCAAGCAGAAGACATGTTCTTCCCTCGGTCAGGAAGATCACCTGGAAAAGGGTATGGCAACCCAGGCCAGTATTCTTGCCTGGAGAATTCCATGGACAGAGGAGCCTGGCAGGCCACAGTCCATGGGGCTGCAAAATAGTTGGACACAACTGAGCAACTAAACAACCACAACAGTTATGTAGACCAAACAAAACAAGCCTGTGGCCCACCGGTCTTCCATCTCAGCCACTGGCTCTTGGCATTTGCAGAATGAACACATACCTGGATCATGCTCTATGCATCTATAGAGAAGTGATTCTGATCTACACAGTCTGAGGCTGGTGTGCATAAGCAAATATCTGAATTCTTGAGTCAGCTAATGGATGACTTTTCTAGCCCCACCTCAATAGAGCTGGGTTGTTCTTTAAGGAATATTTCAAATGCTGAAATTCTCATTAACGATCTGAAAAAAAGTCTCTTGACTTTTTTTTTAACCTACATTTTACTGGATTTTAGCAAACAATTATTCCCTTCTTGTCCACCTGGGCCAGATGGGGCTCTGCCCACCTCTATAACCACACCCTCCCATCCTGCCCTACACTCTCACCACACTCCAGACCAGTGACAAAGCATAGTCCATGGAGTGGTCTTAGTCTGACGATTTTTTTGTTGACTGTTGCAATGAGATATCAAAAAAAAAAAAACAAAAAACCCTGATCCAGATTTGAAATTAACTATGTTACTACCTGGTGGCTCAGATGGTAAAGCGTCTGCCCACAGTACAGGAGACCCAGGTTTGATCCCTGGGTTGGGAAGATCCCCTGGAGAAGGAAATGGCAACCCACTCCAGTATTCTTGCCTAGAAAATTCCATGGACTGAGGAGCCTGGTAGGCTACAGTCCCTGGGGTCGCAAAAGAATCAGACACGACTGAGCGACTTCATGTCACTAAGCATGTTCTTCACTGTAGTTGATTTTTTTTTTTTTAATATAGTAAGTCTTTTCTTGAGAAGGAAATGGTACACCGACTTACAATCTGGTGCAAGTTCCTTATCTTGCAGCAGACTGGTGCTCTGCATAGCACAGTTCTAGCCATACTGGCCTCCTCTCTGTTCCTCAAACAATGCCAAGTTCCTCCTCATCTCATTCCCATTTGTACTTACCCTCTGCCAGGGGAACTGTCATCTCAGTCTCCAAATGCCCCCTCCTCAGGCCTTCCCTGCATGCCCTCTCCAAAGCAGCCTGACACCCACCCCGCAGTATTCTGTCACATCACTTTACTTATTCCCTTCACAGCATTTATCACTAGAATCATCCGTCTTGTTTATTTGTACACTCATTTACTGTTCTCCTTATTCACTGCAATGCTCAAAGCCCTTAGCTCAAGCCTGGTACTATAGTAGGAACTCCACATTTGTTGAATAAATGAATGGACCATGAAAGAAGCACAGCTCAGTATGGCTTAGGCCACATATCTGTGAATGCGATGAAGGCCAAGGAAAAACAGCAGCATCTTCAGTGACTCACTGTCAAACATGAAAAAGATGTCATTTTTCTGGGAAGGCGACGAGCTTCCGCCCCCAGTGCAGACGTGCTGAGAAGCGCTTTAGAGCTCAGCTCCCCTCTGCAGCCTCTTGTCAGAGCTTTTGTTACTGTCAGGTTCGTCGTGGTGTTTTTCCATCTTGAGCCAAGGCCATGTGATGGGAAGGTTGTTAAAGTCATCTGGCATGTGTCACGGCAGCAGAGCTTCACCTGACTTTTTGCATCACTCAAACACAGCCCAACCCCTGCCAAACTGGTGCTCAAAAATGAGCCATCTTTCTGACTGAAACAGAAATCCTGCTGGGGGAACAGTAACACAATAGAGAGCCTACATGTCTACATTGATAATGGCTGCAACTCTTTCTACCCTGAGGGGGCCAGCTTGTACCTGGAATCTAAATTCTCCTTTAGCTTCACAAGAGTCAAAAATCCAATGCTACAGGGCTTGGTACAAGGCATTATAGAGTAGTAGGAACTGTGGAAAACTTGACAGCAGGTGCCCCAACCAAAACCACTCTGGTTTGCTAGCTCTAACAAAATATTAAAAGGCAAGAATGTAGGCCCAGAAACTGTAAGCTCTTCTGACATTTCAAGAGACCTTGGAAACCTCTTGGACTTCCCTGGTGGCTCAGACGGTAGAGCGTCTGTCTACAATGCAGGAGACCTGGGTTTGATCCCTGGGAAGATCCGTTGGAGAAGGAAATGGAATCCACTCCACTACTATTGCCTGGAAAATCCCATGGACAGAGGAGCCTGATAGGCTACAGTCCATGGGGTTGCAAAGAGTCAGACACGACTGAGCAACGTTCCTGTTCCTGGAAACCTCTACAAGGGGATTAAGGTGGCTCATGGATGTGGATGAATATGGATATACATCAAATTCATCTCAAATGCAATTTAATTCATACTATGTCCAAGTCACTATCGTAGGCATCTATATCTAGGTATGTCCTAGATACAGCTACACAGAAAAAGTAAGAAGGAGTAAGAGCTGGGACTCATGAACTCCAGCATCTTATCAGAAAACCAAGACATGCCTATAAATAGAACATAAGACAATATGGGACATGTTATATAATAAATAAGTATATATGAATACAGGACAACACAGTCCTGACACAATAAATCCTACATGTTTTGGCTACCATTGCTGATTGTATTACTACATTAACATTACAATCACGATCTCAGGATCACTCTTGACCCAGCGAACTGGGCCTAGATGAGAGTCTTCAATATATTTTAGGTACTTAATAAATTGAATGAATGAATGCTTGGAGAAAGAGCGGCATTTGCATTGGGATTTGAAAAATAAGAAAGATTTTAATGTTGTGAAGAAAACAGGCCTAGGCAAAACGAACAAAGAAGCTAGAAGGATTAAGGCATCCAGAAGCATGAACAAAGTTTGTTCTGGTCAGAACTTGAGCAGAAGGAACAGGAGGCAAGGCTGGAAAGAGCTACTCACTAAGGGGAACCTGGAATGCTACTCAAGACTCCATGTGGGTCACAGTGCGCACCTGAACTCCATATAAGGCCTGCTCTGTGTTCAGTTCAGTTCAGTTGCTCAGTCGTGTCCCACTCTTTGCGACCCCAAGAATCGCAGCACACCAGGCCTCCCTGTCCATCACCAACTCCCAAAGTTCACTCAGACCCACATCCATCGAGTCAGTGATGCCATCCAGCAATCTCATCTTCAGTCGTCCCCTTCTCCTCCTGCCCCCAGGGCCCTCCCAGCATCAGAGTCTTTTCCAATGAGTCAACTCTTCCCATGAGGTGGCCAAAGTACTGGAGCTTCAGCTTCAGCATCATTCCCTCCAAAGAAATCCCAGGGCCGATCTCCTTTAGAATGGACTGGTTGGATCTCCTTGCAGTCCAAGGGACTCTCAAGAGTCTTCTCCAACACCACACTTCAAAAGCATCAATTCTTCGGCCCTCAGCCTTCTTCACAGTCCAACTCTCACATCCATACATGACTACTGGAAAAACCGTAGCCTTGACTAAACGGACCTTTGTTGGCAAAGTAATGTCTCTGCTTTTCAATATGCTATCTAGGTTGGTTATAACTTTTCTTCCAAGGAGTAAGCGTCTTTTAATTTCATGTCTGCAGTCACCATCTGCAGTGATTTTGGAGCCAGAAAAAATAAAGTCTGACACTGTTTCCACTGCTTCCCCATCTATTTCCCATGAAGTGATGGGACCAGATGCCATGATCTTTGTAGCCTTGGAGATTGCAACAACTCCTCAGCCAAAAGTGAAACTAGTTTTCCAAACTAGTCCCAAATTTTAGGTATTGGAAACAGAGAATAGGATTCTATGTGCTTACACGCTTTTATGGAGTTTACATCCTGCTGCACTAGTTATATGACCTTGGGCATTATACTGTTAACCTTTATATTTCCCTGATGGCTCAGATGGTAAAGCATCTGCCTACAGTGCAGGAGACTGGGGTTCGATCCCTGGGTAGGGAAGATCCTCTGGAGAAGGAAATGGCAACCCACTCCAGTACTCTTACCTGGAAAATCCCATGGATGGAGGAGCCTGGTAGGCTACAGTCCAAAGGGTTACAAAGAGTTGGACACGACTGAGCGACTTCACTTTCACTTTATATTTCTTCATCAGGAAAGTAGGGGTGATGGCTTTATCAACCACAAATGGTAGAAAGGAGATCATCCACATAAAGCACTTCAAAAAAGTCTCTGGTACAAAGTAAAATGCTCCATAAATGTTACCAACATGTTATGATTTGTGGTGTTGTTATTATATATGGAGAGGTAAAACAGAGGAAAATATCTTATGGTTTGTGAGCAGAGGTGCTGATATGAGACTGTGACACAATCTTTCTCGCTCCAGGATGCTACCTGCTGCTTCACGCTCGAATTTGTAATCCAGTCAGCCCCCAGTGCCCACCAAGGTCTCAGGCTCCAGCAGTCCCCCTCACTCCCACCTTGCTCAGGACCAATAGGCCTCCGTTCCCAGCACAGACACCACAAGGGAGCATCCTGCTAGAAACCCTGTTTGATCCTCACCACACAGCCCCACCCTTGTCCAAAGTTAGTCACTAACTCCTTTTCTAAGAAAGGAAGGTTCCCTCTTGACACAGTAGTCTCCAATCTCATTCTTGTTTCTGCAAATCCACTTCCTCTGCTCCACGAGAAAAGAGAAGTGTTTTTTGTTGTTGTTGTTCACAGAAGCGTAAAATGTGTGGGCATCTGGGGTGAAGAGTGAAGGCTGACTCATGGGAAACTTGTACCCCGACACGATTTTTATAAGCTGGGCCCACAATTGTACCAACAAGTTAAAATAAAAAGATTTTTATTACCAGATGATTTAACTACTTCTGGATCATCCAAAACAGTACTAAAGCTCACAGCTTACTAAGTCATAAATGAGTACGAACTCCCTGCAAAAACCAAATCAGATATTCAAATAGAGGGCTGCCCCTTCTGTGTACAGGTTGGGCAGGGGTCCAAACCAGGAGGAACAGATGAGGGACGATGCTACATTAAGGATCTGGGATCACAGTCATTCAGAGCCTGTTTGCTTTTTGCAAATGTCTGCTCTACTATCTTGACCAAGGAAGGAGGCAGTCTTAATTTCAAGGCATTGTTGCTTTTATTTCTTTGCTACTGTGTAGCCAATAGGAACTAGTAAGAGCAAAAGGCTCCAAAGACTTAATTTCTCTAGCTTTCCAGGCACTATAAATTTTCCTTGTTTTGGCCTGTTTTTTTTTTTTTTTTTTTAAGTGATAAAATGTAAGTACGAGTTAAACGGAACTTATCCTACTGTCTCAAAATTCTCCTGTACAGCAAAGGAAACCATCAAGTGAAGAGGCAGCCCAAGGAATAGGAGAAAATATTTGCAAATCACATACCTGATAAGTGGTTAATACCCAAAATACACAAAAAATCGTAATTCGACGGCAAAAAACCAAACAATCCAACTTTTAAATGGGCTAAAGATTTATATAGACATTTTTCCAAAGACAATATACAAATGACTAATGAGTACATGAAAATGTGGTCAACATCACTACTGACCAATGAAATGGAAATCAAAACCATAATGAGATATCACCTCAAGACCCATCAGAATGGCTAATTAACAAAAAGACAAGAGATGACAGGGCTGTTGAGGATGTGGAGAAAAGGAAACCTTCATGCACTGTTAGTGGGAATGTAAATCGGTACAGCCGCTATGGACATCAGTACAGGGGTTCCTCAGAAAATTAAAAATAGAATTACCACATGACCCAGCAATTCCACTTCTGGGCAAGTATCTGAAAAACAATGAAAACACTAACTCAAAAAGATATCTGTACCTATGTTCAATGCAGCACTGTTTACAATAGCCAAAATATGGAACTAACCCAAATGTCCATTGATGGATGAATGGCTAAAGAAAATTCACACACACACAATGGAATATTATCCAACTATAAAAAAAGAAAGCAATCCTGCCATTTTGACCACATCGATGGACCTTGACAGCATCATGCTAAGTGAAATAAGTCAGATGGAGAAAGATTAATACGATTACAATTATATCTGAAATATAAAAAAATGGGAAAAAACCAAGCTCATAAATACAGAGAATAGACTAGTGGTTGGCAGAGGTCAAGTGGGAGCTGGGTAACACAGGGGAAGCCTGTCAAAAAGTACAAATGTCCAGTTATAAAATAAGTCCAGGGGATATAGAATATATGATGGAGACTATAGTAACCACTACTGTATGTATATCTGAAAGTTGCTACACGAATAGATCTTAAAAAGTTCTTCTCACAAGAAAAAAATAATTGTACCTACGTATGGTGATGGATGGGCTTCCTGGGTGGCGTTAGTGGTGAAGAGCCCGCCTGCTAATGCGGCAGACACGAGATGCAGGTTCTGTCTCTGAGCCAGGAAGACCCCCCGGAGGAGGACACAGCAACCCACTCCAGTATTCCTGCCTGGAGAATCCCATAGACAGAGGAGCCTGGCGGGCTCTTGTCTAGCGAGTCAGACACAACTGAAGCCACTTGCCACGCAGGCATGGCGATGGATGTCTTCTTGTTGCTGTTGTTTTCGTCTTACTCGCTAAGTCATGTGCAACTCTTTCTTGTGGCCCCATGGACTTAGCCCGCAAGGCTCCTCTATCCATGGGATTTCCCAGGCAAGAATACTGGAGCAGGTTGCCATCTCCTTCTCCAGGGGATCTTCCCAACCCAGGGATCTAACCCACATCTCCTGCTTAGCAGGCAGATTCTTTACCACTGTACCACCTTGGAACCCCGATGGATGCCTACTAGACTTTGTTTTTTTTACTTGACTTATTGTGGTGACCACTTTGCAATAAATACAAATATTAAATCACTATGCTGTATACCTGAAACTAATATAATCCTTTCTGTTAATCATAGCTCAAAAAAGAAAAAAATTCTCCTGAAGATGTCAGGCAAGTAGTGGCAATATGGAAAAGTGAAAAGGGCACAGGCTTCTCAGCTTGACAGACCTGGGTTCACATTTTGACTCTCTGTGACCTTGGGCAAATTATCTTGCCATATGTAGAAGGGATACTAACTCCTCCTGGCACGGGTGTTTCAGGATTTAAGATCACATATGTGTAAGTCCTTGTCCAATAATGGTAGCTATTATTATTTTATCACAGCAAAATGTTGATCAGTAATTAAAGTTACCAGGGCACTGATAATCTGGTTCAATGCTGTGCAAACATAGTGAGTGAGTCATTGTAAAGGTTCTTTGTGCTGTGGCAGGAATGAGGCAAACTTGGGTAGGAACAAAGAAAGCAGTACATAGGGGTAAAGAGCAACCAGATTGTGAGTCAAAAACATTCTTTATCCTAAAATGTGTCTCAGTATAACTGCTCTGAAAACTATTTGTACTAAACACGTTTCACATTGTTTATGGAGAAAATGAATTGTTTAAAAAAAGAGAGAGGGGGAGATATCGTTCTTGTCTTGACAGAACTGAAAACATCTAGCTTTGCTTTGTCCCTGCAAAGAGGGAGGAAAGGAGAGAAATTTGCTTTTGTCTTAGAAAATCCATAATGAGTAAGATATCTTATTATTAAGTATATTTTCTTGACTTCTAAAATGAGTTCTGCAGGCTGGTATTAAATCAGAAGTATGCTCATTGCCCACACTATAGGAGAAAAAAATGATTTTAAGTACATTTGCATCCCTTTATTTGTCTAAAATCCTAAGCATCCTGTTGTCATGGAAATACATTCCCTGACGATCTATGTAAAGAGATTTCCAGTATTTTTCACACTTGCCAATCCCATACAGAAGAAAGCTGATTATTCAGGATTCAGATATAACACAAGCATTTGGCATGATTAATCCATTAGCTTGAACTGAAAGGAGGTATTGATAGATACAGAATGACAGGAAGAAGAATTTTTAAAAGAAAGAATAAAATACTGAGGAGGAGTTAGGCAAGATACTTCTTGCATATTCCTCTGTACTTTTCTATGCTGATAAGGAGACGTTACCAGTCAAGGTTCTTGGTTGAAAACAAAAGAAATCCACCTTGCTAACCTGAGTAAGAAGGAGTTAACTGAAAGAATGTCAAACAGCTCAGGGAATTCAGGAAAAGGTTGGAGGTTTGGAAAATAAGCACAAATCAAGGGAAGCTGGGAGGCTGGAACAAGNTTTTTTTTTTTTTTTTAAGTGATAAAATGTAAGTACGAGTTAAACGGAACTTATCCTACTGTCTCAAAATTCTCCTGTACAGCAAAGGAAACCATCAAGTGAAGAGGCAGCCCAAGGAATAGGAGAAAATATTTGCAAATCACATACCTGATAAGTGGTTAATACCCAAAATACACAAAAAATCGTAATTCGACGGCAAAAAACCAAACAATCCAACTTTTAAATGGGCTAAAGATTTATATAGACATTTTTCCAAAGACAATATACAAATGACTAATGAGTACATGAAAATGTGGTCAACATCACTACTGACCAATGAAATGGAAATCAAAACCATAATGAGATATCACCTCAAGACCCATCAGAATGGCTAATTAACAAAAAGACAAGAGATGACAGGGCTGTTGAGGATGTGGAGAAAAGGAAACCTTCATGCACTGTTAGTGGGAATGTAAATCGGTACAGCCGCTATGGACATCAGTACAGGGGTTCCTCAGAAAATTAAAAATAGAATTACCACATGACCCAGCAATTCCACTTCTGGGCAAGTATCTGAAAAACAATGAAAACACTAACTCAAAAAGATATCTGTACCTATGTTCAATGCAGCACTGTTTACAATAGCCAAAATATGGAACTAACCCAAATGTCCATTGATGGATGAATGGCTAAAG
The DNA here is from genome assembly GCA_006410615.1 of Neotragus moschatus. Lineage (NCBI taxonomy): Eukaryota > Metazoa > Chordata > Mammalia > Artiodactyla > Bovidae > Neotragus > Neotragus moschatus. Next base: position 770,514 of record SJYA01003125.1, read on the forward strand.
AAAATTCACACACACACAATGGAATATTATCCAACTATAAAAAAAGAAAGCAATCCTGCCATTTTGACCACATCGATGGACCTTGACAGCATCATGCTAAGTGAAATAAGTCAGATGGAGAAAGATTAATACGATTACAATTATATCTGAAATATAAAAAAATGGGAAAAAACCAAGCTCATAAATACAGAGAATAGACTAGTGGTTGGCAGAGGTCAAGTGGGAGCTGGGTAACACAGGGGAAGCCTGTCAAAAAGTACAAATGTCCAGTTATAAAATAAGTCCAGGGGATATAGAATATATGATGGAGACTATAGTAACCACTACTGTATGTATATCTGAAAGTTGCTACACGAATAGATCTTAAAAAGTTCTTCTCACAAGAAAAAAATAATTGTACCTACGTATGGTGATGGATGGGCTTCCTGGGTGGCGTTAGTGGTGAAGAGCCCGCCTGCTAATGCGGCAGACACGAGATGCAGGTTCTGTCTCTGAGCCAGGAAGACCCCCCGGAGGAGGACACAGCAACCCACTCCAGTATTCCTGCCTGGAGAATCCCATAGACAGAGGAGCCTGGCGGGCTCTTGTCTAGCGAGTCAGACACAACTGAAGCCACTTGCCACGCAGGCATGGCGATGGATGTCTTCTTGTTGCTGTTGTTTTCGTCTTACTCGCTAAGTCATGTGCAACTCTTTCTTGTGGCCCCATGGACTTAGCCCGCAAGGCTCCTCTATCCATGGGATTTCCCAGGCAAGAATACTGGAGCAGGTTGCCATCTCCTTCTCCAGGGGATCTTCCCAACCCAGGGATCTAACCCACATCTCCTGCTTAGCAGGCAGATTCTTTACCACTGTACCACCTTGGAACCCCGATGGATGCCTACTAGACTTTGTTTTTTTTACTTGACTTATTGTGGTGACCACTTTGCAATAAATACAAATATTAAATCACTATGCTGTATACCTGAAACTAATATAATCCTTTCTGTTAATCATAGCTCAAAAAAGAAAAAAATTCTCCTGAAGATGTCAGGCAAGTAGTGGCAATATGGAAAAGTGAAAAGGGCACAGGCTTCTCAGCTTGACAGACCTGGGTTCACATTTTGACTCTCTGTGACCTTGGGCAAATTATCTTGCCATATGTAGAAGGGATACTAACTCCTCCTGGCACGGGTGTTTCAGGATTTAAGATCACATATGTGTAAGTCCTTGTCCAATAATGGTAGCTATTATTATTTTATCACAGCAAAATGTTGATCAGTAATTAAAGTTACCAGGGCACTGATAATCTGGTTCAATGCTGTGCAAACATAGTGAGTGAGTCATTGTAAAGGTTCTTTGTGCTGTGGCAGGAATGAGGCAAACTTGGGTAGGAACAAAGAAAGCAGTACATAGGGGTAAAGAGCAACCAGATTGTGAGTCAAAAACATTCTTTATCCTAAAATGTGTCTCAGTATAACTGCTCTGAAAACTATTTGTACTAAACACGTTTCACATTGTTTATGGAGAAAATGAATTGTTTAAAAAAAGAGAGAGGGGGAGATATCGTTCTTGTCTTGACAGAACTGAAAACATCTAGCTTTGCTTTGTCCCTGCAAAGAGGGAGGAAAGGAGAGAAATTTGCTTTTGTCTTAGAAAATCCATAATGAGTAAGATATCTTATTATTAAGTATATTTTCTTGACTTCTAAAATGAGTTCTGCAGGCTGGTATTAAATCAGAAGTATGCTCATTGCCCACACTATAGGAGAAAAAAATGATTTTAAGTACATTTGCATCCCTTTATTTGTCTAAAATCCTAAGCATCCTGTTGTCATGGAAATACATTCCCTGACGATCTATGTAAAGAGATTTCCAGTATTTTTCACACTTGCCAATCCCATACAGAAGAAAGCTGATTATTCAGGATTCAGATATAACACAAGCATTTGGCATGATTAATCCATTAGCTTGAACTGAAAGGAGGTATTGATAGATACAGAATGACAGGAAGAAGAATTTTTAAAAGAAAGAATAAAATACTGAGGAGGAGTTAGGCAAGATACTTCTTGCATATTCCTCTGTACTTTTCTATGCTGATAAGGAGACGTTACCAGTCAAGGTTCTTGGTTGAAAACAAAAGAAATCCACCTTGCTAACCTGAGTAAGAAGGAGTTAACTGAAAGAATGTCAAACAGCTCAGGGAATTCAGGAAAAGGTTGGAGGTTTGGAAAATAAGCACAAATCAAGGGAAGCTGGGAGGCTGGAACAAGAGAAGCCTGGTTAGAGAGACCCTGCAACTTGTCAGGGACACTCAAAGCCACCACCGATGGCAGTGGCATGACTGTCCTTGCTTCTTTGTGACACTCACTCCAGACACAAAGTCCTGGGTGGGATGGTCAGTTAGGCTGAGCTCAGGAGGTCCTGAGACAGGAGGTAGATGAACCCCAGCCCACCCGCCCCCAGTGTGATCAATTGAAGTTTGTGTCCTGTGGACAGAAACTCCAAAACATCAATAGCAAGACAGTTGAGAGAAGAGGACAATTGTCTGGACCCTGCACACAAATAAGAGATAAGAGACCACATATTTCTCATTCTCAAAGTCAAGGAGACCTTCCTGAGTAGAAAGCTCCTTGGAGGTCAAAATGGAAGATGCTAAGCTACCCATAGGCCTCTTCACAGGACTCTATCTTGGCTGAGAGATGAACATGCACACACAGAAGGATCCTGAGAAGTACCAGATACAGACTCAGAAGCAAGCAAGTGAACATGACTGGCCAGAGAAAACCTGGAAGAAATGCCCCATATAAATGCTTTAAACTACCACAAGGGCACACCTCTGAGTCCCCCCATGTGTCTATCACATGTACTGTACTCTTTATCCTCCTAATAAACTCTTTACTTGTTTCACTACTTTCCATCTTTGTAAGAATTCTGTTCTGCAAAGCCAAGAGGCCACGGCCTTATCACTGACCACTGGTCTAGTGGCTAGGATTTGGCCTTCTCATTGCCATGACCCAACCTCAATCTCTAGCCAGGAATCAAAACCCTGCTTCAAGCTGCTGCAGGCCAAGGCCACCAGAGATCAGTCCTAGGGTCCAGGAGTCAAAAGTCATATGACTTTTNGAGACAGAATAAGAGATAAGAGACCACATATTTCTCATTCTCAAAGTCAAGGAGACCTTCCTGAGTAGAAAGCTCCTTGGAGGTCAAAATGGAAGATGCTAAGCTACCCATAGGCCTCTTCACAGGACTCTATCTTGGCTGAGAGATGAACATGCACACACAGAAGGATCCTGAGAAGTACCAGATACAGACTCAGAAGCAAGCAAGTGAACATGACTGGCCAGAGAAAACCTGGAAGAAATGCCCCATATAAATGCTTTAAACTACCACAAGGGCACACCTCTGAGTCCCCCCATGTGTCTATCACATGTACTGTACTCTTTATCCTCCTAATAAACTCTTTACTTGTTTCACTACTTTCCATCTTTGTAAGAATTCTGTTCTGCAAAGCCAAGAGGCCACGGCCTTATCACTGACCACTGGTCTAGTGGCTAGGATTTGGCCTTCTCATTGCCATGACCCAACCTCAATCTCTAGCCAGGAATCAAAACCCTGCTTCAAGCTGCTGCAGGCCAAGGCCACCAGAGATCAGTCCTAGGGTCCAGGAGTCAAAAGTCATATGACTTTTCCAATTTCCACAACTGGTGTTTTCCCCTTTCTACCAGGCCCAACAAACAGAAGGAGGCTGGGATATGGAGCAGTGCCCCCTACAACATAAAGGTTCCCCACAGAAAGTGTTCTTTTTGTGTTTAAGTTCATATACTCCTCCCTCAGAGAACGCTTAGAGACACGAGCAACTGAAGGCAGAGAGTCAACGGGTGTGCGGAGAAGAAAAAGACAAAAAAGGACAAGAATTTAGAAGTTATGGAAGAAGATCAGAAAGACTTTAGGAGATTGGGGCGGAGAGGCACTAGAAGAGGAAAGAAAAGAAAAATGGTTTCTATTATTTTTTGTTACTATTTTCCCTCACATTCTCCCTGTGTTTTTCTATCTCCCTCCTCCCATGCAATTTCATTCATTCTTAGTAGTGTGGAAAGAGGTATAGAAAGAGTCTCCCAATCCACAGGATTTCTGTAACTTGTTCTTCAGTTGTCCTGAATTTGTTGAGATTTATATGTTGAAAGACTACTAGCATACAATGTTGAAATCTTGACATGTTACTGGCCAAGGTTTTACAAGAAAAATACTCCAAATCTCTCCAAGAAATGATGAGTGATTCAGTTCAAGTGCTGTAATAAGTTGAGCCTTAGCCTGAGTCATTAAAAAAAAAAAAATTCATATTCCAGTCTAAGGTTTTGCCTCTAAGAGGTGAGATGACCACAGGAAACCCACCTAACTTGCATCTCAGTGCGACTGCAATGATAAGAGACTTATACACATGAAAACTGAGGTGCTTCTGGACAACCCTATGGATTTGTTCCTCCATTCACCCGTCTATTCATCCGTTGAAAACTTACTACGTGATAAGCATAGTGAGTAAGACACAAAGTTACTACCCTAAAGTTTATATGAAAGAAAAAGTGAAAGTCACTCAGTCGTGCCTGACTCTTTGTGACCCCATGGACTGTAGCCTGCCAGGCTCCTCTGTCCATGGAATTCTCCAGGCCAGAATACTGGAGTGGGCAGCCTATCCCTTCTCCAGGGGATCTTCCCAACATAGGGATTGAACCCAGGTCTCCCACACTGCAGGAGAAGTCTTCATCATCTGAGCCAGAAGGGAAGCCCTGAAGCTTATATACTAAAAGTTTATTTAAGCTTTGGAGAGAAACTCAAATACCTTCAGTGGACAGGAAGGAGCAGAAATTGTGAATCAGCCAGTTGCATACCATTGCTGTGTGGCAAAGACTGGCTCACTGCAGGTCCTGCCCAAAGATATTTTGTCGGTTTGTCTTTTTTTTTAAGCATGTATGTAAATAAATAAGATAAAGACACTGAATGATATAAAGTATGTACAGATTAATACAGAATTGAAAGTGATTTGTTCTGCCAAGAGTAGGGTGGTAAGAGTGTTACAGAAAGCCTCCAAGGGAACATGATGCCTGAAGAGGGTTCTGAAAGACCAATAGGAGATTCCCAGGCAGGTAAGTCGGAAGACAAGTATCTCAGGCAAAGTTAATATCATGTGCAAAAGCAGGCAGAGTTGAAACAATCAGTGCACTATGGGATCCACAAGCTGTGTGTAGTGATGGAAATCCAGAGAGGATCCAGGAAGAAATGTGCCAAGAGCCAGGCTCTAAGGACAGTGAACAGAGGGCCTCTTCTGACCATCTACGGGCAAGTGGGAAAAACAGAGGCAGTTCAAACACGGACCTAGGAGGATCTGGAAGCAGTCAGGTGGAGAGACTGAGGAAGCATAAAAAAAAAACTGCAAGCAAAGAGAGCTAGCAGAAAAGATGGCAGGGACTTCCCTGGTGGGGCAATGGATAAGAATTCACCTGCGAATGCAGGCGACAAGGGTTCAGTCCCCGGTCCGGGAAGATTTCACGCACCACGGAGCAACTAGGCCCCTGCACCACCTGAGAGGTGTTACTAGTTACCTATTATGCTGCTACTGAAAGATCTCTGAGGATCAGGGAAGTAGAAAGAGAATGAGGAGGCCACGCTGCTGCTACTGCTGCTAAGTTGCTTCAGTCGTGTCCGACTCTGTGCGACCCCACAGACGGCAGCCCACCAGGCTCCCCCATCCCTGGGATTCTCCAGGCCAGAACACTGGAGTGGGTTGCCGTTTCCTTCTCCAGTGCATGAAAGTGAAAAGCGAAAGTGAAGTCGCTCAGTCGTGCCCGACTCTTAGCGACCCCACAGACTGCAGCCTACCAGGCTCCCCCGTCCATGGGATTTTCCAGGCAAGAGTACTCGAGTGAGTGCCACTGCCTTCTCCAATGAGGAGGCCATAGTGTTGTACAAGTCAATAGAGGAGACAATTTTATTTATTTATTTATTTTTTATTAGTCTATGAAAGTACCCACCAATGTAAAAATTGAAACCCCATACCCTGGTACTTTTTGCCTCCGAAATGGCCCACAGTCTATCTATAAATTGTGTATCTCCCAGCATAAAGCTTCTTTCGAGGAGACAATTTTAAATGGAAATGGATGTCAATAGCATAAAATGTTATGAAAAGGTCAAGTGAGTCAGGACGGAAACACATTTGTTAAGGTTTGATATTTGTAAGGCTTTTAGACATTTTGGTAAATGCCCCACTCTGCCTGGTAGATGCAGGAAGGAAGAGGTGAAAAGACCCATTTGATGGCTCCTGTTTTCTCAACCAAACACTCCTCCTTCTCCCTCCAGTGTTAGCATCTTGATTTTTCTTTGAAAACTAATCTTCCATCTCTCAGAACCTACTTGGCTGAGGATGGACATTCCCTAACCTCTATGAACACGTGACCCTAGTCTAATCAGAGGATTCCATTCCCTTGGCTACAACACTGATTCAGAGATTAGCCCATATCACTAATCAGACCATGGAGACACAATGCTTTGTTATTTTTGTGTGTGTGTGTGTGTGTGTGTGTGTGTTGCCTTGTTTTTACATTTTTGGTTTGGTTTGGTGTTTATTTGATCATTTTAGAGTACTGGGAAACCTTTCTTCAGAACTACTAGACAGGCCTGTGGGATATATGCCTAGAGATGCTGGGGACCAGCAGACGCAGAAGACCTGCCTGGGAACAAGGCCAACACAGAGGAAAGCAGAGCTGACAACTAGGGAAAGGGGGAGCAGGGGAGGAGAGAGAAAGAAAGAGACTAGATTCTAATGTCATCGTTTGATCACTGGAAGCCAACTATACTCTTATGCTTTTCAATAAAATGAGCCACTAGATCGTCTTTATTTTCATTTACACTATTTAAGTCAGTTTGCTGTCTCTTCTAAGCTAAACAGCCCCGAAACAGCGGGTGGAGAAATGTTGGAAGCAAACCAGTTCCAGGGCAGCCTTGCATGGAGCCAGCTCAGATCACAGATCTCCAAGTCAGCTTCATCCCCCCACCAATGTCTACTCCATCAACTCACAGTTTAGGGGCCTTATCATTCAACTCCTGCAGGGATCATGGAGAGAAGTTGTGAGGAAACCTGCAGCATCTCAGCAGCTGCGTCCTGAGTCTGAACCATACTATTACTGATGGAACCCAGCCCTGAAGATGGAGACACAGTACGCTTCCTAGAATTCTTACAGCAAGGCCTCCTGACTGCTGTTCAGCAGGAACTGTTCAGCAGAAAAGGCCAGACCGTCCTTTTCTGCCAAATAAGCCGAGACTGGAAACGCAATTACCATAAGAAAGGGAATTCCAAACCCCTGCCACTCCGCTTTTGAAGCAGGTATCAGGGCTCTTTTATCATAGTTGTACAAGCCATGCAGAGCTCAACTCCAGGGGCAGTAAACACTGTTCAACCTATTCAACCTTCAGAACCATATGCAAAGATCCTGGCAGATACTCACTAAAGAGCTAATTGACGTTGGCATCCTGGACTCCTGAGTACAGAAAGACTTTGCACCTGTGTCAACTATAGAGCAGGCTGAGAATGAAAGATAGTCATTTGGAACAGTTCAAACAGCAAAAGCCCTTAGCATTTCAGTTTTTCAGAAATGAAATGAGTTGCCTGTGTGAAATCATCTTGGTCCTGGTGAAACCTGGTCCTCTGAAATGAGTGTAGAGCAGGGTTCACGGTCAAGGTTAATGCAACAGTCCAGCTTGGTCTAAGCCCCTATACTATTCTCCTTCCCAAGCAAACACACAATAAAACAGCCATTTCTCAAGAAGGCACCTAGATTTTCAGCAATAGTGTTAATGAGCCAGTTTAAAACAAACAAACAAAAAGGTAGAACTAATTTAAATGTGCAACAGAGTCAGAGTTTGGACTCTTACTTAAGCCCTCAGATTCCACAGTGCTCCTTTCCATTCTAGATACAGGACACAGTAAAAACAGGTTCACACAGCTTGCTCATATGCAAGTTCAGATAAGAAATATTCAAAACCTTTTCAAGGCCTGCTGTTGAGTCTGCTCTTCAAGGTATGAACAATGTGTCAATGGGGCCCAGACACAGGTTTTTGCTATAATCAACCTCATGTGATAAGTAAAGAAAGATCGTCTCTACCTCCCCAAAGCAGAGGACACTCGGAAGGACCAACTAACCAACCCTAAACCTCAATTAGAATTACACTGTGCTAAGAGTATTATAAGGGTTCTCCCCCCCTACCCCGCACTGAGGAAAACAAAATATCCATCTTTCTTATGTCTTCTGTAAAGCTGCAAAATTTTAAGAAATAATCTTCTCCCTAAATGTATAACCACCATATGCAATCAATTTACACTCATAGGTAAACAATCTGATTGGAGTTTTGTTTTAAACCAGTGAGAATTTCTACTTGTAGCTAATGATCTCCTCACCTTACCTGTATTTTTTCTAAATAACAGAAGCTTTCACCTTGGATGATCTAGGCTTTAGAAGTCTGTACTGTGCATCTCCAAGGAGGCACTGTTCCAAAACTGCATTTGCACTTGGCACCAGCCCTTGTCTTCTTTCTCTCTCACCTACCATGATGGGCTCTCCCAGGACATCAAACATTCTGCTAGTTTACATTTGTGCAAATCAAATCTTTAGTTCCCTTCAGTTTTTCAAAGGCATGGATTATGGCTGTTGCTGCTACTCCTGCTAAGTCGCTTCAGTAGTGTCCGACTCTGTGAGACCCTATAGATGGCAGCCCACCAGGTTCCCCCTTTCCTGGGATTCTCCAGGCAAGAACACTGGAGTGGGTTGCCATTTCCTTCTCCAGTGCAGGAAAGTGAAAAGTGAAAGTGAATCCACTCAGTCGTGTCCGACTCTTTGCGACCCCATGGACTGCAGCCCTCCAGGCTCCTCCGTCCATGGTATTTCCCAGGCAAGAGTACTGGAGTGGGTTGTCATTGCCTTCTCCAGGATTATGGCTAGAAGGTCATAAAAAGAACAGCTACCATTTATTAAGTAACCAACATGTGCTTTACAGATAACTATCCTGCCAGGGTCCAGCCCCAGTGGATCCAGGGTGATTCGAAGGTGGAGACGGATAGGCGTCTTAGGAAAAACTTATTTAATTACAGACAGAGAGGGATTAGAAAATTAGCAGAGAAAGGAGGCTGAATAACTTGGCTTACGTGGAATACCAATCACCACCTACGTAGGCCACAGGCGTCTTTCCGTTCTCCCGAGGGAGAGGAGGCACTGAGGCCCCCCNAGGCACCACCCTCCAAATAAAGTTGCATTCCTATAGGGTGAGGGTGTAGTGAGTTACAATCAAGAAAGGAATTTATTTAATCCAAGGTTAACATGATACATCTTAAATATTAATACTTTTTCTCTTATATGCTAGTTATATTCATTATAAGGACAAGACTATGGAGATTTAGCAGCAAACATCAGCCCAATAAATGAAATCCCTTTACCAATTTTCTCTGTAAGATCTATTTAGTCTTAAGATAGTGATAAAGTTACATTTTTACATAACAAAGACAGTAATTTATAACAAAGTACAGTGGTCTATAACAAAAGAGAAAATTCATTAACTCAAAAGGTCTAGTATTGCTAACATCAAAAACTACTATATTCCCTTTTCTATATTCCAAATACATTGATTAATATATTCCCAGGTGCCTAAGGACGTAGAGGCCTGGCAGCAATCATTGACTCAACAATAAGAAAAGTCCTATGCTAATTAAGACCTTCAAAATACTCCAAACTCTGTGCTGTTTATGGTTGAGAGGTAGTAAACAATCACGTGGGTAGGGGCAGGAGTATGGATAATCCTGTCACACAAACTAATCTGCCTGCAGAGAGGTTTGACCTGAGACATCCTTGTCACACCCAGGGCAAGGAATTAGTTACAATTATTGACACAACAAATGAAAAACTCTTCTCCAATATAATTCTAACCAACCCACTATACTAATAAATTCTAACTTCCCAAAAGAATCTGCCTTTGTAAGTCTAAAACATCTCTCACGGTTGGGAGGCTGTAAACAATCACATGTGGCCGGACAAACCTATACAGGCAGGCTAGATAACCTTTAGAGGAGTTCGTAAGCTGAAACACTCTTGTCACGCTCAGGAATTTTTATTAACTGGAGCTGTAGGTTAACTCCTTCTCCAAGAGAAATGATTATGGGGGAGAGGCCCCCGTAAAGTCAGAAGTGTAGGTGAGAGCATAAAACAGACTTTGGTTTTGGGGGTAGATGCTTGGGAACAGGGGATTTCCTGAGGCCTGATCACGCCTTTGCGTATGCCAAGCCTCCTTCCTCATGACCTTTGCCACGGGCGGAGTTCCTCACGCTGGCCCCGGCACTATCCCTAATCCTAGAATAACCCAGTAAGAGAGGTAGTGTGCACTTAATACAGAACTATTTGGTGTTACAGCTGAGATTTAAACTCAAATCTACTTAAGCCCAAAGCTCAGGATCTTAGGACATGGAATTTTATTCACTAAGTCAGCTCAACTACAGAAAAAGATAGGCATCCTTAGCTTACAGAACACTGGATATTAAACAACTTGACATCACCAAAAACACAGTTCCCATGGTGACTGGTTTGGAGATCCTGATTGCGCCAAAGGAATGGTGACCAAGAGATTACTGAGGCAGGAGAGAGATGGGCCTTCCCTGTGGACAGAAACTCCACAAGAGCAGGACGATGGGGGAGGCTAGGCCTTGCCCAGACAAGAGATAAAAGACCACAGAGTCCTCATTCTCAAAGTTAAGGAGAACTCCCTGACTACACATGCACAGAAAGGCCCCTTGGAGGTCAAGAGAGATAGGGCATCACCTCATAGGAAGTGATGCAACTACCTATAAGCCTCTTGATCAGAACCCATCCTGGCTTAGAGAGACACATGCTCGCATGGGAGAACCCCGAGATAAACCAAATATGAACTGACAACCAGCAAAGCAAGAGGACCGGATAAAGGAAGCCTGGAAGAAATGCTGTATAACTGATTCAAACTATCATGAGGGTACAACTCTCTGAGTCCACCCACGTGTCTAACCACACATACTGTGCTCTCTTCCCTCCTAATAAACCCTTGACTTGTTTTACTACTTTCCCTTTCTGTGGGAATTCTTTTCTGCCAAGCTGAAGGGACAGGGTGGGCCTTGTCACTGACCAATGGTCTAGTGTCTATGATCTGGTGCTCTCACTGCCCCGACCTGACCCCAATCTCTGGCCAGGAACCAAACCCCTGCTTCAAGCTACTGCAGGCAAAGCCCACCCAAGATCATTACAATCACGCACTAAGGGATGAACTCTCACTGGCTTGCTCACCAAACACTGATAACGATGTTCTTAGCAAGGACAGAGAGGGAGGTGATGGCCTACAACAGATCAACACAGCAATAGCAAAGAACCGATGCCAATCTCCATGATGGAATCTAGAGTCTTGTATATGACAAAAGCTGCTACTGCTAAGTCGCTTCAGTCGTGTCCGACTCTGTGACCCCAGGCAGGCCATCAGGCTCCTCCGTCCCTGGGATTCTCCAGCCAAGAGTACTGGAGTGGGTTGCCATTTCCTTCTCCAATATGATAAAAGGCAGTCGTATATATGATAAAAAAAAAAAATCAAGTTGAAGAATGAATCACCTAGGTGGAAAAATATTTCCTGCCTGGTAACGAGAAGACAAACTTAGCCAGCCATAACTGCTTGCTAATGACAAAGCATCTTCTAGAAAGCATACTGATGATTCTATAAATGTCAACAAAAGTATGCAGAAGATTGACAGGTAGCAAGGAATCCTTCAGTTCAAACAAGCTAGCAGCGATACAGCAGAAAAATCTGAATAGTTACAGTTCTTACGAAACTTTTAATATATTGTTAGAAAATAATCAAGATAATCAGGTGAATAGGATAACTGGCATTAGTTCAAATTTAAGTTGGAAAAAAACTAAACTAATGCAGGAATTTTCTGGATTTTAGTAAAAGAAAAATCATAGATTTAAGAAAATGAAACAGCTGTGTCTCTGTGTTAAAATATTAAGAATCCAGAAATAAAGTTATAAATGAAGTGAAATTAAAATTGAATCTTATTTTTAAAAGTCTTAGCTGGATGGAGATCAAGATGGTAGATGATGGGGAGCTCACCTTCTCCCATAGAAACATTAAAAACACATCTGCAAGTGGAACAATTCCCACAGAACTCCAGCAGAAGCTTTAGACTTCCAAAACGGCCAGAAAATCTCCAAGTGGAATTCCCTGGCACTCCAATGGTTAGTACTCGATACTTTCAGTGCCATGGTGGCCCAGGTTCAGTCCCTCTTCAGGGAACTAAGAACCAACAAGCAATGCAGCATGGCCAAAAAAAAAAAAAAACCACTCCACGTAACCAGATGGGACAAGAAGAAGAGAAAGAAAGGAAATGGAATGGGACCAGCACCCCAAGGAGGGAGCTGTGAAGAAAGGAAGGTTCCCACACACTGGGAAGTCCCCTCACCAGTAGGGAGATCAGCCTGGACAGAGGGGGAGTTTTGGAGTCTAGGAGGAGAGCATAGTAACCTGATTTGCAGAAGGCACAATAAAGAGCAAGGTGCACAAAAGTTTGGCACCACTGCCCTGCACTCCCCAGCCTGAGATTCTTGTCTGCTATTGTGAGTGAGGGCTGGGTACTCAAGCGCAGGCTTCAGAGGTCAGACCCAGGGAGAGGACCAGGGTTGGCTGTGTGGAGGGAGCCTGAAGAGGCTCAATATGGCAACCGAGGGTATATGCAGAAGAACAGAGGGCTTGCCCAAGAGGCAAGGTGCCGTCACTGCAGCGGCATACGAGGAAAGAGGTGGGGCCAACATAAGAGCTTCTTTCTCTGTGAGCACTCCACCTGGACACCTCCTACAGGATCCAGAGGTAGGCACAGGCTGCTGCTACAGGACTCGCGAACAGGCACCAAACACTGCCCCAGCTGTCCTAGGAGCACGGGAAGAGAGGCCTCCCCTAGGAGAACTGCAAGCAGGTGCCGTGTGCTCCCATGCTGTCCTGAGAGTGTGCAAGGGCTGCTGTACCTGCACAGCCCATATCAAGTGGGCAAACAGCCAGCACACAATCAGGAAAGAGAAAACATCCAAAGCGAAAGCAAGCACTTAGTTCTGGAAAAGATGGTGAAGTAGAAGGACTTAAGCACACCTCGTCTCACAAAAACACCAAAATCGCAACTTACCTGCTGAACAGCTATTGACAGAAAAGACTGGAACTTACCAAAAAAAAAAGATACTCTACACTCAAGTCAAAGAAATGGCAACAAGATGACAGATGAACGTTTTTGTCACGTCATCAACTCCCGTACCCACCACGTGGGTGACCCACAGACTGGAAAATAATTATATCACAGAGGTTCTCCAATCAAAGTGAAAGTTTTGAGCCCCAATTCAGGCTTCCCAGCCTGAGAGTCTGGCTTTAGGAGAAGGAACCCCCAAAACATTTGCTTTGGAGGCCAGTGGGCCAGGAATGCAGGAGCTCCACAGGACTGTGAAACAGAAACACTTTTCTTGGAAGGAACATACAAAGTTTCATGTACACAGAATCCCAGCACAAAGCAGTAATTCCATATGAGCTTGGGCTGGGACTAGCAACAAGCCTTGGAGGGTTTCCTAGGGAGGCGAGGGTCAGCTGTGGCTCACTGTGGAGGCAAGAAAACTGAGAGCAGAGGCCCTAGAGAGCATTGACCTGCAGGAGCTCTCCCACAGTTTGCCATTTTCACACCAAGACCTGGTCCTACCCAACAACATATAGACTCCAGTGCTGGAATGCCTCAGGGCAAACAGCAAGCAGGAGAATAACACAGGGTTACTCATCAGCAGACAGGCTGCATAAAGTCATAATGAGCTCACAGCCACCTCTAAAAACAAACGTTGACACAGCTTTACCCACCAGAGGGACAATACACAGCTCCACCCACCAGTTGACAAGCACAAGTCTCTTCCATCAGGAAGCCTGCACAAGCCCCAGGACCAAACACACCCACCAGGGAGCAGACACCAGAGGCAGGAGGAGCTACAGCCCTATAGCCAGCAAAAAGGAGACCACGAACACAGAAAGTCAGACAAAATGAGATGGCAGAGAAATACGTACCAGACAAAGGAACGTAGTTTTTTAAAAAAAATCACAACAACTAAATGAAGATAGGCAACCTTCCCTGAAAAAGAATTTAGAAAAATTATAATAAATATTATCCAAGATCTCAGAAAAAATAGGGCACAGATAGAAAAGATACAAAAGATGTTTGAAAAAGAGGATTTCAAGATAAAGCAGAGATAAACAATATAGTAACTGAAATGAAAACACACTAGGACTTCCCTGTTCGTCCAGTTGGTTCAGAATCTACCTTCTAATGCAGAGGACATGGGTTCAATATCTGGTCCGGGAATATTCCACATGCTGCAGGGCAACTAAGCCTGTGTGCTCTAACTACTGAGCCCACTATCTGAGGTAAACAAGCCACAACTACTGAGCCCACTCTCTGGGGTAAACAAGCCACACTACTGAGCCTGTGTGCCCTAGAGCCCATGCTCTGCACCTAGAGAGCCACTGCAATGAGAAGCCTGTGAACTGCAACCAGAGAGTAGCCCTGGCTTGCTGCAACTAGAGAAAGCTCCCACTCAGCAACAAAAACCCAGTTCCGCCAAAAGTGATAAATAAATAAAATTTTAAAAACACATACACTAGAAGGAATCAAGAGGAGAATAAGTGAGGCAGGAGAACAAATAAGTGAGCTGGAAGACAGAAGCGTAGAAATGACAACCTTGGAACAGAATGAAGAAAGAGGAATGAAAAGAAATGAGGACAATCTAAGAGATCACTGGGACAACATTAAAGTGTACCAACATTTACGTTATAAACATCCCAGAAGAAGAGAGAGAGAAAGGGCCCAAGAAAATATTTAAAGAGATTATAGGTGAAAATTTTCCTAACATGAGAAAGAAAACGTTCACTAAAGGAAGCACAGAGTTCCATCCAAGATAAACTCAAGGAGGAATAATTCAAGACACGTATGAATCAAGTTGACAAAAATTAAAGACAAAAATATTAAAAGCAACAAGGGAAAACAGCAAATAACATACGAAAGAATCCTCATGAAGCTATCAGCTGACTTTTCAGCAGAAACTCTGTAGCCAGAAGGCAGTGATACAATACATTCAAAGTGATGAAAAGGAAAAGGAAGAATACCCAGAAAGTTTCTCATTCAGAATCAACAAAGAAACCAAAAGCTTTATAGACACCCAAAAGCTCAGAGAATTCAGTGTCACCAAACCATATTTGCAACAAATCCTAAAGAAACATCTCTAGGTGGAAAAGGCCACAAATAAACTCAAGAAAATTATGAATGGGAAAGCTCACCAGTAAAGGCATGCATAAAGCAAAGACAGAAAATCATCCACAAAGAAACATGATATCAACACCAATGGTCATAAGAAAAGGAAAGGACAAATGCAGAATACTGGAAATGCATTAGAAATGAAGAGAACAACAACTTAAAGTTACCTAGTACATATATAGGTTGCTATATCAAAACCTCATGGTAACTGCAAACCAAAAACCTACAGTAGATACACACACACACACACACACACACACACTCTCACACACACACATACACACACACACACACAGAATAAGGAATCAAAACCCAACAGTAAAGTTAATTATTAAATCACAAGAGAACAAAAAAGGGGCAAAAAGGACCTTAAAAAATCCAAAACAGTTAACAAAATGGGAGTAAGAACACACAGATCAATAATTACCTTAAATGTAAACAAATTAAATGCTCCAATCCAAAGACACAGACTGGCTAAATGGAAACAAAAACAAGACCCATATATATGCTGTCTTCAAGAGACCCCGGAGAAGGCAATGGCACCCCACTCCAGTACTCTAGCCTGGAAAATCCCATGGACGGAGGAGCCTGGTGGGCTACAGCCCATGGGGTCTCTAAGAGTCGGAGACGACTGAAGCAGCTTAGCAGTAGCAGTAGCAAGAGACCCACTTAAGATCTGGGAACACGTACAACAATACACAGGGAAAAAAGAAGATATTCCAGAGATGGAAATGAAAAGAAAGTTGGAGTAATAGTGCTCATATCAGACAAGACAGACTTTTAAAGACTATTAAAAGAGTCAAAGAAGGGCACTATATAATGATCAAGGAATCAACCCAAGAAGAAGGCATAACAAGTGTAAATACGCATGCACCCAAAAGAGGAGGACCTCAACATACAAGGGAAATACTAACAGGCATACAAAGAGGAATCGACAGTGACACAATAATAACAGGGGATGTTAACAGCCCAATGTCATCAATGGACAGATCATTCAGACAGAAAGCAGAAACACAGGCCTTAAATGATACACCAGACTGAAAAGACTTAATTGATATTTATAGACCATTCAATCCCAAAGCAGTAGAATATACTTTATCAAGTGCACAGGGAAGATTTTCTAGGATAAATCAAATCTTGAGCTACAAATGGAGCCTTGGTAAATTTAAGAAAACTGAAATCATATCAAGCATCCTTTCAGACCATAACACTAGGAGATGAGAATTACAATTCAATTACAGGGGGAAAAATGAAAAAACACAAATGTGTGGAAGATAAATAATATCTTACTAGGCAATCAGTGGATCACTGAAGAAATCAAAGAGGAAATAAAAAAAAAATACCTACAGACAAAAGACAACAAAACATGACAATTCAAAACCTATGAGATGTAGCAAAAGCAATTCTAAGAGGGAAGTTTATAGCAATACAATCTTACCCTAGGAAATAAAACAGATCTCAAACAAATAACCTAATCATACACCTAAAGCAACTAATGAAACAAGAACAGATTAAAACCAACATTAGTAGCAGAAAGAAAATCAAAGATCAGAGCAGAAACTAATGGAAGAGACAAAGAAAACAATAGAAAAGTTCAATAAAACTAAAAACTGGCTCTTTGAAAAGGTAGATAGAATTGAGAAATCTTTAACCAGACTCAACAAGAAAGAAAGGGAGAGGGCTCAAATCAATAAAATTAGAAAGGAAGAAGATGAGGTTACAGTGGACACCACAGAAATACAGCGAATCATAAGAAACTTCTACAAGCAACTATACGCCAATAAAACAGGCAATCTAAAAGAAAAGGACAAATGCTTAGAAAGGTACAGCCATCCAAGACTGAATCAGGAAGAAACATGAAAATATGAACAGACCAATCACAAGTACTGCTACTGAAACTTTAATTTCAAAATTTCCAATAGGGATTATTACCCTGGTGATCCAGTGGTTAAGAATCCACCTGCCAATGCAGGGAACACTGGTTAGATCCCTGGTCCAGGAAGATCCCACATGCCACAGGGCAACTAAGCCCCTTATGCCACAACTACTAAGCCTGCACTCTAGAGCCCATAAGCCACAACTACTTAAGCCCTCATGCCTAGAACTTGTGCTCTGCAATAACAGAAACCACCACACTGAGAGGCCCACATACCACAACGAAGAGTAGTCCTTGCTCGCTGCAACTACAGAAAGCCTGCAGGCAGTAACAAAGACCCAGCACAGTCAAAAATAAATGAAATAAAATAAAATTGTAAAAAACAAAATAAAAACTTCCAAAGAAAAGAAATCCAGGACCAGAAGGCTTCACAAGCTAATTCTACCCAACATTTAGAGAAGAGTTAACACATATCCTTTTGAAACTCTTCTAAAAACGGGAGAGGAAGGAACACTCCCAGGCTCAATTCTATATGCCATGATGACCATGATACCAAAACCAGGCAAAAACACCACACACAAAAAGAAAACTACAGGCCAGTATCACAGACAAACACACACAAAAATCCCCAACAAAATACTAATAAAACAAATCCAAATACATTAAAAGAATCATACGGCATGATCAAGTGGGATTTATCCCAGGGATGCAAAGATTTTTCAGTATCTACAANTGACCTGCATACAGATTTCTCAAGAGGGAGGTCAGGTGGTCCGGTATGCCCATCTCTCTCGGAATTTTCCACAGTTTATTGTGATCCACACAGTCAAATCAGGAAATAAAAATGTTCCCTAGATATCTTGCTCTCCCCATACATGGAAGATTAAGAGAGGAGACTAATGTGCTTGCTTGCTTCAGGTTTCACTGGCAAGAGTAAACAAGTTTGAAGAGTTGTACACACTCAAACTATCAACAGCTTAGGAAAGCAGTCAAAAGTACATATCAATGTCCTGGCAAGAATAAAGGAATTTCACCTTACTTCACATAAAGTTAAGGGTGAGACATATTGGCTCTTTATTTCTAATAAATGAACTATTTACTCTGGCAACCACTGCTGTAGAACTTGCTTTCCCAATAACAGTGTAATTTGTTAAAAAAAAAAAAAAAAAAAAAAGAACTCATCCCTGAATAATAAGGACATTTGCACTGACTTCAAATGTCTCTATAATCTTGGAGAGAAAACAATGTTTTTGGCAGAATAGGTTTTAGGCCTAAAGGTAGTTAAACCAGCACTGAAACAAAGAACTTACCCTTGGCAGTTTACTGTGAAGCAGTCCAATGCTGCTGTCAGCACCTCTCCACTTTACCTACCTCCCCTGCCTCCAGGTGTCTTCCTAGGACTGATGTACTGTTCCAAGGATGTTCACCATCAAAACTACTGCACCACTACCAACACTGCCTCCCTGCAGACACTAGTGTGGCGCTCTTTTTTGGTTCAACAAAGACTCTCTATTTTTTCCCTAAGTAGAGAGAATGCTAAGACATGTTTTTGAGAGGGGAGAAGTGTGAACTGGATGAGTGGAAGCTATTGCTAAATGTCTCCCCAATAACCATTTGTTCTCTCTGTATCTTAAAGAACCTGCCTGCCAATACAGGAGACATAAGAGACGTGGGTTTGATCCATGGGTCTAGAAGATCTCCTGGAGGAGAGCATGGCAACCCATTATCCAGTATACTTGCCTGGAGAATCCCATGGAGAGAGGAACCTGGCCAGCTATAGTCCAGAGAGTCACAAACAGTTGGACACAAATGAAGCAACTTAGCATGCATGCGTGCCCAGCTATATTACAGAGCAGAGTGTTCCTTTCACTTCGCCATGGTTGTATCACTGAGCAAAGTACTGGCGGATAGGATAGATATGAGCAAGAGTGATGCGCGAAACTTCTTAAAACATCTTCACTTCTTAAAATGAGTCACTTGGTCTCCATTCCATTTTCCCCTTCCATGGGTGCCAGTTTCAAATACACGGACGAGGGTAAAATGCCAGGGAATGGAGGAACAATAAAATAGCAGGAACTTGGGTCCCTGGGTGTCCTCAATGAACAACTGCCTACAAACCTGGGACCGTAAGTCTATCATTGCATCACTGAGAAAGAAAAAGAAACATTAATTCTGAACAAGCACCTGTCATTTTGACTCTACAGTCAAACCAATATTCTAAGCAGTATGGGCAAAAAGAGAAAGTAAAAGGCCTCTTCAGAAGTGACTTACTACATGGAGAAAACTTCTCTGCCCATTTTTTTAATCTATAAAAATGAATAATAATACCTCTCTTTCAATATGATAGGATTAAACAATGTATTCAATGTATTAAGTACACATCTTAAAGGTTTCAACCAATGAGAGTTTAAAAAAGTAGAATCTTCTCATTTGAAATATTCAATGTGTTTTCCTTCCCATATACACAAGTGCAAAATATCTTTATCAGAGAATTCCGGGAAGACAGCAGAGTAGGAAGCATCAGAAATGTCTCCCCACCTAGACAACAATTGTGCTGGTAGAATTTGTCTGGTGTAACAATTTTGGAACTCGAGAGCCTATTGAGGGCTTGTAATTTCTAGGGGAAGGCTTAATCTACAAATTGTGGTTAATTTTGGTCAATTTCAGCTGATAGCACAGGAGCAGCTACCCATGCCCCAGCTCCATGGCAGGGAGCCATGCACATGTTCCCAGAATGGTTGCACACAGCTTTCAGGAGTCAGGGTGGACATAAAGGACCCTATTCTCCAACTATCAGGGATCCGTGCACTAAACACTGACCTCTGTTTCGGATCACAGAAAAGCAGACAAAGAGGCAAGTGAGCATTGTTGTACCTCTCTCCATTGTTGCAAGACTTTCCTCATCAAGAGGAAGGAACTGCCAGAGAATTTAAAGGGCTGGCACACTTTCTCCTCTTTTTTTTCTTTTTTCTCTCTTTTGGGAGGCAGAAATTAAAGACAAGGACATTCAAAAGCACCTGCAGATGTGGGGAAAATTAAAAGTGATTGCATGTGTCCAGCAAAAGGTACAAGCTCAGAAAGACCTTAAGAAAACTTAAGTTTACACTACAGACTGATCCTTGGCACAAATACAGTCCACAGCAAACAAGAAAAACAATAACAAAAACAGCAAGCTCTGGGGAAGAGGGAGAATCTGCTTTCCAAAGTCACCACATTACTAGATCCCAATGTCCAGCTTTCCACCAAAAATTAAAAAAATCACAAGNACTTAAGTTTACACTACAGACTGATCCTTGGCACAAATACAGTCCACAGCAAACAAGAAAAACAATAACAAAAACAGCAAGCTCTGGGGAAGAGGGAGAATCTGCTTTCCAAAGTCACCACATTACTAGATCCCAATGTCCAGCTTTCCACCAAAAATTAAAAAAATCACAAGGCATACCAAAAAAAAAAGTATGGCCCAATTAAAGGAAAAACAAAAATCAGCAGGAACTCCCCCTGCAAAAGACTTGGCAACTGATCTACTAGACACAAATGTTTAAAGCATGGTCTTAAGGTAACACAGCTGGTAAGGTAACACAGCTGGTAAAGAATCCAGGAGACCTCCCCCTGCATTGTGGGAGACCTGGGTTCAATCCCTGGGTTGGGAAGATCCCCTGGAGGAGGGCATGGCAACCCACTCCANTTACATTTTAAAAAACTTACAGGTGGTGGTTTTACATTTTTCAAATGGCCTATTGGTACATTTGCTAAAGATATGGTGAGTAGGACCCACATATCTGTGGAACGGGACAGGTAAGGTCTTCACAAGAATTCTGATCATCAGCGAAAGGGCCACAATTTGAAACAAGCTTTTAACTTGGGGGAGAGTCTAGAATGGAAGTGGTACTCTTTCATGGGACAAGTTTCCAAGAAAACAAATGGAGGTGGAGATTTGCAGGCAGGAAGTTTGGGGAGGGATATCTTAGGAACAAGGCCTGAAGAATATCAGGGAAGCAGGATTCATCAGAGGGAGAAGTACAATTGTAATACCATTGTAATAAAGGTCTCATCCAGGGCTTCCCAGGTGGGTCAGTGGTAAAGAATCTGCCTGCCAAGCGAGAGACATGGGTTCAATCTGTGGGTCAGGAAGACCCTTGAAGTAGGAAATGGAAACCCACTCTAGTATTCTTGCCTGCAAAATCCCATGGACAGAGGCACCTGGTGGGCTTCGGTCCATGGGGTTGCCGAGTCAGACACAATTTAATGACTAAATGACAACATTTGAGGTCTCATCCAAATCCCACAGCAAACTCTGAAGCTTCCATGACCATTCAGAGATGTCCCAAATGAGGCAAGGGGCCAGCTCCCACACTGATCAGCCCTTGGGTATGGACAGCCCTCAGAGGGTTATAATTTTGTGCAAGGCAGGTCCTTTGGTTGAAGGCAGTCCTGAAGGGAGGATGTGGATGACATATCATGGCATCTCCTACAGACTCTAACCAGAAGTTCAGCTATATGAACCAACCAGACAATACCTTGGTGGACAGAGAGACACCCTTAGTTCACCCCAGTCACATCCCATACCACCAGACTAATTTCACGTCTTCCCCTTCCACCATCACCTCACTTCCATTTCATCTCACCTCAATGCACAAACACACACTGAAGTAAATGAGTTGCCAGCATCACCCAGGATTGAGTCAGTAATCTGGTAGGGTGAGACACTGAAGATGAAGCTCTTTCCCATTTACAGCTGAGCAGGAAAGACAAGACAGGCATGGACTCCAAGAGCAAACTATGAAAAGAACCACCTTTAAAAACCAGAGATTTAAAGATCTGATATGCAGAGGCCATATAAAATATTTCTGTATTTCTATTTTTAATAAGAAATTTCAACTCTTAAGCAACCCCTTCAGTAACATATCACTATGAAAACAAGCCCAGCACCATCATAAAATGTTCATTTGTTCATTCTTTTTTGTTGTTGTTCAGTCATGTCCAACTCTTTGCAACCTCATGGACTGCAGCACGCAAGGCTTCCCTGTCCTTCACCATCTCCCAGAGTTTGCTCAAATTCATGCCCACTGAGTCAGTGATGCCATCCAACCATCTCATCCTCTGATGTCCCCTTCTCCTCCTCTGTTGTCCCCTTCTCCTCCTGCCTTCAATCTTTCCCAGCATCAGGGTCTTTTCTGAGTCAGCTCTTCACATCAGGTGGCCAAAGTATTGGAGCTTCAGCTTCAGCATCAGTCCTTTCAACGAATATTCAGGGTGGCTTTCCTTTAGGATTGACTGGTTTGATCTCCTTATAGTCCAATTCTCAAGAGTCTTCTCCAACACCACAGTTTAAAAGCATCAATTCCTCCGCGCTCAGCCTTCTTTATGGTCCAACTCTCACATCCATACATGACTACTGGAAAAAACAGAGATTTGACTAGATGGACCTTTGTTGACAAAGTAATGTATCTGCTTTTTAATATGCTGTCTTTAATACTCATTCTTTAAATATTTTAAAATTGATCATTATATGCCAGCACTGAGCTAGATTCCAAATCATCCAAAACAAATAAAACACAGTTCCTGCTTTCAAGGAGTTCACAGGTAGTGGGGGAGACAGATAAGATAGGACCTTCGAATGAGTGTTGCTTCCCAAGCATGCTGGAGGCATAGGGGGTACCTTATTTTGGAGTAGAGGCCATGAAAAAAAGGCTTTACATTCTGCATTTCTGTCAACATTGCATTTAGCAATAGTTGAAATGGGTCTTTTTCATGTTTGGCAGGGTGGTCTGGAATTTAAGCTTAAGATCTGGTTAAAATTGTCTGGTTTTCAGAACAGAAAATAAAAAAATGCATTATAGTATAAAAGATAGTAACTATAGTCAGTGATTAAGCAATGCCCTTCTAAGATTATCTAAAAGCAGCTGTGGACAGCAATTAAGCAATATCCTTTTAAGATTATTGAAGAGTTGGGTTAGGTGTACTGCTAAGATATTTTGGAACTCTAAGAACTGCTGAAACAGAACATGTCTTTCCAAGTTTCTACCTTTGTATTCACTTGTTCTCTTTTACGTTCTTCTGTCCTAGGAATTAAGCGCTTTCTTATGTAGCCAATTCTGTGGTTGCAATTGGAAGCTAAGTTTCCTGCCTCTCCAACACTCAGATCTTAGGATTTGCATTTGTTTACATCTTATTTGGGAAGTACTCTATCAAGTTTTCCATACCATGCACCACTTTCTATCATACTGTATAATTTACTGTTTTATTATTTATTGTCTGTCTAACCTGCTAGAGAGTAAATACCACAAGAGCAAAGATTTTGTTTTGCTTTTTTTGTTCATAGTTGTTAGCTCCACTGCCTAAAATAGTACCTGGCACATAGCATGTACTTCATAAATATTTATTGACTGAGTGAAATAAAACATAAAGAGGAAAGATTTTGCTGAGATCACTAACAATAATGTGCTATGAACTGAAGAATATAAATAACTCAATAATATGCATCCCCTAAATAAATTAAAATATAATGTTTGTATGTTCATCACTTGTATGTCCATAGAAGGATCCACCTATAGCTTTTGAACTTCAAAGTTATCCTCTATAGTGTTAGGTTTTCTAATCCAGATTTCCCTGGTCAGACCCACCTTACCATCTATTGCTTAGGCCGATTATGATATGGTTCACTTTACATGGATGTATTATAACTTCTTTGAGGCTATTGGGCACAAATATGGAAAAACAAATCAATTCGAGGTGGAGTTAGAGAGGAGCTTATTGCATTTGCACATCCAATACTGCAGAAAAATACCAAACCTCTTCCAAATGCATCATCATATATTCACATTCCATCAAATGAATGGAAATACTTCTGCTAATCCCGTTACAGTTTTGCCATTGTATCTTATTTGCTAGAATTGGGCATCTCACATGCTAGTAAAGTAATGCTTAAAATTCTCCAAGCCAGGCTTCAGCAATATGTGAACCGTGAANCCAAATTTGATTAAATGAATGAATATAAACATCCAAGAAGCTTAATTAACTCCAAGTAAGATGAACTCAAAGAGAATCTCACTGATACACATTATAATCAAATTTTAGAGAAACAGGGAGAATCTTTAAATTAGCAAGAGAAGCAACACATAACATACAAGGGTTCCTCTGTACGACTATGAACAGATTTATTATTACAAACTTTGCAGGCCAGGAAGCTGTGAGCTGACACATTCGAAGTACTTTAAAAAAGATGTCAACCAAGAATCCTGTATCTGGAAAAACTACCCTTTAGAAAGTGAAGGAGGAATTAATACTTTCACAGATAAACAAAAACTGAGGGTGTTTGTTATCACCAGACATCCCCAATAAGAAATGCTCAAGGGATTCCTACAAAGTAAAATGAAGGGACACTAGATAGTAACCTGAAACAGTAAGAAGAAATAAAGATCTCCAAAAGAGTAAATACACAGGCAACTATAAAACCTAATACTATCATAACTTTGGTTTGTAATCCATGTTTTACTTTCTACATCATTTAAGGGACTGATGCATTTAAAAGAATTACCAGTTTCTTTTCAGGCATACATGTATTAAGATGTAATTTTGTGACATCAACAACTAAGTGAGGTCAGGGCACGAGCTATGAAAGAATAGAGGTTTTATATGTCATTGGNTATCATAACTTTGGTTTGTAATCCATGTTTTACTTTCTACATCATTTAAGGGACTGATGCATTTAAAAGAATTACCAGTTTCTTTTCAGGCATACATGTATTAAGATGTAATTTTGTGACATCAACAACTAAGTGAGGTCAGGGCACGAGCTATGAAAGAATAGAGGTTTTATATGTCATTGGAGTTAAGCTGGTATAAATTCAAATTGGATTGTTATAACATTAGGATGTTAAATGGAATCTCAGGGTAACCAGAAAGAAATTAACTAGAAAAATGGAAAATTAATTTTACTACAAATCAACCAACAGTAAGCACAAATAAAATAACTGGAGAAATGGGAAAGGAATTCAAGTACAAAACCAAACAAAAATAAAAAAGGATGACAGTAATGAAGGAAATAACGGACAAAAGCTATATAAAAATGAAAATGACAGAAATCCTTCTTTATAATTACATTAAATGTAAACATTTTAAACTCTCTATGCAAGGACAGATTGGCAGAATGAATAAAAACACATAATCTGACTATATACTGTCTATAACAAATTCATTTTACAGCTGAATATATTAAAAGTGAAAAGATAATCCATGTAAATAGTAGATGGAAGTAGTCATTACACTAATATTTGACAAAACAGACTTTAAATCAAAAAAGGTTACATGAGACAAAGTAGGACACTATATATATTATTAAAAGGTTCAGTACAGCAAGAAGACATGACAATTATAAATATTTAACACCTAACAACAGATCAAATTATATGAAGCAAAAACTGACAGAACTAAAGGGGTACGCTATTCTACAATATTAATAATAGATTTCAGCACTCCAATCTGAGTAATACATACAATCAAACGGAAGAAAAAAGAAAACACAAAAACCAACGTGATCTGACAGACAATTAAAGATCTTGCACATTACAACTAAAGGAATCCAAGTAACACAATCAAGACCTGGTGTGCCCAAAGAAATAAAAATAAATATTTCTTTAAAGTAAAAAAAGAAAAATCTAACTTAAGAGACTAGAAAGAGAGGCTGCCCTGGTGGCTTACTGGTAAAGAATCCACCTGCCAGGGGAGGAGATAAGGGTTCAATCCCAGGTCCAGGAATATCCCACATGCCGTGGAGCAACTAAGGCCATACACCATAACCACTGAGCCTGAGCTCTAGAGCCCGGGAGCTACAAGTACAGAAACCCATGTACCCTAGAGCCTGCGCTCTGCAACAAGGGAAGCTACTGATATGAGAAGACTGTGCACTACAACCAGAGAGAAGCCTGACTCCCTGCAACTAAAGAAAAGCCCATGCAGCAATGAAGACCCAGCACAGACAAAAATAAAATAAATAACACTTTAAAGAAAGGAAGAAACTAAAGCCACAGATGGTCAGTTCAGTTCAATCACTCAGTCATGTCCAACTCTTTGCAATCCCATGGACTACAGCATGCCAGGTTTCTCTGTCCATCACAAACTCCCTCAGCTTGCTCAAACTCATGTCCATCCAGTCAGAGATACCATCCAACCATCTCATCCTCCATCATCTCTCCTCCTGCCTTCAATCTTTCCCAGTATCAGGGTCTTTTCCAGTGAGTCTGTTCTTCACATCAACTGGCCAAAGTATTGGAACTTCAGCTTTAGCATCAATCCTTCCAATGAATAGTCAAGACTGATTTCTTTTCGAACAGACTTGTTTGAACTCCTTGTAGTCCAAGGGACTCTCAAGCATCTTCTCCAAGACCACAGTTCAAAAGCATCAACTCTTCAGCACTCAGCTTTCTTTATGGCCCAACTCTCACATCCATAACATGACTACTGGAAAAAACATAGCTTTGACTAGACAGACTTTGTTGGCAAAATAATGTCTCTCTTTTACAATATGCTGTCTAGATTGGTCATAGATTTTACTCTCAAGGAGCAAGTGTCTTTTAATTTCATGGCTGCAGTCGCCACCTGCAGTGATTTTGGAGCCCAAAAATATAGTCTGTCACTGTCTCCATTGTTTCCTAGCTATTTGCCATGAAGTGATAGGACCAGATGCCATGATCTTCATTTTCTGAACATTGAGTTTTAAGGCAGCTTTTTCACTCTCCTCTTTCACTTTCATCAAGAGGCTCTTTAGTTCCTCTTCGCTTACTGCCATAAGTGTTGTGTCATCTGCATATCTAAGGTTATTGATATTTCTCCCAATCTTGATTTCAGCTTGTGCTTCNAGTCTGTCACTGTCTCCATTGTTTCCTAGCTATTTGCCATGAAGTGATAGGACCAGATGCCATGATCTTCGTTTTTTGAATGTTGAGTTTTAAGGCAGCTTTTTCACTCTCCTCTTCCACTTTCATCAAGAGGCTCTTTAGTTCCTCTTCGCTTTCTGCCATAAGTGTTGTGTCATCTGCATATCTAAGGTTATTGATATTTCTCCCAGCAATCTTGATTTCAGTTTGTGTTTCATCCAGCCTGGCATTTTGCATGATGTACTCTGCATAGATGGAGAAGGAAATGGCAACCCACTCCAGTATTCTTGCCTGGAAAATTCCATGGACAGAGAAGCCTGGCAGGCTATAGTCCGTGGGGTCACAAAGAGTTGGACATGACTGAGTACGCACGTGCACACACACACACTCTGCATAGAAATTAAATAAGAAGGGTGACAATANTGAGCTTTAAGCCAACTTTTCACTCTCTTCTTTCACTTTCATCAAGAGGCTTTTTAGTTCCTCTTCACTAAATTTCTATTTCTAAATCTCTTTTAAATTAACAGTATTAACCTATACTGTTTATTATTTCCTTTCATCTTTTAACCTCATCACTTGAATTGTGAACCATTGCTAACACTGTTGAAGTCCAAAGACTCATTCTTTTTATTTTTTTAACTATTTTATATTAGATTATAGCCTGATTGGGGCTGCCCTG
This sequence comes from Neotragus moschatus, assembly GCA_006410615.1. Lineage (NCBI taxonomy): Eukaryota > Metazoa > Chordata > Mammalia > Artiodactyla > Bovidae > Neotragus > Neotragus moschatus. The sequence goes on from SJYA01003125.1 coordinate 798,306, forward strand.
ATAGCTCAGCTGGTGAAGAATCCTCCTGGAAATTAGGAGACCCTAGTTCGATTATTGGGTCAGGAAGGTCCCTGAAGAAGGCATAGGCTACCCACTCCAATATTCTTGAGTTTCCCTGATGGCTCAGCTGGTAAAGAATCTGCCTGCCATGCAGGAGACCCGGGTTCAACCCCTGGGTTGGGACAATCCCCTGGAGAAGGGCATGGCAACCCACTCCAGTATTCTTGCCTGGAGAATCCCCATGGACAGAGGAGCCTGGCAGGCTACAGTCCATGTGGTCACAAAGAGTCGGACACAACTGAGTGACTAAGCACAGCACAGCACGTAGCTTGGTCAACAAAGCTGTGATAGTTTCAGGTGGACAACAAAGAGACTTAGTCATACATATACAGGTATCCATTCTCCCCCAAATCTCCTCCCATCCAGGCTGCCACATAACATTGACCAGAGTTCCCTGTGCTATACAGCATGACCTTGGTTATCCATTTTAAATATAACAGTGTACATATCAATCCCAAACTCTCCAACTATCCCCTCCCCCATCCTTCACCATTGGCAGGATAAATACCTTTCCCTCTTTTAGACATCATAACTTATAAAGAAGAAGGTAATTTTGCACATACATACTATCCTTCCAATAAGGACTCTTGTTTCATGGAGTATTAAAATAAGGATGCAAATTTGTCATTTTATCAAAGTGTGAATGTGTTAATTGCTTGGTTGTGCCCAACTCGTTGTGACCCCATGGACTGTAGCCCGCCAGGCTCCTCTGTCCATGGAATTCTCCAGGCAAAAATACTGTAGTAAGTTTCCATTTCCTTCTCCAGGGGATTTTCCCACTCAGGTATGGAACCCAGGTCTCCTGCACTGCAGGAGGATTCTTTACTGCCTGAGCCACCAGGGAAGCCCACTCTTCCCAAGAAGGAGGTATACTTTACAAAAGACAAAACCGTAAGTAACAAAAAAAGAAAAAAAGGTAAAAGTCACAGAAGGGAAAACCTAGAGGTTTTCTTTGAGAGGTTTTACAGAGTCACAAAGAAGAGGGATTAAAATTTATGAACCATTCTGACACTTTACACATCTATCTTCTCTTTTCCAAATCTGAACCTTGTACCCAAGCTGTAAAGCTCCAGGCTGCTTTACTGAGGAAGCAGTAACAGGCTGAGGTGGGTTATACGGTCCTTGGATGTGGGCTCTGGAACAATCTTTAACATTGGAATTCTGCCAAGAATGAGGAACAGCTCTGGGCTAGACTTAAGACAATGAAGAGTGAAATGACAGACACATTAAACAGTTGTGGTCAGACTGCAAAGACTAGAAGTCCCAAAATAGACTGGATGCAAACTTGAGAGACAGTTTTCAACTCTTTGCTTGTTTATCAGAGAAATGTATGTAGATGTCATAAAAGTAATAAGGTGCCACATATCTACTGATATAAGGATCATATTCCAAATGCCATCCTCTCAACTTTTGGATTTAAACTATTTACCCACAGGCTTTTTTGTTTTGTTTTTTTTAAAAAAGCAAAATAAAGATTTAAAAAGACTTTCTAGTTCAAACTATTCTACACTGCAGGTTATTGAGAGGTAATATATGTGAAGGACTGAGTGCACTCAACCCATCATTCATTCAGCAAATTTTTACTGAGCACCTATTAGAAGTGAGAAATTCAGTAATGAATAAGTAAGGTCCTTTCCCTCTGGGAACATACACTTTCAGAGGTAAAACAAGATGGGGAAGATTAACACATACAATTAAATGAAACTAGTATATAAAACAAATGTAATAACAGAAAATTACATTACGTCCCTGAAGAATCACACAAGAAACTGAGACAGAGAATGACAAACTTGAAGTGAGGAGACTCTAGACAAGAAACAGCTCTTTGAACTTATGGTTACCAAGGGGGAAAGTGGGGAAGGATAAATTGGGAGATTGGGACTGACATATACAACTACTATCTATAAAACAGGTAACTAGTATGGACTTACTCTGTAGCACAGGGAACTCTACTCAATACCCTAATGATCAACATGAAATCTAGAAGAATGGATATATGTATAATTGATTCACTTTGCTGCATACCTGAAACTAACCCAACACTGTAAAGCAACTATACTCCAATAAAAATTAATTTTATAAAAAAGAAAAGAAATGGCTCTTTGCACTTTGTAGTGTCTATCATTTCCTCTAACTTGACCAAACTAGAGCTGCCACAATGTCCTGTGGGGGGTCAGGGCAGGGTACCCCCAAAAATGCCACAATGGCAGAGTGATCACTTTTAATTAAAGTTACTTAAGAAATGGCCAATGCCAGAGGGACACTCTGACCCCCATTTCTGTCTCCCTGAAAGCAGGAAATAAATCTGTCATGTGCAAGGTACACTCCCTGCATCTGGAGGTAGAAGGACACGCTTATTGCCAGAGAGAGGGAATTCAGGTTAAGAAGCCTGTAGAAACGAACCTTGTTCTTTAACTGACTACCCCAACCCCAAAATGTTCAGATTCTTTACTAATTGAGCACTCAAAGCCTAAATTTCTTTTATCAATTACTGAATTTCATCAATTCCTCACAAATTTATTGTTTGTCTAAAAAATAAAAAGCTGCCTGCTTTGGCCACTTTCTGAGTCCTATTTCTACGAGGTCTCCATGCACACAAATTAAAATGTGTTTCTTTTTCTCCTGGTAATCTGCTTGTGTCAATCTTCGAATCCAGTTTACTAGTCCAGCCAGGAGAACTGGAGCAGAGTGGAGGGGGACAGCTCCCCTCCTTACATACACACACACAGTCACACATACTCACTCCTCTTTTCTGATGACCCCAAGGTGAATCTAAGACTTGGCTTAGGATTATGAGTTTAGAAACCCCTGCTATAAAGAAACTGCATGCCACAGGTATTCCTAGCAGCCCCAAATGAGACTTGGTTATTGGAACAGCAACTTGACACTTTTTTCCAATCACCATGTTCGTCTCTCATATCCTCGTAACCAAAAAAAGCTAAGGCACAACCAGCATTTGAAAGAAAGAATAGCTGACTTTAGACACAATGAAAGAAAAACTTATGGACAGGAAAGCAGCATCAGCTTTCATGTGTGTTGAAGCCAAAACACTTTCTGCAGCACTGCTGTCTACACTGACTTTCAGTACCTACAATCGCTATCAACATGGACAGTGCAGAAGTGGCTCTCCCTCTAGTCTTCAACATAGTCTTCACTAACTCAAAAGAAATTAGATAAATCCTATCTTGGAATTTGCACCTCGAGGCAGCTTTCTGCTTCCCTGGTGGCTCAGACGGTAAAATCATCTGCTTGCAATGCTGGAGACCTGGGTTCAATCCCTGGGTCAGAAAGCTCCCCTGGAGAAGGAAATGGCAACCCACTCCAGTACTCTTGCCTGGAAAATTCCATGGATGGAGGAACCTTGTAGGCTATATATAGTCCATGGGGTCACAAAGAGTCGGACATAACTGAGTGACTTCACTTTCGCTTTCTTATCTTGGAATTTGCACCTTGAGGCAGCTTTCTGCAAGTCTCTGAAGAGAGGCGTAGGTATCCTAGCAGTGGGGCATCACACCAGCAAAACATGTCTCACCCGGGATCGCAGGGGGAGGAGGAGGTGGAGTAAGTTCTTCCTGTGCTGCCCATGCACTCCCACCCACGTGCCTAATTACGTGTGAGGACAGGCATGCATGGATTTCTGGAACGGCCTTCCTGTCTTAAATGAAAACATGGAGCATGTTTAAATGGAGCATGAGTCATGCTCCAGTTCTAGAGTTCTGCTCCAAGGTATAGGCCTTAATTTTTCATTTTGGCAAAACTTCAGATACAATGAAGTCAGGGAAACGAGCTCAAAAATGCCAAAGCACTGACCACTGCTTCAAGAAATACACATGAATTCTCCTTAACTAGCTAAGAGTCGGACATGATTGAGCAACTTCACTTTCACTTTTCACTGTCCGGCATTGGAGAAGGCAATGGCAACCCATTCCAGTGTTCTTGCCTGGAGAATCCCAGGGACGGGGGAGCCTGGTGGGCTGCCGTCTATGGGGTCACACAGAGTCGGACACGACTGAAGCGACTTAGCAGCAGCAGCAGCAGCCTCATTTGAGATCATTTAACCGTAAAGAGAAAGCAAATGAATAAAGTTTTGTTTTTAAATAATACACAGTCATCAAGAAAGAATAGTTGAAGTTGATCATACTAACTTCCTGGAGTGCTGGCTAAAAGTAGGATTCACCTCTTGAGTTCCTATATGGCCTGATAAATCCATTCAATACAAAATCCATGTCTTAATTCAAACAAATAAATGCCAAAGTGTGATGTTTGAGGCCTTAGCACATAGTTAGGAGAGATCTTAGTGGCAGCTTCTGCCCTCACACCTAGACAAGTTTTTTAACTCAATCTATGTAAGGGTAGCACTGCTGGTTGAGAGTGTTAACTACACCTCAGCCACTGACATAACCTTCATGGTCATTTGTAGGCTATGTGTAGAATGGACAATCAGAGAAAGATTCTGGGTCAGTTAATAGACAATGGAAAGAAAAAAAATTTAATTTTGTATCTGGGGAATAAAAATGCAATTGAGAAGAAATTTTTTAATGTGTTATTCCCAAGCAAAGCAGCCACTCCAGTGGTGCCTGGCCCACAGTTGCCAGAGTATCTGCTGCTTGTGTCTTGGACCGTGTGGGTGGGTGTTAAAGAGCCCATATGGTAAGATGCTCATTGCCCGCATGGTAGGCAAATGGCAGGTGAACTGTCTTCCGACTGCCTTTTAACTGCTCCAGACTCCTGAATCTGGTGGGCAATGTAATCCACGAGCAAGGCAGAGGGGCACTGAGGAAGAACTAAGCACTTCCTCCATGCTGATAATAATAATGATAATGCACTGCTATGAATCAACATCTGAGATCAAATGAATGTGTTTGTATTCAGAGCTAACTCTAGTTCCTAACTGACTTGTTGCCCTCATCTTGAGAGCCATGTAGTTTTGTTCTCATGCAGAGACTTTTCCTCTCTGTCATTAAAATTGAGCAATGAGGCTTAGTGGTGCAAGCAAAGCCCTATAGACAAGAAGGTGAAGGAGAAAGTCTGCTCCAATCAGCACCTGGAGATCATGGTTAGGGGTGGTTGGGCAGGGGAGGGGAAGTAAGCTATCTGACCCATAAACTGACTTCGACAAACGGAGCAGAGGATTATTACACAGCTTTGAATAAAAGGCCAAAATCAGATTAGTTTTTGACCCACTGCCCATTTGGAATCCTGGAATGAGGCATCTATTCAGGAGATTCTGTCCATCTCTGGACAGGCAGTGCTCTTTTCTATGGTCTGGCGCATGGTGTGTGCAGGAAGTTCCCCTGGGCCCCAGTGAGGGTCTGGAGAGAGACTGGAAGGATCACAGGTCTGGCCAAGGCCTGGAGCTGGGACCAGACCCTCAGTACAGGTGGCACAGCACAGCGGATTCTCTTGTTCACCACAAGATCAAATGAAACTAGTTTTCCTGTAATGAACGCCATTCAGACCAAACCATCCATCCCATGGCAAGGCAAGTTAAGACAGAGAACATGTAAATGGCCCCTATCACCAGGAAACCTCGTAAGCTTTTCCCCTACACAGAGAAACCATCTATTGCCATTTTCTGGCACAGGGCTCCTCAGACCCTTGTAATCTCCTAAATGCTAAGAATGTTAGGAATGTCTTTTCTACTAATATTTGATCTCTAACCCCAGCTCCATGACACAGGGCTCCTAAATCGCCTGGGAATTTTCTGGGTGATAACAGTATTTTTTGTTCTACTGAAGTGATTTTAAGTGGGTCCTTGAATAGAGGCCAGTCACCAGAAAGACCAAGCTATGATTAGAAGCTTGCAATTTTCAGCCCCAATCCCCATTCTCCAGAGGGGGAGAAGGGCTGGAAATGGAGTTAATGATCAATCACACCTACACAATGAAGCCTCTATAAAAATCTCAAAAGCATGGACTTTGGAGAGCTACCAAGTTGGTGAACACTAGAAAGTGCTGGGAGAGTGGCAGGCCAGAAGAGTGTGGAAGCTTCGTGTCCTTCCCACACATCTTGGCCTGTGTGCATCTCTCCCATCTGAATGTTCACCTGTAGCCTTCACCATATCCTTTTATAATAAACTGGTAAATACTGCTGCTAAGTCACTTCAGTCATGTCTGACTGTGTGTGACCCCATAGACGGCAGCCCACCAGGCTCCCACATCCTTGGGATTCTCTAGGCAAAGAGTGGGTTGCCATTTCCTTCTCACTAACTAAACTCTTTTCTTGGTTCCTGTGAGCCACTCCTGCAAATTAATGCAACCCCAACAGGGAGTCATAGTAACCTCTGATTTATAGTAGATGGATCAGAAATACAGGGGATAATCTAGACTTGCGATTGGCATCTAAAGTAAGGTAGGAGCAGTCTAGTGGGACCCAGCCCTTAACCTGGAGGATGTGAAGCTGTCTCCAGGGAAGTGATAACAGAATTAAACTGTAGGACACCCAGATGATGCTGCAGAGAATTGCTTGCGTGTGGGGAAATGTGTGTGTTGGAGGGGATGTCCACACACATCTTTCGTCAGAAGTGATGTGAGAGTAAAAGAGATACTTCCTCAAAGAGGAAGACTGAGGTTTTCTTTACAACATCTTTGGAAAAAATAAGGGCAGGGGCCAAGTGCCCCTATTGCTAAGATGGACCTCTGACTATTTCCTGGGAAGCCTTTTAAAACCAAAAGGTAACATAGTTTCTTCCACTGACCTAGAGCAGCCCTCTGCTGCCTAGCAAGTGGTTATGAAAGCTCTCTTATAGGAAGTAAAGAAGCTACACTTTCTCCAACATCTGGTAGAATGTGTAAATTTGCTACCCTGGTATCACAGCTAACATTTATTAAGTTATTAAGTGTTACTACACTCCTGGTACCACACAAAGTGTTTCACAAACCTTATTTTACTTAATCTTCACGGTGAATAAGTACTAGTATTATCCCCTTTTACAGCTGAATAAATAGAGGCATAAAAAGATTAAGTAACTTTCTCAAAGTTTGTGGTGGGGTGAGGATTTGAATTCAAGCACTCAGATGGAGAACCCATACTCTTAACTTTTTTTTTTTTTGTATGTTCTTAAAAAACCTTCCTTTTATATATCATCTGTGTCAAAGAGCTTCCTGTGTAGGTCTCTGTTTACCTGACTAAGAACAATTCTGAAATTATATTGTTTGATGACAAAAGGAGGCTACCAGGAAATCTGGAGAGCGTGATCTCATGTACATGAATTTTGTGTACATTCTTATACTCAAGAGAATTAGCTGGAACGATATTCACTGAAATATTCAAACTGTTGACCCTGGATTGTAGTGATTTTTAAATTCTTCTTTATTATTTCCTAATTAAAATTGTATAAGATTATGGCTTCACTTTTAAGCAGAAGGCTTCATTTTTAAGTAGAAAAATACTCTGAAGTTTGTATTAATCAGGAGAGAACTGGCTTCACTACGATAAAAAATCCTCAACTCTCAGTTGCTTATTAGCACATGCCATTTTCTTTCTTTTTTGCTAAAGATCTGGCAGTTCTACAGGGAAGCTTCCATTTGAAGGGTAGCTCAGTAGTCAAATCTACTTCTATCTTAGAGTTCCTCACCATTTCAACCCTCACAGAGGGAGGAGGGGATGACAGAGGATGAGGAATTTACACCTGCTGTTACATGTCTCCATCGGCCCAGAACCAGTTCCATCGCCCCACTTAAACTGCAAGGGGTGGGAAGTGCCCCAGAATGAGAGAAGTGAACATAGCAAATGCAAGTAATCTCTATCGTAAGGTGATTTCCATTTTGAAGACCATAAAAAAAGAGTATGGCTTCTAGAATTCAGGCTGCCTGGGCTCATATCCCAACGTAGACAGTTAATGATATAGGACTTTGAGCAAGCTATTCAACTTCATTGTGCCTCAGAGTGGTACCCAGTGAGGATAAGAACGTTGTTGTTCATATTAGATGAGGTTACACACTGATAGGCACAAAAATTGTTCACAAAAATGACCAGGCTACCCTATCCCAGGGCACATGCCCACCTGCAATGTGATTTTTCCACTCCTCTCATAAAAATGTAGTTTATCTCCCTGCCTTTGGATCTGGGTTGCACCTGTAACTTGCTTTGACCAATAGAATGTGGTGGCAGTGATGTTGGGACTTCTAAACCTAGAACTTAACCAGCCTTAAAGCTTTTGCTCTTTCACCTCTTGGAATTCTTCCCTGACATTCCCACATGAAGAAGCCCAGTCTAGTCTACCAGAGGATGACAGATCAGCAGAGGAGACACAAGCTGTCCCAGTTGAGGCCCCCTTAGACCACCCAGCTAACGGCTACCTCCAGTGCCAGACATTTGAGAGGGGACAATCAGGCCATTAGCATGGACAATTTGTAGCCACATGCACAACCATAGGCATGAAAGGCAGAAAACCATCAGGATGAACCAAAACCAGAGGACTCAGAGAATGATGAGTATAAATAAAATGTTTGTTATTTTAAACCACTAAGTGTAGCACAGCATCTGTCTGAGCTTCATCACACTGCTTAGCACAGTGCCTGGCGCACAGTAAGTATTTAATAAATAGCAAGTGGTGTTATCATTATCTTCATCTAATTTAAAGCTCATAATAGTTATATATGGAAGCCAGAACATACAATTTCTAATCTCATTGCATAGATGAGGAAATGAAGGATAAGAGATGGCAAATGGTTTGTCCAATATGCAGAGTCCTTAGGAAGTCAATTGAGCATTTAAGACTCGACCCTGTGAATGCTTCTCCAGAACATGCCTATTTTCCACAAATAAACCCCTCCATGAACAGGAGCAAGCAACAGCGGAATATTTTCTCCTACAGTTTTCCGATTACTAACTTCCCACCAAAGTGCACAGTTGGCCTTCCAGTGCCCAAGTCTTTCCTGCAGATGATCTTCAGTAACTAAAGAATCAGGATGAACTTGTCAACTTGAGAAAAAGTAATTTTCTTTTAGTGGCAAAGAAAATTGTTTCCTTGGAGGAGACTTGGAAAAGATAACCTTCTCTGTGAAATCAGAAATGATTGGAAGGGGGCTTCCTTGGTGGTCCAGTGGTTAAGCACCCACTTTGCAGTGCAAGGGACACTGATTCGATCCCTGGCCTGGGAAAATTCCACATACCGTGGACACAATTAAGTCCACGCACCACAATTACTGAGCCGCGCTCTAAAGCCTGTGTGCCACAACAAGGCAACCACTGCAACGAGAAGCCTGTGCACTGCAACTACAGAGTAACCCCCACTTGCACAACTAGAAAAATCCTGCATAGCAATGAAGACCCGCCAAGCCAAATAAATAAATAAATCTTCCAAAAAAAAAAAAAAAGAGAGATTGGTGGGGTATCCATGTGCCTGATTCAGCAGTGACCAAAATTTTCTCAGAATGATTCCCACCACCTTTTAGTNGCCCCCACTTGCACTAGAAAAATCCTGCATAGCAAAGAAGACCCGCCAAGCCAAATAAATAAATCTTCCAAAAAAAAAAAAAAAAAGAGATTGGTGGGGTATTCATGTGCCTAATTCAGCAGTGACCAAAATTTTCTCAGAATGATTCCTACCACCTTTTAGTGACAGATCCCACTGACCTGTCTGTCAATCACAGATATTTACAAGTTCCTAAACCTGACAGTTCCCCACCAACTCCTGCAGAAATTTTTTTGGTCATGCATGTATCTCGGTTATTTTTAAAGTTTCTTGCTCTTTCACAGGNACCCCCACTTGCACAACTAGAAAAATCCTGCATAGCAATGAAGACCCGCCAAGCCAAATAAATAAATAAATCTTCCAAAAAAAAAAAAAAAGAGAGATTGGTGGGGTATCCATGTGCCTGATTCAGCAGTGACCAAAATTTTCTCAGAATGATTCCCACCACCTTTTAGTGACAGACCCCACTGACCTGTCTGTCAATCACAGATATTTACAAGTTCCTAAACCTGACAGTTCCCCACTAACTCCTGCAGAAATTTTTTTGGTCATGCATGTATCTCGGTTATTTTTAAAGTTTCTTGCTCTTTCACAGGTAAATGATGAATTCTATACCATTGAGCCGACAGAGATTTATTTCTTCTGTATGTAAACATGTCTAATCCTTCCACCTCCCCAAAGGAGAACTGCAAACATAACTAACTCATCTCTTTCCTTTCTTCCCTCATGAAAAATTCATCAGCAAGTCATGTTTGTCCCCACCTTCACATTCTACCCTAAATACATCTGCTTCTCACCATCTCTACTATGACAGCCGCTCGTCTCTCACTTGAATCAGAACAACAGCCTTCCAACTGGTCTCCCTGCTTTCACTCTCTATAATAATAGTGTCCAACAGAACTTTCTGCAGTGCTGAAAAAATTCTATATCTACATTGTCCGATATGGTTGCCATTAGCCACCTGTAGCTATTTAAATCTGGTGTAATTGCAGAATTAAATTTTAATTTTAATGTAAACTTGAACAGCTACTTAAGGTTAGTGGCAACAATACTGGACAGCACAGATAAATAACACTTGTCAAATCACACAATTTACCTGCTTAATATCTTTCACTGCAATTAAAATAAAATATAAAGTCCCTGCCTGGCCCACAAGGTCCCTCATGGTCTGGCCTCTGCCCACCTTCTCCCCCCAGCTCAATACACTCCAGGCACGAGTCAGGTTCAGCCAGTCTCTCAAATACATCACGTTCACTCTCTCTGGCATTTGCTGCTCCTTCTTCCACGGATCCTCACATAATCAATTCTTTCTTCTCATTCAAATTCCTGCTCAAATGTTACCTCTTCAGAGAGCCTTCTCTGGCAGCATCCCTAGTCTGTCCTAACTCCTATCACATTTAACATATTGTAAGAAACATTTACAACATTTACCATAAACTAAAACAATTTGTTTCCATGTATTTGTTTTTAAGTTTGATTGTGTCCTCTAGAAAAAAAAAAAAGGCCACTGCACTCAGGGACTTGGTTTATCTATCACTCTCCTAGTGTCTTGAATGAATCAGGGACCCATTAGGTGACAGTCCAGTAGTCAGGGTTTCTTAGAAAAGGAGAGAATTACATGTTGTTTTTTCTATGTCTAAACAATTATTGACCACAGGCAACATGTCCTAAAAGGGAATGAACCGGGCCCTAACTGATGGGCTCAGAATTACTCTGAGAGGGGTGAGAGCTGTGGAAATCACTTAGCCTTTTTCTTTCTCCATAAGATTCTATTTCTTCTCATTGATGAGAAAAGAAACAATCTCTAGTGAGAATGAAATGATGGAGGCGATTTGAAATACTCCCACCTCTCTGAACACAGTGAATGTGAATGAACGATCTCAGGAAAAGTTTTCACAAAGCTAGTTGCTCACTGACCACCCTTTAGGAAGAATTATGGATTGACCACTGAATTAAGGGGTAAGGTCCATAGGAACTAATGAAGCTTTCAAGGTAAGCCCATGCTTTTGGAATGAGGAATTGCTGAGGCTCAAATCTGCATCTCAGCACTAACTCACCTGCAAGCTCCTTGATTTCCTGAAAGATCTTTCATGAAGATACGCATGCTTACTAAACCTTTCTTGACCTAGTCCAGGCTGAGGATAAAACCAAAAAGCCTAGGGATTTAGCATTTTAATCATGTACTTTCACATGTCAGTACCTTTAAGGTAGGCTCACACGGAGTGATCATGAAGTAGTTAAACAGCAAAATCCCCAACTTCTGTAGTCAGTGAAGAATGTCTGAGATAAGAATCTCAGTGTCAGGACTTCTGTGTGAAGAGGGGGACATTTCACGGCAAAGACTCATCATTCATTCATTTCCTTCAATAAACATTTAGGAAGCTCCTGCTGTGTGCCAGTAACTTAGGAGAGGGATGGGATAACAGAGACAAATACAACGTAGCCTCTGGTTTTTGACCTGGGACAATGCCCCATCACTTTTCTGATATCAGATAAGCCCTCCCCAAGAGCCACAGGGCTGGCCGACAACCGGGCACCGCACCCCTATCCTGAGTCAGAGGAGTTTTTATCGGGGACAAATAGAAAAGACTGCCATTTGTCTCTGGGGACACCTTTCTGGAAACCCAGTACCATCATGGCTAAACTGCCCATCATGTAGAAGAACACTGTCTGCAGTAGGAAGCCATTACGGAGACTGAAGTAAAGGGAGGAAGAAGGAGCGGAAGGAGGGTAAGAGGGAGGCCACTGGAACTGCTTGCCGCTTGGATCCAGTCATGTCAAACACCAGCACCACCCCTCCCTTGTTAAAAATCACGTGCATGATCTTGAGCCATAAATCCCGCCCTCCCCCACCCTGCACAGTTTTCTTTTCCTTTATACTGATTTCAGCCACCTGCAGCTGAGAGAATTTAGATAAAGTCAGAGAATATGAGGAGGTCAATTTAGTAGCCGAGCAACCATATATACAAATAACTGCAAAATTATAATTACATAAATATAACTATATATAAATTATGTAGGCAAAAATACAATATACGGTCACCGCACAGAAGAGAGAATGATCAGCTCTGCTTGGATGGTTCCCAGTCCATTAGCTAGGGCTTGGTTTATTCTTTTTTTTAGGGAATTCCATAAATGCTAAGTCACAGATAAACAGCACACAGTTGCACTCTTACTCAAGACAGGCTTTGTGACACCATATTTAAGCCTGGAAGAGCATAAATCTGCCAAGGTGAGGAACTGCAGAAGATGCAAATGGAATAATTTTAGAAAAATACATACCTATGGTTCAGCAGATATGGTCTATTTGGTTTAACAGATTAGAGACACACATTCTTTCCTACTCATCCTAGTGAGAGGTGGGGTCTAATTCCCCTCCTCTGGATGGGCCTTCCTGACTTGCCTAACCAATAAAATGCAGTAGAAATGATGTTCTAGAGATCTTAGGTCATAAACGGTTGTTGTTTTATGCCACTAAGTTTTGAGATGGTTTGCTATGTAGCAAGAGATAACCAAAACACTTCCCCTAGGAGGAGAGTGGACGTTATGCTGAAGATAAAACTAGAAAAACTGGCAGATCCTGGAGGGTTTGGATTTTATCTAACAAATCTTGAGGGATCATGAAACACTTGCCTTCTTGAACAATCATTTCAGACAGGATTATGGAGACTGGATTGGAGAGGAACCAATCCAGAAGGAGGGACACCAGTTACAGATAAGTACAGTCATCTAGGCAAGAGGTGAGGAGGACCTGGCCTGAAACACTAACAATGGGAACTGAGAGGAAAGAGTAGTAACAGGACATTATGTGTAGGCAGAAACCGGGTGCCTACTTATCGATTCAATGAGAAGCTTAAAGGAGTAAGGCAGACATCAAGGTTTGGACGACTGAAGTTGCCATTAACCACGTTAAAAACTATAGAAGGATGACATGATTAAGGGTTCAGTTTTTGACATAATTAACTTGAGGGAATCTGAATGGAGATACCTACTAGACACCGAGGTCACAGTGGCAATACTCACTTACACAATGTTTTGTTCAGTGTCTGTCTTTCCCGGCTATATTTTGAGCCGAGATTATTTTCCTTACAGATCTCTAAATACTCAGCACCTGATTGCCAGTGTGTCTAGGGTATAGCCAGCTTTCAAATAATATTTGTTGAACTAATGAATCAATGAAATGAAGTCCAGCAGGGGACTCTAATCACCATGATTGTCAACTTTAAATATTGAACTTATCTGGATACTTTTCAAAGTCATTGATGCTTGGGTTACCCCTCTCCACACCCCAAAGGTTCTGATTAAATTGGTTTTGGCTGCGGCCTTGGATTAGCACTTTTGAGACTACCCAACCGATTCTGATGAACAGTCAACACTGGATGCAGATCTGGGCATAATCCGCATACCAACAGCTATGACTTTTCCTGTCCCAGCAAAAAGCTAAGGTGGACTATAGAACTCTTTCTAATATAAAACTACTTCCCACAGTTTCTTTCCACAAAACACAGAGTAGAGGAAAAAAAAAAAAAAGAGCTCTTAGCAGGAATCCAGGAGGCAGTAGCAAGCATTTTGCCATGAGACGGTTAAAGGAACTAAAACCTCCTTAAATTTCAAAATTACACAGAATTATGCAGTAGATAATAGAAACAGCATTAGCCAGACACATAGAAACCACAGAAATATGCTTCTGGGCTTCAAACAATACCATTAAAGAAAATGAAAGAAAATGCACACAGTGGAAGAAACAAAACTATCTGGTAAGGGGCCTGTATCCTGAAAACAAACCTTACAGCTCAATATTGAGAAGAAAAGTAACCTAATTTTAAAAATAAGCAAATAGTTTCATCTACCTTCTGATGATAATGACTCCTTTCATCCGTATCTCCAGCCCAGATCACTCCTTGGAGCCTTTCAGGTCACTGCAGGACACCTCCAGTAGGGTAGTCTGTGAGACAAACAAAAACTTACAGACTCTAAACTGAATTAATTATGGGTCCCCACCAAGCTGCCCATCTCATAATCTTGAGTTATCTTCTGTCCCCTCTCTTCTCTCATCTCCTATATCATCACTGAGTCTTACTCAATTATGCTCAGAATGACCCACAATGCCACTCCCCTCCACTGGCTTCTGTGCAGAAATTCACCATTTGTTCTCCCTTTTCCCCTAGTCAACTCCTACTGGCTGACCTTAAAGGTTCAGTCATCATGCTTCATGAAAGCCTTCCTTGAGGTCCCCGTGGCTGTCCCACACGGCTGAGGAGGTGTCCCTGCGCTGCGTTTCTTGATTCAGTACGTTATGCTTTATAGCATTCTTCATATCCTTTTTAAAGTTTGGGCTTTTTTTCCATTGATTTCCCTCACTGGACTAAAAACTCCCTAAAGACAGAATCTGTTTCATTCATTGTGGGCCTCCATTACACACAGCACCACAAGCCCAGCACACAGTCATTCTTGAACTCAGTTTCAAGGAAGACTGGAAATAAAGTCCATATTAGTTAAATGTGAGAGCTCATATATAAAAGTCTTCCCAAAGTGTGCTCCATGAAATGGTACTTCCTTGGAGGTGGGAGGAAATATGATCAAATAAGTTTGAGAAACAAAAGACACTGTCTTCTTCCTCTTGAAGACTCAGTGTTTTCTAGCATATCAAATACTATGAGAAATCCTTCAATACAGAAGTCCTTTTAAATTTTTCATCTGGCTTCCCAAGCATATTGAACATGGGGTCATTTGCTAGTATTCTATAGAGCTGTTGGTCTGCCACTTCTCTTAGAATGCCAGACCAGTTCATCTCATCCTTCTTTTGGAGAAAATTCTCCCCTGCCCCTAGATCGGGATGTGTAACATTTTTCTGTCAAGGATCAGAGAATATTTTAGACCTGGCCACATATGTCTGTATCACATATTCTTCTTTGTTCACTTATTTCCCCTCCAATTCTTTAAAAATGAGAAAAAAAAGAAAAAACATCCTTTGCTCAATGGCCTGTGTGCTAGCAGCTCATAGTTGCCCACAAATGTCCCCAGATTCACATGGGTATCATTTGGATTACACAGTTATTTATCTGGTCTTGAGATGGGTACATAATCCCAGTTGTGACAATTAGAATCTTTTCCACAGAAAAATTAGACTATGACTAAGAAACACCTGATTGCTCTTTTAAAATGAAGAGAGGCAACTTAAGAATAATTAGCAACAACTGTGTTCTACCGTGTGGCCTGAAAATGGAAGACCACACCTTGCTAAGTGATAAGAATGAGGCAACTGAGAAGGAGATATAAACAGAGGACAGAGAATTTCCAGGGTATTTTATAGTACCTAGTGTTTGTGTTCAGTCTTTCCTGTGCTTCACAAGTGGTCTCTGTCACATGCAACCAAGAGATCTAATAAATTCACTTGGAGAAATTGCAAAAAGAAAACAGGGAAAAGACTTCAACAGACGTTTCTCCAAAGAACATGCACGTCGTCAATAAACATAAAAAAGAAGCTCAACATCATTAGTCATCATGCAAACACAAATGGAAACTGCAATGAGATAGCATTTCACAAATGTCAGGATTGCGAAAACAAAATAACAAAATAACAAGCTGGGCAAAATTGCTGAGGNACTTCAACAGACGTTTCTCCAAAGAACATGCACGTCGTCAATAAACATAAAAAAGAAGCTCAACATCATTAGTCATCATGCAAACACAAATGGAAACTGCAATGAGATAGCATTTCACAAATGTCAGGATTGCGAAAACAAAATAACAAAATAACAAGCTGGGCAAAATTGCTGAGGAATTAGAGCCATTATATATTGCTAGCAACAATATAAAAAGGTATCAGCCACTTTGGAAAACAGTTTCACAAAATATTAAACACAGAGTTTCTATATGACTCAGCAGTTCCATTCCCAGGTATCAACACAAGAGAAATTAATGTTTCATGCAAAAACTAGTACTTAGATTTGTTCATAGCAGTAAATTCGTATCAGCCAAAAAGTGAAAACAATCTGCCTACCAGTGAGTCAATGGACAGATAAAATGCAGTATATATCTNTAGACAGCATATTAAAAAGCAGAGATATTACTTTGCCGACAAAGGTCCATCTAGTCAAAGCTACTTTTTTTCCAGTAGTCATGTATGGTTATGAGAGTTGGACTACAAAGAAAGCTGAAGAATTGATGCTTTGAACTTTGGTGTTCGAGAAGACACTTGAGAGTCCCTTGGACTGCAAAGGGATCCAACCACTCCATCCTAAAGGAAATCAGTCCTGAATACTCATTGGAAGGACTGATGCTGAAGCTGAAACGCCAATACTTTTGCTACCTGATCCGAAGAACTGACTCATCTCAAAAAATCCTGATGCTGGGAAAGATCAAAGGCAGGAGGAGAGGGGGATGACAGAGGATGACATGGTTGGATGGCATCAGCAACTCAATGGACATGGGTTTGAGTAAACTCTGGGAGTTGACAATGGACAGGGAGGACTGGCGCGCAGCAGTCCATGGGGTCACAAAGTCAGACACAACGGAGCGACTGAACTGAACTGAAACTGACATTACTGTATATAAAACAAACAACAAGACCAACTGTATAGCACAAGGAACCAAGGAACTATATTCAACATGTTGTAATAGCTTATGGTGCTGGAGAAGATTCTTGAGAGTCCCTTGGACAACAAGGAGATCAAACCAGTAAATCCTAAAAGAAATCAACCCTAAATATTCACTGGAAGGACTGATGTTGAAATTGAAGCTCCAATACTTTGGCCACTTGAAGTGAAGAGCTGACTCACTGAAAAAACCATGATGCTGAGAATGACTGAGGGCAAGAGGAGATGGGGTATACAGAGGACGAGATGGTTAGATAGCATCACTGACTCAATGGACATGAGTTTGAGCAAACTCTGGGAGATAGTGAAGGACAGGGAAGCCTGGCATGCAGCAGTTCATGGAGTCACAAAGAGTTAGATACAATTTAGCAACTAAACAGCAGCAACTTGAATGGAAAAGAATCTTAGAGCATGTACACATACCTATGTGTAACTGAATCACTTTGCTGTGCACCTGAAACTAATGCAACATTTTAAGTTAACTATACTTCCATTTTTTTAATGGTTAAAAAACAAAACAAAAAAAATGGTTAACAGTAGGTACACAATAAAGCATTTCTGTATGTTTCCATCTTTATTAAGTTCAGAAACTGGCTAAACTAATCCATGATATTATTAAGGATATTAGTTTCTTGTAAAGAAGGGCTAAATTTGGAAATGGTACATCAAGGGGGCTTTTAGGATCCTAGTAATATTCTATGTCTTCATGTGTCTAGTGGTTTCGTGAAGTATTCACTTAAAAACTTTTTACTGTGTCTAAAATATGTGCATTTTTCTGTAGGTTAGTTATACTTTAAAATAAAAATGCATTTTTATTTTTTTTTATTTTTATTTTTTTTAAGCTCATAAATAAACCCAATTCATTAAACTCATCAGCAATAAGGAAGTCAGTAACATCCAAAAAACAGTTCAAATGTGACTTTAGTTTACAGAAATGTATATTCTTTGCTAAATGCATTTTTAAAAGGAAAAAAAAGAACGAAGGACTGATACATGCTATGATATAGATGAACCTTAAGAATACTAAGTGAAAGAAGTCATATATAAAACATCACTTCTTACTTGATTCCATTTATATGAAATATTTTGAAAAGACAAATCTTTGGAGGCAGAAAGTCAATAGTGGTTACCTGGGCCTGGTGATGTAAATGAGAGTGATTACAAATAGGCATGAAATTTCTACTTGGAGTGATGGAAATGTTCTAAAATTAGACTATGATGATAGTTGCACAACTTTGAGAATATACTTTAAAAACTGTACACTTTAAATAGCAAAGTTTATGGCATAGTAATTATAATCTCAATAAAGTTATGAAAATATAGATGAAGTGGACAAATTCCTTGAAAAAGACAAATTACCAAATCTAATACATGAAGTTGTTACTATATGCAGATAGCATGACTATATATAGAAAAACCTAAGAACTCCACACAAAAACTACTAGATCTAATAAATGAACTCAACAAAGCAGGATACAAGATTAACATTCAAAAATCAATTGCATTTCTTTGCACTAATAATGAAATATCAGAAAAGGAATGTAAAAAATACCTTTTAAAATAGCAACCCCCCCCAAAAAAAAATTCCCAGGATGGCATATACCTGGAGAAAACTATAATTCAAAAAGATACATGCACCTCTCTGCGTATAGCAGCACTATTCACAGTAGCCAAGACACGTTCACAACCTAAATGTCCACTGACAGATAAATGCATAAAGATGTGGTACGTATATACAATGCAATTCTACTGAATCATAACATGTGGAATATCAAATATAGCACAAATGAGCCTAAACAGACTCACAGACACACAGAACAGCCTTGTGGTTGCCAAGGGGGAGTGGCTGGGACAGGGAAGGACTGGGAGTTTGGGATTAGCAGATGTTTACATATAGGATGAATGAACAACAGGTCTTACTGTACAGCACAGGGAACTATATTCAATAATCCTGTGATAAACAATAATGCAAAAAATATAAAAGAATGTCTACATATACATAACTGAGTCACTTTGTTGTGCAGCAGAGATTGTACAACACTGTAAATCAACTATCCTTCAATAAGATAAATAACATTTCTTTAAAAAGAAACAGAAAGTCTGAATGAAATTAAAGATCAATGACACACATCCTTAAGCAAAAACCTTCCCACAAAGAAAATTTCAAGATAGCTTGCAGTAAATTCTTCTGAACACTTAAAGCAAAAATAAAGCCAATATTATAAACAAAAAACTCGCTCAGAGACTAGAGAAGAGGAATATTTTCCAACTCATTTTATAAGATTAGCATAACCTTGGAGTTTCCTTCTATCACTAGACTACTGAGCATTTCATTGTTAAATTTTATATAAAATTTTTTCTGCCTCTGTTGAGATGATTATATGGGGTTTTCTCCTTTATGTAAAAAGGATAATATATTATGACAAAAAGCCTTCCCAGGTGGCTCAATAGGAAAGAATTCACCTGCCAGCACAGGAGGTACAGGAGATATAGGTTCAGTCTCAGTTGCGAAGATCCCCTGGAGAAGGGCATGGCAACCTGCTCTAGCATTCTTGCCTGGCGCATCCCAAAGACAGAGGAGCCTGGCAAGCTACAATCCATGTGATCACAAAGAGTCGGACACACCGCTGAGTACACGCATACACGTTATGACCAAGTGGAATTTATGCCAAGAATGTAATCTTAGAGTAAGAATAAAAATCACAAGCTATAAAAGACTATTAAATTAGACTTTACCCAATTTAAAGAATTTCTGTCTGAAAAAGAAATAACAATTGTTGGCAAGGATATAGGGAAAAGGGAACCCTTGTTGGTGGGAACGGTTGGTGGGAATGTAAATCGGTGCAGCCACTATAGAAAACAGTAGGGAGGTTTCTCAAAATTTTTTAAATAACTAGGATATGGATCCACATGATCCAACTTCTCAGTATTTATGCAAAAAAAATGAAAATATTAACTAGAAAAGATATATGCACTCTCATGTTCACTGCAGCATTATTTATAAAGCCAAGATATGGAAACAATCCAGGGATCCATCAGTGGATGAATGGATAGAGAAATTCTTGCCATTTGTGACAACATGAATGAGGGTATTATGCTAAGTGAAATAAGTCAGACAGAGAAAGACAAATACTGTATGATCTCATTTGTATGAGGAACTGAAATTTTTAAAAATAATTTAAAAAAAAACCCACCAAGCTTATAGACACAGAGAAAAGATTCTTGGCTGCCAGAGGTGGTAGTTAGGGAGGGTGGGCAAAATGGGGAAAGGGGGTCAAAAGGTACAAACTTTCAGTTATAAAATAAGTCAGTCATAGGGATGTATGGAAGTCATGCCTGCTGTATATTTACAGACTAGTGAGTAAGCTAATAATACTGTGTTGTGTATTTGAAAGTTGCTACCAGAATAAGTCTTAAAAGTTCTCATCACAAGAAAAAAAAACTGTAACCAAGACTTCCCTGGTGGTTCAATGGTTGAAAGTCTACCTACCAACGCAGGGGATTGATCCCTGGTCTGGGAAGATTCCACATGTCATAAGGCAACGAAGCCCATGAGCCACAAAAGCAGAAGCCCAGGAATCTAGAGCCTATGATTTGCAACAAAAGAAGCCACCACAATGAGAAGCCTACACACTGCAACAAAGAGGAGCCTGCGCTCACCACAACTAGCGAAAGCCTCGTGGGAAACAATGAAGATCCAGTAGAGCAAAACAAAAAGGAAAAACCAAACCGTCACCATGTATGTCAACAAATATTCACCAGGCTTACTGTGGTGCTCATTCTGCAGCACATAAAAATATAACATTATACACCTGAAACTAACGTAATATTTTATGTCAATTATACCTCAATTTAAAAAACTAAAAAAAAAAGAATGAAAAGATATGGAAACAATCCAGGGATTCATCAATGGATGAACAGATTAAAGAAAATCTTGCCATTTGTGACAACATGGATGGATATACTAAGGGAAAAAACACTAACTCTAATAAAAACCAGTATACCAACATTAATAGCAACATACACATTTTTTAAATATCGCTAGAAATAGTTACTGTGTAATAACAAAAGTTTCAATTAATTAGGAAGATATAATTTCAATATTACATGCATAACATTATGACATATATAAATCAAGAACTTAACATATCACAAAAGGATAAATACACCATCAAGTTAAGCAATTTCAACCTGGCAAATACTACCTCATCCAGTGATATACCACGTTGCCATCATATAACCCTGGTATGATGTGATGAGAAGAGCATTTCACCTTTGTGACCTTTCTCAAACCTATAACTCCAATCTTATGAGAAAAACAAACAGAAATTGAAAGACATTCTACATAACATCTGATTAGTATTCCTCAAAATTGTCAGTCATCTAAACAATAGAAAGACTAAGAAATTGTCACAGAACAGAGCATACCAGGAGACTAGATGACTAAATGGAATTCTGAAACACAGTAAAAGCCATCAGTGGAAACTGACTGAAATTTAAATGACTCTAGAGTTTAGTTCATTGTAATGTATCAATGTTGGTTTGCTAGTTGTGACAAATGCACCATGGTAAGTTAAGATGTTAATGCTGGGGGAAACTGGGTGAGAGATATACAGGAAATCTCTGTACTAAATCTACAAGTTTTACGTAAATCTGAAACCATTCTAAATTGCAAGTTTATTTTTTTAATTTCTGTTCATCAAAAGACAACATTAAAAAAAAAAACCATTAAGGGAAGGAAAAGACAAAAGCACTGACTGGGAGAAAATATTTGCAATAAATACATCTAATAAAGAACTCAATTCTTAAAAAAAAAATATATATATATATAATACATACCATATAGTTCAGTTCAATCACTCAGTCGTGTCCAGCTCTTTGCAACCCCTTGAACCACAGCATGCCAGGCCTCCCTGTCCATCACCAACTCCCAGAGTTTACGCAAGCTCATGTCTATTGAGTTGGTGATGCCATCCAGCCATCTCATTCTTAGTCGTCGCTTTCTCTCCTGCCTTCAATCTTTCCCAACATCAGGGTCTTTTCAAATGAGTCAGCTCTTCGCATCAGGTGGCTAAAGTATAGGAGTTTCAGCTACAGCATCAGTCCTTCCAATGAACACCTAGGACTGATCTCCTTTAGGATGGACTGGTTGGATCTCCTTGTAGTCCAAGGGACTCTCGAGTCTTCCTCAACACCACAGTTCAAAAGCATCAATTCTTCTGCGTTCAACTTTCTTTATAGTCCAACTGTCACATCCCTACATGACCACTGGAAAAACCATAGCCTTGACTAGATGGACCTTTGTTGACAAATTAATGTCTCTGCTTTTTAATATGCTGTCTAGGTTAGTCATAACTTGCCTTCCAAGGAGTAAACGTCTTTTCATTTCATGGCTGCAATCACCATCTGCAGTGATTTTGGAGCCCAGGAAAATAAAGTCTGTCACTGTTTCCACTGTTTCCCCATCTATTTGCCATGAAGTGATGGGATCAGCCCAGCATTTCTCATGATGTACTCTGTGCGACCACACAGGAGCCACGGCACAGGAAGCCAAGAGGAGCTACCCCACGCCCAAGGTATGGAGCAGCAGCTGTGCTTTGCTGGAGTAGCCATGAAGAGATACCCTACATCCAAGCTAAGAAAAGCCCAAGTAAGACAGTAGGTGCTGAGAGAGGGCATCAGAGGGCAGACAGACTGAAACCACAATCACAGACAACTAGCCAATTTGATCACACTGACCACAGCTTGTCTAACTCAATGAAACTAAGCCATGCCGTTTGGGGCCACCCAGGATGGATGGGTCATGGTGGAGAGGTCTGACAGAATGTGGTCCAATGGAGAAGGGAATGGCAAACCACTTCAGGATCCTTGCCTTAAGAACCCCATACCATATAGACATAGACACAAATGTGTGTGGTGGGGTGGGTGGGTATATACATGCTCAGTTGCTTCAGTTGTGTCTGACTTTTTGCGATCCCGTGGACTGCAGTAGCCAAGCTCCTCTGTCCATGACATTCTCCAGGCAAGAATACCAGAGTGGGTTGCCATTTCCTCCATATATATATATACATATATACACATACATACATATCATGGGCAGTACAGTGGGAAAGTATGCCCTGGGTACAGACAATAAAGTGTTGTACTCTTTGTAGAGAATGTAAAAGCAATAATTAAACTGACTGAAAGTCATTCTATACTTTATTACTATGACTAGAAATTTCAAATAATGTCAATAAAATACTCATCTAGAAAAACAAACAAATTTGTTAATGTCCACAGACCTCAACGGCACCCCACTCCAGTACTCTTGGCTGGAGAATTCCATGGACAGAGGAGCCTGGTAGGCTGCAGTCCATGGGGTTGCGAAGAGTCGGACATGACTAAGTGACTTCACTTTCGCTTTTCACTTTCATGCACTGGAGAAGGAAATGGCAACCCACTCCAGTGTTCTTGCCTGGAGAATCCCAGGGATGGGGGAGCCTGATGGGCTGCCATCTATGGGGTCGCACAGAGTGGGACACGACTCAAGTGACTTAGCAGCAGCAGCACAGACCTCAAGTACTCTAAGATCCTTTCAGAGAGTCCGTGGGGTAAATAATTGTCATAAGAGTATAAAACATTATTTGCCTTCTCACTGTGTTTAACTATGTGCACTGATGATCCAGAAGCAATGGTGAGTAAAACTGCTCACTCCTCAGCACCAGTCAGGGCAGTGTCACAGACTGAACTGGAACATTGTGTTCTTCACCACTAAATACAACTAACAGCAACAAAAAAGAAAAACCTAGCCACACTGAAAAACAGCCCTAATGAAACAGTAAACATTTTACTAAATCTTGACCCTTGAGCACTCATTGTTTTTCTGTAATGAAATGGAAAACAAAGCATTTTTGCTGTCTCAATGGTGCTTCTTTGAATTGTGAGCTGAATTATCCACTTTTAAATGAAAATACCATTTTGACTTGAAAAGACAACTGAAAGACTACAGTTAATCAGACCTGGTGATTCAGCAGGCATTTTTCTTGAAAATGAACTAAGTGAGTCTGGCATTTCAAGGAAAACAACTTAAATATCTGCTCCTAAGATTTGAGCTTTCAAACCAAACCAAACATTGGAAACACTATGAGCTTGAAAGCTTCTGTGAGAGTATAAACTCTTCTGATGAGATCAGTGGTGATATTAACAAATGTGATATTTTTGCTATTGTAAAACTAAACATGTCAAAACGAGAAACAAACAAAAACTAAAACGTGTCAACATTTAGAAAAGCTGCATTAACTGCAGGAAGTAAGCAATATCTTCCAAATCACCAATGCATAATGCTACGAAGTCATACACAAGTAAAAGCATTCATTCAGAATGTAAGAAAGACCAACAGATTTTAATATAACAGTATGCAAAGTTCAATTATGTGATTTCAGGAAACATGAAATTAATGTGTAAGAAACTACTTTCTTTGTCAAGTTTTGGTGGAGTATTGAAGAGTACTACATTATTTTTATTATTAAATAAAGAGACTTAAAATACCTTCTCCAACTACACATTTGTATAAAGCTAGATTTGTTTCATAGACATTAACTAAAATGACATATTGCAACAGACTGGATGCAGAAGCATCTATGAGACTCCAGTTGCATAAATGTAAAATATCATTCTTATATTAAATTTTCCTTTATTTTGGGAAATTATTTTTTATGGATGTTACTATGTACGTTAATATACAGTGGATTTATTATATAATTTAACATGGAAATTTGCTTTTAAAATATTTACACTTTTTCTCAGTTTTCATTTCTAATAAGGTCAATGTCAATAGATAAAATTCACATAAACAAAAGCAAAGTGGGACTTCCCTGGCAGTCCAGTGGTTAAGACCCCCACGCTCCCACTGTAAGGAGCCTGGGTTCTATCACTGGTTGGGGAACCAAGATCTTACATGCTCTTTGGCAAGACCAAAAAAAAAAAAAAAGGGCAAAGAACTCAAAAATTTGTAAAAGTGCAATGAAGTCCTGAGATTAAAAAGTTTGAGCACTGCTCTTCTAGAAGAACTGCTATTAATATGGTTGAATTTTAGTAATATGTTTAAGCATTAAATTAGCACATATTTATTACTCTCTGTAATGAACACTTTATTCTAAATGGAAATTCATTCAAAGAACTTTACTTCTTCAGTTAGCTCACTACACACAGACTTGTTACATGCATGTCATTTCAGAGTAAATTCTCAATTCAGAATCATTAAAACTTACCTGATGCAGTTTCTATCTCTACTTCTGTAGTATTACATGTTCCCACTTTCAAACAGTGGATTCAAAATAAAATGATAGAACAGTGATCGTAGAGACAAACAGAACTTAAGTACTTTTGTTTAAAATGTAAAACAATGAAATAGTGTAAACTCTTCCGTGTATATTTTTTGTTAAGAATGAGTTTTAGTTCAAGAAATATTTTGCTAAATTTCCATAATGTCTGTAAAACTGAAATGTATTCTTTCCAAATTGCCCATTGTTTTTAACCTAAAGAACAAATCAAGAAAATAATTATTTTTTTCATAGAGAGGAGGGGAACAATACCCTCTTAGAGCATCATATACACTTGGTAATCATTGCTACCACAACACTGAATGATAAGATATTGGATATTTTCCCTCCTAAGTTCACTGTCAAAGGCCTTTATTAATGATATCCATAGCACCTATACTCATATGTGCTTTTTTTTTCTGATTTTTATTCCACTAAAAATTATAACTGTGAGATACATCTATGTTGTTGCAGACACCAGTAGTTCAATTTCTTCAGTTTTCTCAGTCTGGTGTCATTTTTCACAATCTCAATCATGTCAACTCAAGTGAATCCCTCTCAACTCCTTATGCAATTAAGGTGCTCCTTTTCATCTCACAGCACTTTGTAGGTTTGTAACTTGACTAGATCACTTACCACATTGAAGTTAGTCTATCATCTCTTTTAAGTTAGACAGCTGGGGAGCCCCTCTCCTAGCCCAGGGCCTGACACATAATAGGATCTTCTTTATACTATTCAGGTTTCTCCATTGAAGCAGAATCAATAGGAATATAGCTATATCTATTCATATCTATGTCTACAGCTGTCTATCTGGGCTGTCCTGCTGGCTCAGACAATAAAGAATCCACGTGCAATGCAGGAGACCTGGGTTCGATCCCTGGGTTGAGAGAAGAGAAGATCCCTGGAGAAGAGAGCAGCTACCCACTCCAGTATTCTCTCCTGGAGAATTCCACTGACAGAGGAACCTGGCAGGCTCAGTCCATGGGGTGGCAAAGAGTGGGACACAACTGCACGACTTGCACTTTATCGCTGTCTGTCTACCCAAACACACACACACACACACAAACACACCTATACAGCTGGAAACACAGCCAAGCTGATGATGAAGTCTGGAAGCCTAAAAAGGACCAAGATAGCTAATAGTGTAGTTCAACACCAAATGCCAACAGGCTTAAAACCCAGGAAGAGCCCAGGTTTCAACTCCAAAGGCAGGAAAGAATAGCTATTCAAGTTCACTCTTATTCAGGCTTTTTGTATTATCTGGGCCTTCTACTAATAGGATGAGGTCCTCCCACATTAGAGAGTAATCTGCTTTACTCAGCCTACTATTCAACTGTTAAAGTCATGCATAAACATCCTCACAGAAAAACCCAAATAATGTTTAACCAAATATCTGGGCATCCTGTGGCCAAATCAGGCTGACACATAAAATTAACTATCATATTAATTAATGCTTTTCTGTCTGCACTGGTCTTTGCCGTCCATATTTCAGAAGAATAAACACATAAAGATCATATTTATAAAGCAGAGTAAAATAAGGCTAATGAGGGGTGTTCAGGATTCGCATTTCACTTCCTCTAAGAGTTCACTTTTTACCTGAGGAATGAGGGATGGATAAGATTCGGATAAGAGAAGATTGTGTTATTTGGGGGACAGGATATTACAGACAGAAGAAGCAACTTCAACCTAGAAGGCTCTTTTTCGTTTACATTTAGATCACATTTGTAAAGCAAAGTCTTTGTCTAAAGAAGATTCCCGAGAACGGAACTCAGATAACTAAGCATACAAGGAGCTAACCAACCTGGGAGAAATCCAAAAATTTCTCTAGTGCTGGAATATCCATTGCTGTTATCCTTAAGGATCAGTCTTGGCTCTGAATTAGTTACCATGGAGACCACCTAAATCTTATGATTCTCCTTAGAGATGTCCAAGGAAACTCAGACAGATACCTATTCAAAAAATATTCTAATACATGGCTTCACACCAAAATGAAGGACTAGGTCCTTCGCAGAAAACAAAAGCAATGGTGTTGATGCAAGAACGTGAAAGCTTGTTTCACTCAAAGCGCAAATCTTGCTAAGTAACTATAATCACTATTTGTGTTCTATTTCACTTTTCTAAGTAAAACATGTTTATTTTAGAAAATTTGGAAGATACATAAAAACATGAACAACAAACTTAAAATTATCCATAGTCATTTTTCTCCTTTTATGGTGAGAAGAGTGTAAAGTAAAACATGAAAGCTTTTTCCTCCTCCCCTCCAATCTCACCAGCTCCTTCCCCGAGATAACCGTCTTTACTGATTCGCTCCTTATCGGCCCTGCCAATTTCTCTCCTGCTTATTCATTCATTTACTGATTCCAGCAAATATTACTGAGTGAGCACCCTGGACCAAGACTCT
Organism: Neotragus moschatus; assembly: GCA_006410615.1. Lineage (NCBI taxonomy): Eukaryota > Metazoa > Chordata > Mammalia > Artiodactyla > Bovidae > Neotragus > Neotragus moschatus. Next base: position 826,086 of record SJYA01003125.1, read on the forward strand.
AAACATCAGATTTAAATGCCAGTGACACGCCGTAAGATCTGTTCCCAGGGGTCACATCATCGTGAGAGAACTCACAATAAACCAGTAAACAAATACATAAACAGAAAAATACTAGCTAGTAATAAATGTTATATAGAAAATAAGATGGCATTACTATACCTGAGATTCAGTACTGTGAAGATAAAATCAGCCAAGTGAAGGCTGGGGAGATCAGGGAGTGGGGCAGGGAGGATGCAATTCCTTAAAGAAATACAAAAAGGCCAGTGTGGCTCCATAACTTGGAGGGAGGGAGAGAGTTAGGAGATGCTGTTGAAGACGTGAGCCAGGGAAACTTCATGGAGGATGGGACATCATCCTTCCCTTGGGAAGAAGAATGTCAAAAGAATTCAGCCTGTAAGTGCAAGGGGGAAGACACTGAAGAGCTTTAAGAGGGGAGTGATATGCTCTGATCCATACGTTCTAAATCTTTACTCTGGCTTCACCGTGGAGAATATACTAAGAGCAAAGATTCCCAGCATGAGGTCATGTGGTACAGAGACACTCCCAAGAAGTCCGTAAATACAATCAGGAGGTTTATTACCTTAAATGGGAGAAAATTACCAGGCCCGGCCCCATAAAGACATAAAAACTCAATATGGTTCTATTTTTGTCTGTGCTCCAATTCCTCTTTTCGAAATATCCTCTCTGGTTTCCAGAGTGCCATAGTGGCAGGATTCCCTGTTTTTAAGCAGGCTCTTCCTTTTTTCTGGTTTTTCCCTTAAGATAGTGTTTAAATCTAAACCCTAGTGGAGGCCCACTAACTTAAAAGGCTTAGATTCAAAGACAAACCTAGTCTTACATCAAGTAACCAGGCTGAGCGTGACTTTGGGGTCAGTAAGAAGAATCGCCAGAACTTGAACTCAGCATGCCCGCAGTCCACCCCAACTCATCTCAGAGTCTGGTTCCCTGTGAACAACTGCAGAAGAGAGAGTCACAGATTTTTTTTTTTAATACCTGATAATAAGACAGGAAAATGGGACATGGAAAGGACACCCGTAGGGGCAGAAGAAATCAAATGGCTCTTGAAACCTTTTACTTAGAAGTATTCCCCAAACATGGGCACTAGTTGAATATACAAATTCCTGTGCTCCACCTCAGACATACTGACTCAAATTATCTATGGACTGGGCCCCCAAATCACCTCTAGTGATAATAATCCGGAGAAGGCAATGGCACCCCACTCCAGTACTCTTGCCTGGAAAATCCTATGGACAGAGGAGCCTGGTAGGCTGCAGTCCATGGGGTTGCTAAGAGTCGGATACGACTGAGCAACTTCACTTTCACTTTTCACTTTCATGCATTGGAGAAGGATATGGCAACCCACTCCAGTGTTCTTGCCTGGAGAATCCCAGGGACGCGGGAGCCTGGTGGGCTGCCGTCTATGGGGTCGCACAGAGTCGGACACAACTGAAGCGACTTAGCAGCAGCAGCAGTGATAATAATCAGCCAATTTGGAAAACACTATATATTTGTGGAGAATAATCTAGAATACCCAAGGAACAGGATACCTATCCAAGCCTAGACTGAGAAAACACAACCTTACTCCTTTACCCCTCACACATGGTTTTTGGCTTAAATAATTGTGGGCATTTTCACTGGCATATTATTTAGAAGGGTGACTAGCATATTAATAAATGAAACAATTTATATTTAATAAAACCACTGAGATTACTGACATTGAAAAAGAGAATGACTTAATTTATCTTTCATTGTACCCTTCAAGATGTAAAATTATTTCTTTTCATGCTGCCAGAACAAGTGGACTCCATTTAGTGTGGCCGAGGACCATACACTTTATTAAATGACACTTGGAAGCCCTCATAAAAGTGATTAATATATGTGCATTCAATTCAGAGTACAGTCATTTTTCAGACAGTCTATTGTTTCTGTACTCAGAGAACCAACTTTTGTGTGTGTGAGCTTTGTAGGAGAAAGATCTGTTTTTCAAAAGAATCATAGAACATTAGAGAATTAGATTTGGTGATCTCATCCAGCCTCAAGGCTTTAAACCCTATATATATACTGCTAGCTCCAAATTCTATCTCGAGCCCTGACCGCTCCCTGAACCTCAGATTATTATATCCAACTGTTTATATGACATCTACACTTTAATAAGCATTTAAAACTTTACAAACTAAAAGTGAACTTTCGATCTTCCCCGCATCCCTCATACTTTTCTACCTCAGTTAATAACATTTTCTCCAGTTGCACAATCACCTTTAATTCTTCTCTCTCACTCCACATCCAAATCCAAAGAAATCTTTTCTAATTTCCCTTTATAATATATAAATAACCCACCACTTCTCGATGCATTTCCTGTAACCACTCCAAGCCACCATCAGCACTCTCCTGGGTAAGGATAGGAGACTTTTAACTGACCCTCTTTGCTTCTACATTTGCCCCCTTCCAACTACTTATAAAACAGCAGCTGAGGGGTTCTTATTTAGATTTTTGCTTATTATGGAAGTTTTCAACAAATACAAAAGAAGGGAGAACACCATAATGAAACCCCGCATTTACCCATCATCCAGCTTTGACAGCTTTCAGGGCATGGCCATGCTTGCCTCAGCTTTATCACCACCTGTTCTCTGTCCACCACAATAGAACCCTTGTTCAAACCTCCAGTCACTCAAAATTCAAAGACTTCCCTGGTGGCCCAGTGGTTAAAGTCTGTGCCCCCAATACAGGGGGCCTGGGTTTGATCCCTGGACAGGGAACTAGTTTCCACATTCTGCATGCCCCAACTAAGATCAAAGACACTGTGAGCTGCAACTGAGACGTGGCAGAGCCAAAAGAAAAAAAAAAAAAAACCTTAAAAATATATATTTTTTAAATTCAGCATCCTCTAGCAGCGCTCAAGTGTTCTCAGTCTCCCTCACCTGCCTACCCTCACCTGCCACATTAGCTCCCAGCCATCTCTCAATCACATCAGGATATTCCAGTCTTGGCTTTGTATTTGCTTCCTCTGCCTGGAAGGCACACTCCCCTACTGCTACCTGCCAAAATATTCCTCTGGCAAGCATGTTCCCCGCCTCCCTCAGGTCTTTAGTTTCCTACAGGCTGGTTTCGCTGATTGCCTACACATGGCAAGAATCAAATCAGCCTTTTTGAGTTTTCTACAGATTGACTCTTCAGAGTTGAGTTTGAAAGTCCACACTGTTCTCCCCTCAGCTACTCATCCATCCATAACTATGTAGACGGGAAGGTCCATTCAGTGACCTCTACCCGATGAGATGCGACTATCCTTTGTTCTCTAGCTGATCTTCCCTACCCAGGGATCGAACGGAAGTCTCCTGCATTGCAGGCGGATTCTTTACCAACTGAGCTATCAGGGAAGCCCTTGTAAAAAGGCACTCTTGTCCTTTCCCTGGGTGACTGATATGCTCCCCATCACACTTAGACCGACTGGTGATCAATATACATACCGATTTAAAGAAGCACTACATCCAATCCTTCCTGAAGGTTAAAGCAACTCACTTGTCAGCCACAATAAGAACTCTGCATTTTCTTAGTGCTGCACTACAACACGGTAAGAGTTCAAGAAACGCTCTTTGTTATTAAAGCTGACTTTAACAAATAAAAATCGGTGGTCAATATACTTCATGACACTGAACTATACACTTTATTATTATTATTTTTTTTTACAAGTAAAGGAGTTTTAATAGACTGTTTCTCTTATTTGTTGTGAACTATACACTTTAAAGTGATTCGAAAGTTAAGTTTTATGTCACGCATATTGTCTGACAACAGAAACACAAAACCCACATTGGACTCTTCAAGGGACTAGAAGCGGGCACAAAAGCTTCACTAGGCTTGGAGGCTCCCACCACTCCGCCCCCAACTCCCACCTGCACCTCAGAGATCCAGGTGAGCAGAGCTAGAGGCCTGAGGCCAACTACCCCCCTCTCTACACTGCCTCAGGGGATGAGCCCGGGCTTTGAGTGTGGGCCCTGTGAGTTTATTTACTCTACATGTATTCGTTCATGTATTGACTCACCACTTGTGACTCAGTACCCAGGGGAAAGCGGTCGCAGGTCAGCTATGAAGCACTCGCGTCTGCAGAAGCAAAGCCATCCTTCCCGGCATCCTTTGGGTGGGCGTGGTGCCTTCTGGGAGAGGTCTTCTCGCTTGGCACTGCACTTGCGAGGCGCTCTGCCTTGCCTTATTAGTATCCCTGCCCGTGGGCGGGGTCTGGAGGACACCTCCCCTAATCTTGCTCTGGCACGAAGCTGTAATTCCTTTCTTATATTGCCCAGGCCTCCTAATTTAGGTCCCAAGGCACTGCGGCCAGCCCCATCATTCTACAACATACAAGCCCCATTCCTTAGTAATGGCCCTTCCCTACATCATTTTAGCCTCTCCTTGGACTCCCTGGCTTTCTTAAAGCATTCTTAACATTTTTTTAGAGCTTTGGAGGTGGCAAGCCTGGTGGTTAAGTGATTTACATCCATTGCCTGATTAAATTTGTAATAGCATTTTAACTGGTAAATTAGGAAGCATCTACAGTAATTTCACAGGAAGAGTTGATGGTAATCATTGTTCAGGTTTCTGCAATACTGACAGTAGTCTTAGAAAATTGAGAGATGGACAAGGAGGGAAGGAATGAAGGAAGGTCATTAGAGCTAATATTTTTCATAAAAGGTGTATGATGAGAGGATTTCAACAAATTCTCTGACAAGTATTAGCATAAAGTTATTTTGATAAAATGTTGAAATGTGGTGTGGATTGGGGTATAGAGCAAGGAATGTGTAACTTCTTGAACAAGTACCTATGGGCTAGTCACCAGACTAAATGCTTTACCTGCTTTAATCCCATTTAATCCTCCCTGAGACTCTATAGGTTTATTATAATTCCTGTCTCCTTTACAAATTAGGAAGCTGAGGCATTTATTAGTTAAATAACTTCTGCAGTCCACAACTAGTAATCAATAGAAATGGAACTTGGACTCTAACAGATTCCTATAAGTGCACTTAATTGCCAGGCCTACTGTCTCAATAGTAACTTAACTGGAGCACTCCATCCTTATACACTATCAATTTTTATCTATAATTTGGATTTAAATATACATGGTGTGCTGATCAAATTTAAGCCTAATCTATAGCAGGGAGGAAGAGCTAAAATTTTGGAAAGATCAGTCTAGGATTCAAAATTATATCAATAGGTTTTTTGTGGTGCTAGAACAGATAACAGCTGACATTTGCAATTTATTTATGCAGGATTTCTCACCCTCAAGGCAGTTAACATTTGGGGCTGGATACTCGTTTGCTGTGAGGACCTGTCCTGTGCACTGCAAAACATTTAGCAGCATTCTTGGCTTGGAATGCTTGAAGTCAACTGGACCTTAGGAAGCATCACTACAAACAAAGCTAGTGGAAATGATGGAATTCCAGTTGAGCTATTTCAAATCCTAAAAGATGATGCTGTGAAAGTGCTGCACTCAATATGCCAGCAAATTTGGAAAAATTGGCAGTAGCCACAGGACTGAAAAAGGTGAGTTTTCATTCCAATNCACCCTTATGGCAGAAAGCAAAGAGGAACTAAAGAGCTTCTTGATGAAAGTGAAAGAGGAGAGTGAAAAGGTTGGCTTAAAACTCAACATTCAAAAAACTGAGATCATGGCATCCAGTCCCATCACTTCATGACAAATAGATGGTGAAACAATGGAATCAGTGACAGACTTTATTTTAGGGGCTCCAAAATCACTGTATATGGTGACTGCGGCCATGAAATTAAAAGACATTTGCTCCTTGGAAGAAAAGCTATGACCAACCTAGACAGCTTATTAAAAACCAGAGACATTACTTTGCTGACAAAGATCCGTCTAGTCAAAGCTATAGTATTTCCAATAGTCATGTTTGGATGTGAGAGTTGGACCATGAAGAAAGCTGAATGCCAAAGAAGTGATACTTTTGAACTTTGGNAAGCTATGACCAACCTAGACAGCTTATTAAAAACCAGAGACATTACTTTGCTGACAAAGATCCGTCTAGTCAAAGCTATAGTATTTCCAATAGTCATGTTTGGATGTGAGAGTTGGACCATGAAGAAAGCTGAATGCCAAAGAAGTGATACTTTTGAACTTTGGTGTTGGAGAAGACTCTTGGCAGTCCCTTGGACTGCAAGGAGATCCAACCAGGCAATCCTAAAGGAAATCAGTCCTGAATATTCATTGGAAGGACTGATGCTGAAGCTGAAACTCCCATATTTTGGCCACCTGAAGCCAAGAACTGACTCATTTGAAAAGACCCTGATGCTGGGAAAGATTGAAGGTGGAAGGAGAAGGGGACGGCAGAGGATGAGATGGTTGGATGGTGTCACCGACACAAAGGACATGAGTTTGAATCGGCTCTGGGAGTTGGTGATGGACAGGGAAGCCTGGCATGCTACAGTCCATTGTTTCACAAAAAGNTGAAGCCAAGAACTGACTCATTTGAAAAGACCCTGATGCTGGGAAAGATTGAAGGCGGAAGGAGAAGGGGACGGCAGAGGATGAGATGGTTGGATGGTGTCACCGACACAAAGGACACGAGTTTGAATCGGCTCTGGGAGTTGGTGATGGACAGGGAAGCCTGGCATGCTGCAGTCCATTGTTTCACAAAAGGTTGGACATGACTGAGTGCCTGAACTGAACTTAGCCTCTATATGCTAGTAACGGCCTCCAGTAGTGACAACCAAAATTGTCTCCAAACACTGCCAGTGTAACTGAGTAGGACCTAATGAGGACTTCCCAGAATAGACCCCCACCCATGTCCTCTTACTGCTTTTTGTCTGTAGAAAAACTTCAAAGAATAAATTTATCAGAGAAGAGAGAAAATGCAGAAAAGAAAACAGGGAAGCAAGACAAAATAATAATACTTTAGCCATTAAACAAAGTCAAAGTTCTTTAGTTCTTCCTCAAGGACTGTAGATAATATTCTGAGCTGTCCTCTGAATTGCATATACTGAAACTCCTACTGGGTGAAAGAAGTTAATGGTATGCCACCCAGAAGCATGTAGATCCCAGACCTGTTGGAACCAGAAGATTAATGACCCTGACTCCCAATTACCTCACCACCAATCAATCAGAGGAAAGTCCATAAGCTGATCATGCCTTGCTATTTGAACACTGTAAAACTCTTCACTATCATTTCCAGGGGCAGGACACAGTTTTCAGGGGATCAGCCCACTGTGACCCCCTTTGCCTGGCAAAGCAATGAAGCTATTCTTTTCTACTTCACCCCCAAATTCAGTCTTTCAGATTTAATCTGGCACCTTCCAGTGTACAGAGGTCAAATTTCAGCAACACTGAGTGTCACCTGGGAATAAATCACCCCTGGTTAAGAACCACTAATTTAGTCTTTTGCCACATATTGTTTTTATTTAATTCTTGTAATTCAGGTAAGAGGTAGGTACAGTCGAAAGTGAAACCAAAGCTGTCTGATTCTGAGTGCCAAGCTCTCATCAAAATGAGACTAAGAGATAAATGTAAATTCCTGCACTTTGAGCCAAACAACAAAAGTATAAGCCTAAAGTAAGAGAATTAGGAGTTAGCTCTGGTGGAAGAAAACGTATTTAGATGAGTAAGGACTAAATAATCCTAGCCAACGTTTGTCGAAGCCTTATACCTTTCCAGATGTGCTAGATACACAAATGCATTTAATCCTCACAAGTAGCTCCACAAGATATTATAATCCCTGTTTTGGAGTACAATAACGTTGAAGCTTGAGCTTCCCTGGTGGCTCAGAGGTTAAAGCATCTGCCTCTAATGCGGGAGACCTGGGTTCGATCCCTGGGGTCGGGAAGATCCCCTGGAGAAGGAAATGGCAACCCACTCCAGGATTCTTGCCTGGAGAATCCCATGGATGGAGAAACCTGGTGGGCTACAGCCCATGGGGTTGCAAAGGGTCGGACATGACTGAGGGACTTAACACTGCAGTTTAAGGACGTACCGTAACAGTGGCAGAGATGAAGTGACAACGCCATGGTTTTGAATTCAAGAAGTCTGACTCTAGAGTCAACGCTCTGAGCGACCAAATAATATTTCTCACACGCGCACATAAAGGAACCATCACAATAATGTGTCTGGGAGAAGAATACTAGAGTATATATGTTACCTAACAAGACTAGGTCAACTCACCTGTGCACAGTAAAGCCAATCTACTGACCTCAGGTTGTGATGAATAAAAGTGGTGATGATGCTTAAAAATCCTTAACTCCTGCATAGGTTTGGGTAAAGAGTTTTTATAGATAAAATCTGGGGTTGGCGTGTGGGCGGGGGGGTGGTCTGCAGGGTTTGTGACATTCCCCTGATTAGTTGATAGGGAAGTTACAGGATGGTGTTCCAGAAATATCAATCACTAGTCTTCTGGTTCCAGCCAGTCTGAAGCCCATGGGTTTATGCACAATCTGAAGTTACCACCCTCTAGTTGGGGTGAGGGTGTGTGTGTGTGGGGTCACCTAGTTCCCGTAGAACAACTCAGAAATGTATCTGATTGTTATGTATATCTCTTGAGGAGGAACCAGGAAGCTGCTCCATTGCCGCACTGTTATTTCCTTTCCTTTGTTTCTGAATTCCCTCACTCTGATTAGTAATTATTTGCATCTGCCCTTTGGAATTCAGGGAAGGTCTAGGAGGCTGAAAACTTTTTCCTCTAAACAACATATGGGGACACAGAAGTGCTTTTGTGCCCTTGTGTCCCATAAGGTCCTGCTCAGTTTCAACCCCCTTTCTTTGATACTCCTCAATCTTGCGGGGAACAGGTGCTGGACCAGAAAGGGAATAATACTTTGGATAGAGAGATTAATCATTAATTTGGCAAAGGAACTCAGTTTTAGGGGGACCTGGGTTCGATCCCTGGGTTGGGAAGATCCCCTGGAGGAGGGCATGACAACCCACTCCAGTATTCATGCCTGGAGAATTCCATGGATAGAGGAGCCTAGCACCCTACAGTCCATAGGGTTGCAAAGAGTTGAACATGACTGAAGCGACTTAGCACGCACAGTTTCATATTTCATGTTTTCATCTCCTGATGGTTAAGATGCATATAATATACAATTGTCAGCTGGAACTGCACAGGTCCTTAAGTACTTGAGCTGATTGGAATCCACATCTTAAGGAATGTCAAAGGAAAGTTCTGTAGACTCCACAGTCTCCAGGCTCCAGTGTGTACAAGTTGTTTGTATTTTGCATTGTATCAACTCAGATGGTGAACTGAGTTCCTTTCTTAAGTTGGCAAATCATACAATCTGACCCAAAGCTTTCCAGGATACAGTAAACTTCATTGAGATCTGTTATACAGTAAGCATGGCAGCAGATTCTATAATCATATATTAGAATTTCTGTACTGAAATCCCTTCAGACAGGAAAACAGGATTTCCTGGGGTAAGCATCTTTCCTCTCTTCATCCTGTGCTTTCTAAACTACAAATAATCCTTCTTTATTATGGAGAGCAACCTGCTCTTCCCAAAGTGCAAGGGCTGTTTGCTTCTCAAATAGAAAGTTTAAAATCTTTATTACACTTGAAATTTCTTCTTTGTTCTTCTCCACTGGCTAGACCAGTATTTCTCAACCAAGGCTAATTTTGTCCCTATGGGACATTTGTAGACAATTTTGTTTGCCACAACTGCGGGAGGGAGGTGTTGTATTACTGATATCTAGTCAATGGCACCCCACTCCAGTACTCTTGCCTGGAAAATCCCATGGACAGAGGAGCCTGGTGGGCTGCAGTCCATGGGAGCGCTAAGAGTTGGACACGACTGAAGTGACTTAGCAGCAGCAGCAGCAGTTCATAAAGGCCAGTGATGGTGCTATACTACCAGCAACACACAGGACAGTCTCCCACAGCAAAGAATTATCTGATCTAAAATGTTAGTAGTTCCAAAATTGAGGAACTCTGGGCCACTGAAGAACAGAAAGATTTTCCAGAAGAAATGCAAAGATGGTGATGAAAGAACTTAAGACTGTACCAAATGAGGAATGGCTATGCGAAACTGTTAATGGTTTAACATGGAAAAAGGGACAACATGGGAGAATTTAAAGATAAAATTTATTTTTGAGTAGGCTCCAGTAGCTTCCCTGGTGGCTCAGCTGATAAAAAATCCGCCTGCAACGTGGGAGACCTGGGTTCTATCCCTGGGTTGGGAAGATCCCCTGGAGAAGGGAAGAGCTACTCACTCCAGTATTCTGGTCTGGAGAATTCCATGGACTAAGTCCATGGGGTCGCAAAGAGTCAGACATGACGGAGCGACTTTCACTTCACAGGCTCCAGTAAGTAGTTATTCTGGGGAATGCTGTATGGCTTAAAATTATGAATATATCATAATTTAAAAAAACCCTACATAACTGAATCTCCTATGTCCATTTGGTACCTTTTCTTGTTCTGTTTCATTTCTTCCCAAATTACAGAAACATGAAGAAAATTTTCTTTATACACTTCTTACTGTAAGGAAATACTGTGCTGATATTGCCAACATTAAATGTTTCATTATTATTTTGCTTGTGGGGGAATAGAGAATTCAAGGCTCTTAAAAATTTTGATTAGTACTTTCCTGGACAGAAGAAATTTATTCCTAAGTGGTAAGCCATTCCAGAGAATCTGAGAAAAAATTCTTTTAAAAATGACAACTGGGAATTTCCTGGCAGTCCAATGGTTACAACACAGATCTTTCAATGCCAAGGACCTGGGTTCAATCCCTGTATGAGGAACTAGGATCCCACAAACCGCCTTGGCATGACCAAAAAATAATAATAATATTAACCTTTTGGGCACATAATCTTTCCAGAGTAGGTGTAAGTTGGGTGACTGATCAGGCTCCCCTTGTTTTTCAATGTATGTTCTTAGTTCTCCTTGAAGGGAAGGTGAAGATGCCCTTTGCCATTCTATCAGTTTTGCTGTTTAACACTTGTATTAAAAATGAGAATTTAATCCAGTGCAATTGATTTCTTAGGAAACGATTTGAGCATAATGCAGATTTGGAATTTGTATGCAATTTTGTCTGTGAAAGCACTGGGTGAATATAGAAAACTGCACGCAGCTGAACTTACTCTGAAATTACCAGTTTACACCTCGGGCGTGCTTCTCATGGACTATTTACAGACAATGATTGAGTGCAGCAGAGAGTAGAGACCTAAAGCAGACCAATTTCTAGGAGATGGGGACTCATCTGACATGTCACCTTGGCTCAAAAATTCCACACTAGCTTTGTTGAAAGTTTCTTAAGGTTGCACCAAGGTCTAAGACTTTTCCTACCTAACCTCCCTTCTCCTCTCCACAGGGCTTAGACCTTGCACTGCAGTCTGGCAGTTTTAGCCTCCTCTGACTCTCTTCCACTTTTCCCTCAAGTATTTTCCCCAATAAATCCTTTGTTCATCTTATTCTGCCTTTACATTTGTTTGTCAGAGTACCAAACCTAACACAAGAATCAAAGGGGACATAGGGTGAAAAAATGGCCTCATAATGATGGCAATTGTTGAAGGCAGATAATGGGTCTGTCTGACCATCCACTATACTCTCGAATGAATAGGAAGTCCATTATACTTCCGTTTTGAATCTGTGTTACAACTTCCATAGTGAAAAATTCAAAATGGAAGGAAGGAAGCAGGGGATAGAGGAAGAGAGGAAGGAAAGAAAAGAGCGAGGGACAAATCCGAATGAGATGGTCACTTAGGCTTAAAAGACCTTGCTTTGTGACCACTGATCCATCACATGAGAACAGGCATTTTATTCTTATCATTTTTATTATTTTTTAGGCTGAATGGCATGTGAGATCTTAGCTCCCTGACCAGGGATTGAACCCTCAACTCTTGCAGTGGAAGGAAAGAGTCTTAACCACCGGCCTGCCGGGGAATTTCCCCAAATGAGCATTTTAAAAGCAAATGAACTGTGGGGACTTCCCTGGCAGTCCACTGGTTAAGACTGCTGGCTTCCATTGCAGGGGTCATGGGTTCAATTCCTGATTGGCAAACTAATATCTCTCAGGCTAAGTGGCATGGCTTAAAAAAAAAAAAAAGAACTGTGAAGTCTTGTATAAGTGGCGTTGAACAATACCGTTTAGCAAGCATCCTTCATTTCTCCCTTCCCCAAGTCCTTGGAAGTCACTAATCTACTTTCTTCTCTGTAGAGCTCTATTCCAGACACTTCATGGAAATGGAATCGTACAAGGCATGCCTTTTATGTCTGGCTTCTTTCATGCATAATGTTTTCAAGGTTCATGCATATTGTCACCTGTCTTACTCCTTTTAATGGCTGAATGCTATTCATTGTATGGATACACAACTTTAATACATCCATTTATCAGTTCATAGACATTTGTTGTAATTTTCGGGCCATTATGAATATTGCTGCTATGGACATTTGCGTCCAAGTTTCTGTGTGAAGATATGTTTTTAGTTCTTTTCAGTGTATACCTAGGAGTGGAATTGCACGGAGATATGACAGCCTGCACCTTTCTTGGAAATATATGTCATAATACTTAAAATTCAATAAGTCGATTCTTATTATTCATGGTAATGATGATCTATACTGTCTCTACAAATAATTAGCTGTTGAGGCTCAGAGCAGGCCACCCCAAGATATGTATGCCTCAATGGGATATTGACTATTTTAATTAAAGTTACTTGAGAAACAGCTTCCTAAGTGATCAATGCATGCTGCTACTGCTACTGCTAAGTCACTTCAGTCGTGTCCGACTCTGTGTGACCCCATAGACGGCAGTCCACCAGGCTCCCCTGTCCTGGGGATTCTCCAGGCAAGAACACTGGAGTGAGTTACCATTTCCTTCTCCAATGCATGAAAGTGAAAAGTGAAAGGGAAGTCACTCAGTCATGTCTGACTGTTCGCAATCCCATGGACTGTAGCCTACCAGGCTCCCCCGTCCATGGGATTTTCCAGGCAAGAGTACTCGAGTGGGGTGCCATTGCCTTCTCCAATGCATAGAGGAAAACAATAGAATGGGAAAGACTAGAGATCTCTTCAAGAAAATTAGAGATACCAAGGGAATATTTCATGCAAAGATGGACACTATGAAGGACAGAAATAGTATGGACTTAACAGAAGCAGAAGAGATTCAGAAGAGGTAACAAGAATACACAGAGGAACTATACAAAAAAGATCTTTATAACCCAGATAACCACAATGGTGTGATCCTTCACCTAGAGGCAGACATCCTGGAATGCGAAGTCAATGGACCTTAGGAAGCATCACTACTAACAAAGCTAGTGATGATGACAGGATTTCAGCTGAGCTACTTCAAGTCCTAAAAAATGATGCTGTGAAAGTGCTGCACTCAATATGCCAGCAAATTTGGAAAACTTTTGGCCACAGGACTGGAAAAGGTATTCCAATCCCAAAGAAGGGCAATGCCAAAGAAGCCTCAAACTACTGCACAATTGCACTTATCTCACACACCAGCAAAGTAGTACTCAAAATTCTCCAAGCCAGGCTTCAACAATACATGAACTGTGAACTTCCAGATGTTCAAGGTGGATTCAGAAAAGACAGAGGAACCAGAGATCAAATTGCCAATATCCATTGGATGACAGAAAAAGCAAGAGAATTCCAGAACATCTCCTTCTGCTTTATAGACTAGCCTTCAATAAAATCAAAGCCTTTGACTGTGTCAATTCAGTTCAGCTCAGTTGTTCAGTCATGTCCAACTCTTTGCAACCCCATGANTTGCCAACATCCATTGGATCATCAAAAAAGCAAGAGAGTTCCAGAAAAACATCTACTTCTGCTTTATTGACTGTGCCAAAGCCTTTGACTGTGTGGATCACAACAAACTGTGGAAAATTCTGAAAGAGATGGGCATACCAGACCACCTGACCTGCCTCTTGAGAATCTGTATGCAGGTCAGGAAGCAACAGTTACAACTGCACATGGAAAATAAATAAAAATGCTTAAAAAGTATCATAAATAAATAAAGATACTTTAAAAAGGGTATATACCATATAATTAAGCAGTTATCCCCCATTTCCAGTAGGAATTGTGTTATCAGGGCAACTAAATCATCTCAGGGCAAGCAAATAGTCTTAGCTAATGAGAAAAGTCTCATCTTTACAAAAGAATGACCACTAGTACAGATGTAGAAGAAATGACAAAAAAAAAAAAAAANATACCATATAATTAAGCAGTTATCCCCCATTTCCAGTAGGAATTGTGTTATCAGGGCAACTAAATCATCTCAGGGCAAGCAAATAGTCTTAGCTAATGAGAAAAGTCTCATCTTTACAAAAGAATGACCACTAGTACAGATGTAGAAGAAATGACAAAAAAAAAAAAAAAGAAAAAAGAAATGACAGAGCTAGACAATAACCATTTTGGAACCCTTAAAGAAAAGACTGCTTGAAACTAGGTCATCCATGAGTGTTGAAACCATTAGGTCAAGTAATGATAGAAAACAGGATGACGACATATCCGCTGCCAAATTACCACCCCACCAACTATTTGCTGGAAAAAAGAAAAGGGCAAACCGTAGCATTGCAATAATGGAACCTGGATGTCACCACTTTAACTCAGTGATTAATCTTAGCATTCTTGTTTAGTCAACAAGCAGATATGATGTGTTTCCTAATGTGTTGGAATGTGAAGCCCATAACATTACTTATGAAGTGTTCTTGCTTAAAATATTTAACCTGAATGTAAACAAGCTATTGACCTGAATCTAAACCAGCTTTAGACCTAAATTCTGGTTCGCAGCATACACAAAAAGTAGAGACAAATGTTAAAACAGTATCTGAAGAAAAAATTGGGCAAATCTAGAAACAGGATATTCTACAATTATCATTAATGTTTTAATGACATGAAAAAGTGATGGGAGGGCTTTATTAAGATAAAAGAGATTAAAGAGACAAAAAATAAAACTCAAGTGCAAAGCAATGAATGGTTTCTTAAAATTAAATCTTACTTTGAATAAGCCAGCAGTAAATGGCATGCTGAAGACAACTGGAAAATTTTTGATATCAATAGAATATTCTATGATATTGAGGGAATTGCAGTTAATTTTATTAGGATAATAATTGTATTGTGGTTATGTAGGAAAATTATTTGTAGTGAAGCATTATGATGTCTCTATTTTATTTTATGATCAACCAATCACTTTCCTCCTTAGAAAGAAAAAAATCAACAGGACTGATTTATTTCCTGCAGGAAAAAATTCAAACCCCTTCCTGTGGCACAGAAAAATGCTCAAACTCTGATCTCAGTTTACATCTCTAGTCACTTGTTCTCACATAGCTTATGTTCTGAAGTCACTAAATCTCTCAGTTTTTTTTTATCTATACCACAAGTCGTTTTTTTTCTATGCAAGCTGACCTTCTTTACGTTCTCCATGTAACTGTTAAAATTGATGTCCATGTATATGTGTACATTTGCACATAAATATATGGTCACCAAAACCAATATTAAATATTTTAATGGTGTCACATATTGGCCATTATAAATTTATAAAACACATAAAGCCAGAAGGATTCATATATATCATCAGGAAGAGATTGGAAATCAAACCATGAGTGGTTGTTAAAAAGGACTTAACTGTAAGGTTTCTGTATCTTTTTGAAAAAAAATAATATACTAGAAGAAAAATGACCAAATAGTAAAACTTAGATCAATTCAGGGTGCTTAGGATGCGTACTTGCATGTATCAAATTTTCTCTTTTTTAAAAAAATTGCGTATCTGCAGACTACATTAGTTTGAACCACAGTCCAATTTATCAGTTGATAAATTCAGGCAATTTCTTGATTTCTTTTTAGCCTGAGTTTCCTCATCTTTAACATGGGGATAATAATAGTAGCTACTCCAGTAGGGTTATTGTGAGGATTAAACAAGTTAATATGTGTGAAGCACCAAAGCATTTAGCCAGTGCCTGACACAAGATAAGCACCTAATAAACATGAGCTATTATGTGTTGAGACATGCTTTGTGACCTAGTTCATTGTCAGTTTTGATTAATTGTGAGCTTGAATAGGATGCTTGTTCTATTTGTTCTAGGTGCAGGTGTATACACACACACTTGATCGAGTTTGTCAATTGTGTTCACATCTTCCATATCCTTTTCAATTTTTAATCTGTTTAATCTTTCAACAGAGAGATATGCTGTGATCACACATCACAAATGATTGTGGATTTGTCCATTTATACTTATATTAATAAATCTTAATTATTTATAATTCCCTTAATTTTTAATACATATATTTGAGGCTATGTTAATAGGTACAAAAACATTATAATTGTTAAATTTTCCTTACTATTTGTATCTTTGGTTATTAGGTGTCTGCTTTCTGTTATAGTTTATAGCACTTATTGCTTTTTTGGTTTCTTTGAAGGGCTTATTTTAACATGGCTTCTTCAGGGTTTTTTTTTTCCAGTCGGTTCAGTCGTTCAGTCTTGTCCAAATCTTTGCAATCCCATGAACTGCAGCACGCCAGGCTTCCCTTTTCCAGCTCCCTCAGCTTCCTCAAACTCATGTCTTTTGAGCTGGTGATGCCATCCAAACATCTAATCCTCTGTCATCCTCTTCTCTTCCTGCCTTCAGTCTTTCCCAGCATCAGGGTCTTTTCCATGGAGTCGGTTCTCACATCAGGTGGCCAAAGAAAAAAAGTGAAGTCGCTCAGTCATGTCCGACTGTTTGTGATTTCAAGACTATAGCTTGCCAGGCTCCTCCATCCATGGGATTTTCCAGGCAAAAATATTGGAGTGGAATGCCATTTCCATCTCCAGGGCACCTTTCTGACCCAGGAATTGAACCCCGGTCTCTCACACTGCAGGCAGACTCTACGATCTGAGCCACTAGGGAAACCCCAGGTGGCCAAAGTATTGGAGCTTCAGCCTCAGCATCAGTCCTTCCAATGAATGTACAGGACTGATTTCCTTTAGGACTGACTGGTTGGGTCTCCTTGCAGTCCAAGGGACTCTCAAGAGTCTTCTCCAACACCACAGTTCAAAAGCATCAATTCTTCAGTGCTCAGCTCTCTTTATAGCCAAACTCTCACATCCATACATGACTACTGGAAAAACCATAGCTTTGACTAGACAGATCTTTGTTGGCAAAGTAATGTTTCTGTTGTTTAATATGCTGTCTAGGTTGGTCATAGCTTTTCTTTCAAGGAGCAAGCATCTTTTAATTTCATGGCTGCAGTCACCATCTGCAGTGATTTTGGAGCCCAAGAAAATAAAGTCTGTCACTGTTTCCACTGTTTCCCCATCTATTTGCCAGGAAATGATGGGACTAGATGCCATGATCTTAGTTTTCTCAAGAGTGTTGAATTTTAAGCCAACTTTTTCACTCTCCTCTTTGACGTTTAACAAGAGGCTCTTTTAGTCCTGGCATGTGAGGTGAGTGCAATTGTGTGGTAGTTTGAACATTCTTTCCATTGCCTTTCTTTGGGATTGGAATGAAAACTGACTTTAACCATTCCTGTGGCCACTGCTGCGTTTTCCAAACTCCACCATTTCCAAATGGTGGTCACACCACTGTGGTTATCTGGGTCATGAAGATCTTTTTTGTATAGTTCTTCTGTGTATTCTTGCCAGCTCTTCTTAATATTTTCTGCTTCTGTTAGGTCCATAATGTTTCTGTCCTTTATTGTGCCCATTTTTGCATGAAATGTTCTCTTGGTATCTCTAATTTTCTTGAGGAGATCTCTAGTCTTTCCCATTCTTTCGTTTTCCTCTATTTCTTTGCATTGATCACTGAGAAAGGTTTTCTTATCTTTCCTTGCTATTCTTTGGAGCTCTGCATTCAGGTGGGTGTATCTTTCCTTTCCTCCTTTGCCTTTCACTTACATTCTTTTCTCAGCTATTTGTAAGGCCTCCTCAGACAACCATTTTGCCTTTTTGCATTTCTTTTTCTTGGGAGTGGTCAGTTTTCTTTTAGTAGGTTTTAATATAATATATATTTTTTCATTCTTTCAGTTTTTTTAAGTCTTTAGTTTTAATGTTTTATAGTTTTATTTTTAAGTGGCTAAGTTTTCCTTTCTTTTTTTTCCCAGTGTGATTATCTCTGTCTTTTTATAGGTAGAATCAATTACAGTTATTATGCGTCTCATATTTTTGCACAAATTTCTCTAATTTTTGTGTTTATGTGTATGATTTCTATTCCAATTTTGTCTGTTCTCTTTTCTCCTTTTATTTTAAAAAATCTCCTCATGAATTGATCAAGTTTTACTGTTCTCTTTTATTTCCCTTGACTGATTTGAAATTTTAAAATTCCATTTCTATTCCTTTAACAGTTTCCTTACGTTTTTAACATAGGTTACTCTAATTAACAGAAACACAATTGAGTCATTATCTCTGCTTTCCTATTGAACATAAAGTTTTTAGATTGCCTTAACTCTAATTCCTCTCTACTAATTTGTTATTGTTTTCCAGGATTGTAGTTCTCCCTTAAATAGTAACTATTGTTACATTGGTTTTTACTCCCATTATTCATTATCATTATTATTATACACTTATGTAGGCAGTTATTCACTTAAACTTCCCAGTTCCTTTGCTTATTCTTTCTTATATTTTGATCCTTTCAGTAGAACATCTAGAAATTCTTCACCTGTACTTTGTTAGTAGTCTGTTTTTTTTTTTTTTTTGGTTGTACCAGCTCTTAGTTGTGGCATGTGGGATCTAGTTCCCTGACCAGGGATCAAAGCCAGACCTCATGTATTGGGAGCATGAAGTCTTAACCACTGGACCACCAGGGAAGTCCTGAGTCTTACTCTGCTTTGCCAATTCTCTCCTCAGCTATGTCAACCTGCTAAATCTTGATAATTTAATTCCTTGAAGGTTTTAAAATTTAATCACTGAAAACCTGACCGAGTGGCAGTTCAGGTGTTCCTAATTGAAAGAANCAAAGCCAGACCTCATGTATTGGGAGCATGAAGTCTTAACCACTGGACCACCAGGGAAGTCCTGAGTCTTACTCTGCTTTGCCAATTCTCTCCTCAGCTATGTCAACCTGCTAAATCTTGATAATTTAATTCCTTGAAGGTTTTAAAATTTAATCACTGAAAACCTGACCAAGTGGCAGTTCAGGTGTTCCTAATTGAAAGAAGATAATGCTAACAGAGTAAAAATGAAGACCAGATAAACCCCTCCATCTAAGTGTTTGGAACAAGACCGAAAGAAGGACCCTCTGCAGCCACAGAAATAACATAGGATCCTTGACAAATATGAGTTACTAGTGCTTCTTTGCCCGTGATAATTCTAATCATGCTTTAATACTCCGGCTTTTCAGATTAAAATTATCAAGATATTCAATCGCCAAATTTCCTCCACTTCCTGACAACATCTGATTCAGAACCAACCTCTGCTTTCTTAAACCCTACATATTTCACCAAGTTCAAGCATAAATTCTATAGTAAATCCCTCTCACGACTGCCCTGGTGTACCTTCTCCTTTGCCCCAACAAGCTGGATAAAGCGAGTGTTTTTGACTACAGTTGTGTTCCTGGTTAATGTGTTTTCCCTTACTATGTTTTTAAGCTCTAAATGTTCTCGTTAATTATTTTGTGATTCTGACTGTTCTGTCTTCAATTTTGACCATGTCTTTTTCTGTCTAATGCTTTCTATTTCTTCTCTTATGGGGCTAGTTATTTTAAACATACTTAATTTTATCCAATTCAACTCTATCCAACACTTGTCTTTTTAAATTTTTGTTTATTTATTTGGCAATACCAGGTCTTTGTTGCAGTGCGTGGGATCTTTGATCTTCATTATGGCACACAAATCCTTAGTTACACCAGGTAGGATCTAGTTCCCCAATGAGGGACGGAACCTGGGATGAGTGCATTGGAAGTTTGGAATCTTAGATGCTGGACCACAAGGGAAGTCCACTATCTAATACTAGTCTTAACTGAAGTTGTAGGGACAGTAGTATCATTCTGTTGTTTATCATATGCTAATTTTTATCACTGCAGATGGTGACTGCAGCCATGAAATTAAAAGACGCTTACTCCTTGGAAGAAAAGTTATGACCAACCTAGATAGTGTATTCAAAAGCAGAGACATTACTTTGCCGACTAAAGTCTGTCTAGTCAAGACTATGGTTTTTCCAGTGGTCATGTATGGATGTGAGAGTTGGACTGTGAAGAAGGCTGAGCACCGAAGAATGGAAGCTTTGAAATGTGGTGTTGGAGAAGACTCTTGAGAGTCCCTTGGACTGCAAGGAGATCCAACCAGTCCATTCTGAAGGAGATCAGCCTGGGATTTCTTTGGAAGGAATGATGCTGAAGCTGAAGCTCCAGTACTTTGGCCACCTCATACGAAGAGTTGACTCACTGGAAAAGACTCTGATGCTGAGAGGGACTGGGGGCAGGAGGAGAAGGGGACGAATGAGGATTAGATGGCTGGATGGCATCACGGACTCGATGGACATGAGTCTGAGTGAACTCCGGGAGTTGGTGATGGACAGGGAGGCCTGGCATGCTGTGATTCATGGGGTCGCAAAGAGTCGGACATGACTGAGCAACTGAACTGAACTGAATTTTTGTTCAAAGTGGATTCTTTCTCTATGTGTCACTGTAACCCCATCTTCATTTGAAACTGATTCCAGAGTGAGTTTGAGTTTGTTTCTACCAGGTTGCACTAGGAATATTACCATCTCTATGCCAACTATTGTTTGGCATAAAATCAAAAACAGTTTATTTTTTTGGTAGGATTTTACACAGAATACAAATACCTTTTTAAAGTGTGTTTGATAAGATTTGACAAATGTGTACATTTGCATAACTATCACCACAGTCAAGTTATAGAACCTCTCTATCACCCAGCAAATTTCCATGCCTGCCCAACTTTTAAGATATTTGGGGGATTTCAGGACCATGTAGTAGTGTGAGGTATATATGTGAAGTCCTTAACNAAGATTTGACAAATGTGTACATTTGCATAACTATCACCACAGTCAAGTTATAGAACCTCTCTATCACCCAGCAAATTTCCATGCCTGCCCAACTTTTAAGATATTTGGGGGATTTCAGGACCATGTAGTAGTGTGAGGTATATATGTGAAGTCCTTAACTCCATGAGGCTTGGGTCTAGATTACAAATTTTCCAAAGAGATTTTCTTTCTTTCTTTTTTTTTTTTTTTGAGATTTTCTTTTAAACTCTGAACTCAGTTTAAGGCAAACAGTCTTCCTTGTTATCGTCCTGATAACTGGTAGGAAGACTCCTCCCCACCCCCACCCCACTGCCATCCCTGCAATCCAGCCTTTCAGTGTGATGTAGCTCTTTGACAGGCTGCCATTTTATAGGTATCTTAGTTACATCTTCCTGCCTTATAAGGCCCAAGGCCTCAAAGTCCTGTCCCTGATGGACATTAAACTCAAATATCGTGGTTAGAAAGACTCACAGTGCTACTGCTCCTGTTTCAGCTACTAGGTCACTACTCTGGCTTATAGTACTCTGCCCTTCCTCCTCCTTTTTTATACATTTTAGTAAAGTATAACATACATATAGAAAAGCATATAGATTATAAATACATAGCTCAATATCACAAGTGAATATACCTAGGTAACAAGTACCCAGATAAAAAAAAAAAAGAAGGTTACTAGGAATTTCCTAATGTTCTTTCCAACCAATATCTCCTCCCAAGAAGAATCATTATTCTGACTTCTAACATCATAGATTAATTTTGCCTACTTTTGAATGTTATATACATGCAATCATATAGCATATATTCTTTTGTGTCTGTTTTCCATTGCTTATTGTTGTATTTCTGTAGTTCACTCATATTGTTTCATGTACTTGTTTATTTTCATTGCTGTAGGTTATTTCATTGCATGAATACAACAGGATTTATATTGTAGGTGGACATTTGGTTTGTTTCCAGTTTTCCTCTTTGCTTTTGGAGCCTGGGATTTCCCTTTCTTTCTTTCAAGCTCTGCTGTGTATTTAGTGGGATTTAAAAAGCATTTCCTGCTCAGTAGTCCTGTATGATCTGTGTCAAGACATGTTTTAGGTTTTGTAGATTGCCAAATCTTCAGACATATAAGTCATATATTTCATTGTTTATTGTTGAAATCCTTGATTCTCACCTGATTTACTTAGGCTGATGACTCATTTCTTTAGACTGCTGTTGGAAGAAATAGTCTTGATTCTTGTGACAAATAATGAATAGAAATAGCGGGATACAGATGAGATATGTAATTAATTTTTAGGTTTGATCTCTTGCTTGGGCGGATTACTACATATGCAAGGCTAGATAAGTGTTGCTGCTGCTAAGTCGCTTCAGTTGTGTCTGACTCTGTGCAACCCCATAGACAGCAGCCCACCAGGCTCCCCTATCCCTGGGATTCTCCAGGCAAGAACACTGGAGTGGGTTGCCATTTTCCTTCTCTAATGCATGAAAGTGAAAAGTGAAAGTGAAGTCGCTTGGTCGTATCCGACTCTTCACAACCCCATGGACTGCAGCCTACCAGGCTCGTCTGTCCATGGGATTTTCCAGGCAGGAGTACTGGAGTGGGGTGCCATTGCCTTCTCCAAGATAAATGTTACTAAGTGTAAACTATTGAAAAGGCATGTTAAAGAAATGGGTAATTAGTGGGGATGTAGCTATTTGAGTACAGTATCTCTTGGCTAGTTGACACTGGGAATTTGAAATGACAGGGAACCTCTCTTAATGGCTCAGTGCTATGTTATAAATATGTTGCCAGAAGAGCCACTCCAAAGTGGGCCTGCTTTTGCCCTCCAAAAGTGATTGTTTCACAAGATCAGTGTTTCTCAACTGTGGGCATTTTCCCCCCCTCAGGGAATATTTTGAAATGTTTGGAGATGCTTGGTTGGCACAGTACTCGTATCTAGTGGGTAGAAGCTGGGAATGCTGCTAAACATCTTACAATTAATTCACAGGACAGCCCCATGCCCCCAATGAAGAATTTTCCAGTGGACGGAGAGATTATCATACTAAGTGAAGTAAGCCAGACAGAGAAAGACAAATAACATACGATATTGCTTATATGGAACCTGAAAAAAAAAAAGAACAAATGAGGGGGAGGGAGAAATTAGGAGACCAGGATTAACACATATATACTACTATATAATCAAGGACCTATTGTATAGCACAGGGAACTATACTCAATATTTTGTAATAATGCATAAGGGAAAAGAATCTGAAAAACAACACACACACACATATATAGTTATAACACATCTAATTATAACTAAATCTTTGTGTTATACATCTGAAACTAACATGATATTGTAAATCAACTACACTTCAATAAAGCAAACAAACCAAAAGAATTTTTCAGCTCAAAGAGTAAATAGTGCCAAGAGTGAGAAACTCTGTTCCAGACCTAGGAACTAGTTGTCGTTCAGTCACAAAGTCGTACCTGACTCTTTGCAGCCCTATGGACTGCAGCATGCCAGGTTTCCCTGTCCTTCGCCATCTCCTGGAGTTTGCTCAAATCCATCTCCATTAGGTCGGTAATGCCATCCCACAATCTCATCCTCTGTCACTGCCTTCTCCTGCCCTCAATCTTCCCAGCATCAGTGTCTTCACAACAGGTAGCCAAAGTATTGGAGCTTCAGTTTCAGCATCAGGCCTCCGAATACTCAAGGTTGATTTCCTTTAGGATGGACTCATTTGATCTCCTTGCTGTCCAAGGGACTCTCAAGAGCCTTCTCCAGCACCACAGTTCAAAAGCATCAATTCTTCGGTGCTCAGCCTTCTTTATGGTCCAACTTTCACATCCATACATGACTACTGGAAAAACAATAGCTTTGACTCTACGGACATTTATTGGCAAAGTGATCTCTGCTTTTTAATGNCTCTGTCACTGCCTTCTCCTGCCCTCAATCTTCCCAGCATCAGTGTCTTCACAACAGGTAGCCAAAGTATTGGAGCTTCAGTTTCAGCATCAGGCCTCCGAATACTCAAGGTTGATTTCCTTTAGGATGGACTCATTTGATCTCCTTGCTGTCCAAGGGACTCTCAAGAGCCTTCTCCAGCACCACAGTTCAAAAGCATCAATTCTTCGGTGCTCAGCCTTCTTTATGGTCCAACTTTCACATCCATACATGACTACTGGAAAAACAATAGCTTTGACTCTACGGACATTTATTGGCAAAGTGATCTCTGCTTTTTAATATGCTGTCTAGGTGTGTTGTAGCTTTTCTTCCAAGGAGCCAGTGTCTTTTAATTCCATGGCTGCAGTCACCATTCTGTAGTGATTTTGGAGCCCAAGAAAATAAAATCTGCCACTGTTCCCATTTTTCCCATATCTATTTGCCATGAAGTGATGGGACCAGATGCCATGATCTTCATTTTTTGAATGCTGAGTTTTAAGCCAGCTTTTTCACTCTCCTCTCTCATCTTCATCAAGAGGCTCTTTTGCTCCTTTTTGCTTTCTGCCATTATGATGGTATCATCTGCATATCTGAGGTTGTTGATATTTCTCCCAGAAATCTTGATTCCAGCTTGTGATTCATCCAGTCCACATTTCAAATGAAGTACTCTGCATATAAGTTAAATAAGGAGGGTAACAATATACAGCCTTAAGGACTCCTTTCCCACTTTGGAACCAGTTCATTGTTCCATGTTGATTCTAACTGTTGCTTCTTGACCTGCATACAGGTTTCTCAGGTGGCAGGTAAGGTGACTTGGTATTCTCATCTCTTTAAGAATTTACCACAGTTTGTTGCGGTCCACACAGTCAAAGGCTGTAGTGTAGACAATGAAGCAGAAGTAGATGTTTTTCTAGAATTCTCTTGCTTTTTCTATGATCTAATGCATGTTGGCAATTTGATCTCTGGTTCCTCTGCCTTTTCTAAATCTGTCTTGAACATCTGGAAGTTGTTGATTCACATACAGTTGAAGCTTAGCTTGAAGGATTTTGAGCATTATCTTGCTAGCATGTGAAATGAGTGTAACTGTACAGTAGTTTGAGCATTCTTTGGCATTCCCTTTCTTTGGGATTGGAATGAAAACTGACCTTTTCCAGTCCTGTGGCCACCTCTGAGTTTTCCAAATTTGCTGGCATATTGAGTGCAACTGTATCATCTTTTAGTATTTGAAATAGCTCAACTGGAATTCCATCACAACTGGAATTCCATCATCTCCACTAGTTTTGTTGGTAGTAATGCTTCCTAAGGTCCACTGACTTCACACTCCAGGATGTCTGGCTCTAGGTGAGTGACCACGCCACTGTAGTTATCTGGGTCATTAAGACACTTTTTGTACAGTTCTTCTGTTTATTCTTGCCACCTCTTCTTCACCTAAGAAGGCTTTCTTAACTCTCCTTGCTATTCTTGGGAACTCTACATTCAGATGGGTATATCTTTCCCTTTCTTCTTTGCCTTTTGCTTCCCTTCTTTTCTCAGCTATTTGCAAGGCCTCCTCAGACAACCATTTCACCTTTTTGCATTTCTTTTTCTTTAAGATGGTCATTTCTTCTTTTTGGTCATTGCATCCTATACAATGTTACGAACCTCCATCCATAGTTCTTCAGGCACTCTATCTATCAGATCTAATCCCTTGAATCTATTTGTCACTTCCACTGTATAATTTTAAGGAATTTGATTTAGGTCATACTTGAATGGCCTCATGGTTTTCCCTACTGCTGCTACTGCTGCTGCTAAGTCACTTCAGTCGTGTCCGACTCTGTGCGACCCCATGGATGGCAGCCCACCAGGCTCCCCCGTCCCTGGGATTCTCCAGGCAAGAACACTGGAGTGGGTTGCCATTTCCTTCTCCAATGCATGAAAGTGAAAAGTGAAAGTGAAGTTGCTCAGTCATGTTCGACTGTTAGCGACCCCATGGACTGCAGCCCACAGGCTCCTCTGTCCATGGGATTTTCCAGGCAAGAGTACTGGAGTGGGGTGCCATTGCCTTCTCCATTTCCCTACTTTCTTCAATTTAAATCTGAATTTTCCAGTAAGGAATTCATGATCTGAGCCACAGTCAGCTCCTGGTCTTGTTTTTGCTTATTGTATAGAGCTTCTCCATGTTTGGCTGCAGAGAATATAATCAATCTGATTTCGGTATTGACCATTTGGTGATGTACATGTTAGAGTTGCCTCTTGTGTTGTTGGAAGAGGGCCTTTGCTATGAACAGTGTGTTCTCTTGGCAAAACTTCGTTAGCCTTTGCCTTGCTTCATCCTGTACTCTGAGGGCAAACTTGCCTGTTACTCCAGTTATCTGTACTATCAGTTACCTTTCAAGAAATAATAGCACCACAGTGGCACAATCTATGATTCCATCCAAATTCAAGCACTCTGTGAAAGCCAGGTCATATGTGGCTCACTCTAATTACTATTAGAAACACATTCAACAGACAGATTGTAAGCTACCTCCGAGGGCAATAGGCCACCCCAGTTCTTTTTAAAATTGTATTGATGGATTCTGGGGACTTCTTTGGTGGCCCAGTGGCTGGGACTCCATGGTTGATGCTTGGTAGGGGAACTAGATCTCAAAGGCTGCCCAGACCTGCTGCAGCCATATAAATTAGAAACAAACAAACAATTGTAATGATAGGTTCTGCAACCAACAAGTCTATTCAGAGCTTGAGTGACATCACTTGTATCTGATACTAATGTAATATGTACAGCAATTTATTGTTAACCATCAAAAATTAAACAAAAATCACCAGTGATTTATGTCTATATTTTAACTTTATTATTATTTTTTAAAATTTAAAAATTTATTTATTTTTTTAGGCTGGACTGGGTCTTTGCTGCAGCATGCAGAGTCTTCATTGCAGTGTGCAGACTCAGTTGCATGTGGAGTCTTAGTTCCGTGACGAAGGCTGAACCCACAGCCCCTGCACTGGAAGGTGGATTCTTAATCACTAGACCACCAGGGAAGTCCCTTAACTTTATTATTGAACATTCCAAGGCCACAGAGTAAATCAGCTGAATAAATGGCATTAGACAAAGAGACATTGTACCTTACGATTAGACTATATGTATTCTTTTTCTTTGTTGTTATATTTTTGCAGCTTGCATTTTGGACAAAGGTAATTTTATTTGTCCAATGGAACTGATGGTCTGTATTTGTTTCCTCTTCCTTCAGGCAACACATACCACCATTTATTCTTTTGATTCATTTCCCCGGGAAAGCTGAGAAGAAGTTTTATAATGATATTATTGGTTTTGTAACTAGTGTTTTCATTGTAATCCTATTACTGAACCAATGTTGTGATAAATGGTCTGTTTATAAGGGGAACCACTTTTACAAGAAGTAGAAAATTAGACATGCTTCTGCTTTGCAATAACAATAAAAACCACAGTGAAAAAATATTCTCCAGTTTATTCCCTCTGTATCAGCAGGGAAGCTTTAGAAGATGACTGTCTCCCTAAGGCCTTCTAAACACAGTTACCGCCTGTGAGTATCATGTCAAAATGCAGTGTTCCTCCAAATCCAGTTCAAAACCAATCCATTTTAAATTACAGTTAACTGTGGGCCCTTTAAGAAAGTCAAGCATTTTAAAACCCACCCCTCTGCCGACTGGTAGCAGTTAAGTCCTCTCTTTGAATGCAGTTGGTGATAAAGCTAAGAGAAAGGCAACTTGTCTCCTGAGTGTTTCTAAGTAAGCTCTAGAGGTGGAAGCTTTAAGATACTATGGGATAGGGAACAATGGAAACTTGTGAAGAATGGAAGCCAGACGGGCTCTTAAAAGATTCTATCACTGTGCTGGATAAAGTGGAAAGAATGTTAAGTCTGGGTTTCCCCCTGTGGTGCTGCTCCCCGCTAGCTTTACTCCCCCATTTCACCCAGCAAGTGAGCTTTCCTGAAGCTGTTTCCAGTTTAACGAGCTGTTTGTCTCTAGCGGATTCCCAAAAGGAAAAGTCAGAGAGAAGAGCAAGTTTCAGTGAAAATTAAACTGGTCACTTCTAACAGTTATTTACATTGGCTGAGCATTTCTGAAGAGCAAAGTCGACTCTTTTGTGGTTGTTGTTCCTGCTACACCAACAGTGACTAATTCAGAAGTCCTTTAGTATTAAACTAAAAAATAATTAGAAATTTTAGGTTTAATTGCGGTTGGCATTTTGGTGCCGGCTGCCAGAAAGCAGCCATCTTGGTAAAGGATGATGTCATTTGGAACACTTGGAGGTTTCACTTTATTCCTGGGTACCAGTTTTCATTAGCCATTGAATAATTGTAATCATTAGGCTAAATTTAGTTTTTAAAGATAATGGAGGAGCTGAAATAAAAATCATTAAAGCCACTTCTTTATCCTTCCTAACACATTATAAACTTTCCCCAAAGTTCAAAGCGATAGAAAAAACTTCACCCTTTTTTTTTTTTCCATGTGTTTGTTCTTCTGTTGACTAAGCTTGGGTAATAAAACTAGTCTGGTCGGTTTCATTTTCTGATTTTCATACATAAGTGAAAGCTGTTTTGTGTCAACAGTGTAAAGTGTTAAGAATCATCTCACCTGCTGGGCCAATTTCCTGTAAGCCTTTGTTTGGGAGGGGAGAAGGGGAAATGCAAGTTTTGATTCTGAACTACTTATGCTTTAAAACTAGAACCCCGAATTAGACCACCAACATAATTAATCTGTATTTAGTTTTGACCTACTTAAGTTTTCTAGGAGTGGGCAAGATGATGGGAAAGAAAATGATGGTTATGTTGCATTCCCACTTGCATTCGTCACTATTCCTATAGCAGAATGCTCTGCCTACAGTTGCTTTGGAAAACTGGCACTTTAAAGAGATGTTATAATCCACAAAAATTCTTTGTTTTTTTGGATTAGATAAATGTTACTGTCTTAATCCTATTGCCCAACAGGTCCTGGCATTGTCTGCAAAATGCAAAGAGAAAAGAAAAACCTTGCACCTTGTTTAGACAATTGAGCGCAGGGTGGTTTATGGGATTATTAGGAGGAGTAAAGAGGGCGGTGTGTCTCTTCTGCAGATCTTTTCTTAACGAGGTTAACCTGTGGCTCCNCCCAGGGCAGCCCCCGGGCTCTTCCAGTCTTCCGATGACCTGCAGCGAGCACACTCGCTGCCAAGACCCGCCGGCCCCAGAGGGTGGAGGGAGTGGGAGGTGTCCTTCGGAGCCGCGCGGGTCTGCCCTCCCCGGGGTCCAGGCCCCTCGCGGGGTGCGGGAGGAGGCTGCTGGGATCCCCCCGCCCCACCAGCGTTCCCTTGTCGCCCCTAGGGGAGGAGGCTCCTCCGGGAGGAGCTGGAAGCTGGCGGCGTGGCTGGGGGGGGGCGGGGTGGGACTTTTTTCAGTCCTAGTTTGCTTGAGGGGTGCGTCCAGAATCGGGGAGTCCTAGGCTGAGGGAGAGGCAGGAAGCCGAGGCCTGTTCCGGGGGCCTGGCTGGGGGGTGCAGGGGGTGTGCAGCTGGGCTGGGCACTTGGTTGGCATCAGGACCGCGGTAGCTGGATCGCCCGGGGAGGGGGCGGGAGAGAGTGGCCGGGAATCCGGGAAGTGCAGTTTTTCTGGCCAGGATCGAGAGGGAAGGGCGGGTACCGGAGCTGATGCTCCCACCTCCATTGGAAGTCCTTTCCCTGGGTGGGGGGTGGCGGAGGCCGTGTACTGCTGGGAGAATGCAGCATCTTTTACCTGCTTGGACGGAGCGAAGGGTGTGAACCCTGGACCGGCAAACCGGGGTGAAGGGGATTGACTGACTCCCTCGCCGATCAAGAGGGAGTTGTTGTTTTTTGGTGTGTGTGTGTGTGTTTTTTTTTTTTTTTTTGCGTGTGTTTGCTTCCTTGGCGGTGGAGTGTCTGTCTGGGGGATATTTTGGTTCGGCGTCTAGATACTTGACGGGAGAACGGGCTGTCTGTTCTGTTTTCACCTGGTCCCCGGAGGCTCCCCCAAAGAGGGTAAGATTAGGTGTGTAGGTCTCCCTTCTCGTGTAGCAGGCCTTTAGAAAGGCCACTATTAGCTGTGATGAGGCAAAACATAACTGGGAAAAGTACAGCGTGTGCTCTCACCTACTATCCCTGCCGGCTAGCCACATCATTAACATGCAGAATCCCCATACAGGCAACCCTGTTGAGATCAAAACAGTTTCCCAGCCAGGAGAGAGGAAAATGTCAAGAAAGCAAGGGGATGAATTGCCATAGTCACTTCACAATAGCTGATTAGGTTGAACCCTCAGATGGAGAAAAAATCGTGCATTCGGGGATGGATGGACGATCACAACTCTGCAGAGGAAACGCGGCAAGTTTAGGATGCCCCTGTACCAGAAAAAAGACTTCAGTGGAGGATGGACTGTGTGTATCCACCCCCCCCAACCCCAACCCCGCCCTGTGCTGGCTTGCACTTGGGGACTGGATGGCATTCTGAATTTGCTTAGAAAGCAGGTTTTCACCAAAGTTTCTTTGGGATGGGCAGCCTAAATTGCTGAAAAGACATTGCTGAAAGACACCTCGCATGCTCCGATCCAGCTCTGGTGAATGGCATTGGAGCAATATTCAGACTGTAAAGTTCTTGAAGTGCCCTTTTGGTAGGATGGGGAGGAATTTGCAGAGGCAGCCACTTCCAAGCCTCTTCTGGAGCCTTCTTGGCTGAGAGAGATGCCTTTGGTGAGTGGAGGTTTGAGAAGAGGGGGGAGTTGGTGGAAGCAGTTTTATTTAAGATTGGAGTTAGTAAATAAGAGGGTGAGTCTGGTCTCCTGGAGAATGTGAACTACCGAAAGTTGTAAAACTTGCATAAAATGGAATCTCTGGCTTGCATACTGTGAGCAATTCAGGCTGTTTTTGTTTGGGAAGGAGGATGGCGGGGTGGAGAGAATATGAAAAGGGTAGCTGTTTGACACTTGACCATATTAAAAGTAGGTCTGTAAGTTGTACACAGACACATTCATTCCTGGTGTGTAAGATCACAGGCCACTGAACACTTGGCATGAGGAGTTGTGTGAGGTGGTGGCTTCCTTGGAACTTCCCTCAACTAAAACTGACATCTCACCAAATATGCTTTGTGAAAACTTTTGCAGCCTCACTGAGTCAAATTTTAAAATTGTTTTGGATGACAGCCTATAGGTACCAGAAGCCTCTCCATTCTTTAATCTGTGATGAATATATTCAGGGAGATAAATAGCGCTTGTGGTTTATTGAGGTCCCTAATACTTGGCAGGTGTTACTCAGGCAAATGCAGAGGAGAGATTCCTCTGTTCTGTTGGAGTTGACCGACTTAGGACACAGATTGTGGGGAGTGGGTTTGACCTTTAGGGTTTGTAATTTGGGAGGAAAAATGTGTGTGACTACATGAAGTAAGTCTGTGGATGTAAGGATTCCATTGAACAACACTGTGCCATAGTCTGTGTCAAGGTTAAGCTGCATGAAATTTGCTGCTAGCAATCCAGGAAGTTTGTGAAAAGACTTAAATAGTTAAGTAAAGGCCTTGGTAGATTTCTCACTAATTTTATTTGAAGAGAAGATGGTACCAGAGTCCTATATTTGTCTTCATGGCTCTTCCTAGTTCCTCTAATTATAATATTAACTTTAATATTTTTCAGCACGGAAGGTGATTGTGGATGTCTTGTCTTTGAACGTATTCAGCAAGTTACCTTGTTGATCAGCTACACCCTGGGAAGAGAGAGGTGTTGCTTTTTCGGGGAGCGGGGAGGGGTAGTAGTTTTAGGTTAGCAGCGAACTTAAGCAGGAGGTATCAGGATTTTCTAAAAACTCCCTGCCCTTCTTCCCCTCCTCCATTATCAACATCCCCCATCTGAATGGTACATTTGTTACAACCGATGAACCAACATTGAAGCAACATAATCACCCAAAGTCTACAGGGTTCACTGTTGGTATTGCACATTCTGTGGGTTTGGGCAAGTGTACAATGACTTGTAGCACCATGACAGTGTACAGAGCAGATTCAGTGCCATAAAAATGCCCCGTGTGCAGCCTTTTCGTCCTTCGCTAACCCCTGGCCACCACCAATCTTTTCACCGTCTTCCATCACTTCAATTGCTCAGTCGTATCCAACTCTCTGCAACCCCATGGACTGCAGCACACCAGGCTTCCCTGTCCATCACCAACTCCTGGAGCTTGCTCAAACTCATATCCGTGGTGTCAGTGATGCCATCCAACCATCTCATCCTCTGTCGTCCCCTTCTCCTGCCTTCAGTCTTTCCCAGCATCAGAGTCTTTTCCAGTGAGTTAGTTCTTCACGTCAGGTGGCCAAAAGCATAGTTTTGCCTTTTCCAGAAAGTTGGAATCATACAATCTTTAGCCTTTTCAGATGGACTTCTTTTACTTAGTAAGGCGCGTCTAAGTTTCCTCCCTGTCTTTTCAAGGCTTGGTAGCTCATTTCTTTTTTCTTTTTTGGCTGCACTGAGTCTTCATTGCAGCACGTAGCCTTTCTAGTTGAGGTGCAGGCTTAGTTGCCCTGTAGCACGTGGGATCTTAGTTCCCTGAGGAAGGATTGAACCCACGTCCTGTGCATTGGAAGGCAGATTCTTAACCACCGGACCACCAGGGAAGTCCCTCCTTTTTAACATCCAATGATATTTCTTTGTTTGGCTGCACCACAGCTTGCTTATCCATTTGACTACCGCAGGACTTGACTTGGTGACTTCCAAGTTTTGGCAGCTATGAATAAACCTGCAGTAAACTTCTGTGTGCACATTTTGGGGTAGACAGAAGGTTTCTGCTCATTTGGGTAAGTAGGGAGGAGCTAATTGCTGGTAGTATGGTGAGAGTATTTTCATTTTGTTAAGAAACTGCCAAACTTTTTGGAGTGATTGTACCGTTTTGCGTGCCCGCCAGCACTGATGTGAGTTCCTGTTGCTCCACATCCTTGCTAGCATCTGGGTGTTATCTGTCGTGGATTTTGTCCATCCTAGTAGGTGTGTAGTGATAGCTCATTATTGGGCCCTCATTTTTTAAGCCAAGTCCAAAGGCCAGTAGAGTTCTTCACCAGCAGTCACTTCTGTCTTGTTTGGTATGTAGGTATAGGGTCAAGCTACCCTTTTAATAAAGGATCGGTTCCATGGTCTGTATTCTCCACGTCTGTATGATAGAGGTAAACATCATCTGTGGGGAAGAATCAACTGTACAAGGCCCTTCATCCTTGTCTACAAGTGTCCACTGCCACAGCTTTCCCCTGATGTGTGTTATTTGGGTTAGTGGTGGAACGGAATGTTTTGAGTGATTATCCAGTTTCTCCCAGTAAATCAGCAGTGGAGCCAGACTGCTGATTATCAATCATAACTTCTTTGGAGTGGAGAAAATAAACAAAAACAAAAAATGCTCAGTTACACTGTTGAGTAGCTTTTAGATGTTAGGCTTGATCTTTCTGACTTGTCCTGTGGGTTAAAATGTAATAGAAGATTATCTGAGTCAACATAGTGAGAGGAATCCAGGGGTCGTGGTCTCTGAAAAGATGAAATGTAATTGTGGGCAATAATTGAAATGGCTTCTAAGTTCTGGACTAGTTTCTCCAAGTATAAGCAGGGTCTTATTCCTGGGATGCTAGTTCACCAAGGTGTGTTTTCTGGACCAGCTCAGACCTTTGCCATGTGTTTGGTTTGGAAGTAAAGGCCCATGACAAATTACTAGAATTTAAGTATCTTTTTTCTATCTATAAAATTAGTCTTTCATTATAGAAGTTGAGGGAAATAGAGGAATACAAAGATCTTTTGAAGTTATAGAAGAAAAATGTGTTGGTATTGCATTTAGATTAGAAACCTTGGCTGTTTTAAATATCAACAGTGTAACAATTTCATTAACCAATAAAAGCCACCATATAGTTAATGTTGTGGATTGCGGGTTATTTACTCTGGAAGCCTGATAGACTATTTTCCATTTCTTAAGACTTTGTTTTGGCAGATTGCGAAGCTGTCAGAGCAACATTGCCCTTATAAAAAGGGGTAGTGTGTGACGTTTTTTTTTCTTGCTTTAATTTTTTTTCCCCCTTTAGATTCTAGTGAAAGCACCCAACTTTAGATGCAACTTTGAGAAAAGTATGACCTCACAGTTAGGCCTGATTATATACAAATGCAGCCTTCTTACAGAGGCTATTCTTAAATTTCTTCTGTGTGTTTCATATAATCTCTTTGTATTTGATTTTTTAAAAAGCCCTACAAAAGTGTAGAGGAGGTCAAGACAGTCTTTTCTAGTGCTTCTATTTATTTTGATGAGGATGGGGAATAGTTCAGAGAATCACCAGTATCTGGTTTGCAGTGACTCTTGTTCAAGACCAGAGACACTGGTCTGGGGCAAAAATCCGAAGGGACTGTTGCTTGCTCAGACTTTCAATGGCTTCCATTGCCCTCTGGCTCCAGGTGAACTTTCTGTGGTTTACCAGGCTTTTTGTGATCTGGCCCCTGCTTGCTTCAGTGACACACTCCTCACATTCTCAAAGCTCTCACTCTGCTGAACCGCTGGCTCCTGAATCTCAGTAGGTTTCTCTGGCTTCCCTAAGATGTGCCTCCTTGCCCTTAAATGTCCTTCCCTACCCTTCAATCTGTAAATCCAAACAGACTGTACTTCCTTCTGGCCTCGGTGTGCACTAGTACCGCCTCTTTGCCAGCCACACGCTGCGTTAGTTGCCCATTCGTGAGACTGCTTCCTCTCCAGGCCCCCAGCATGTAGGTCTCCACTTTGGGAGCAGAATTTGCCTCGTTCATTTCCATTCTTCAGTGCCTGGCATGCAGTAGGACACTCAAGGGTATGTTGGGCTGACCTCAGAGGCATTAAGTGATGAGGTTTGGTTTTGTTTTCTCCTGGGCGAGGGAGCCAAGACTGTGTCCAATCCTTGTGCTCCTAGAGCCGCTCTTCTAACTGTGTCAGCAACAACAGCAAACACCATCTTCACCACCCTCGTATGGATGAATGGATACACTGTCTACTTTGGGGGACCACCTCAATTAGTGTGTGTCCCAAACCTTTGCCTTCTGGTTATGGGTGACATTGTAGGCAACCTTGGAGCTCATACCTAGGCATTCGTGATACGTTTTCAGCTCTAAAAGGGGACACAGTGTCTTTGGGTTCACTTTTCCAAGGGTTGTTTGAGCAAGGCTTAGGGGAGAAAGTGGCTCTGTTGGAGGGGTTCAGATTTGCCACTTCCGTCTTGTCGATGGTGACAGGTCACTCCAGGCATTCCTCATAACCTTAATGTCGAAATGCCCCATGGCTGCTTCTGGAAAACAACCTGTGGGCCATCACAGGGAGGAGGTATCAGTGCAAATAGCAGGCACCTGAAGCTCCAACTGGGGTGGTATCTGGAAACAGGATGGCGAGATTTGTTGAATCCTGGTGGATTTCCATGTGTGGCTTGCAGACTGGATTTGGGGGAGGAACTAAAAAGCCTCTTGATGAAAGTGAAAGAGGAGAGTGAAAAAGTTGGCTCAAAGCTCAACATTCAGAAAACTAAGAGCATGGCATCTGGTCCCATCACTTCATGGGAAATAGATGGGGAAACAGTGTCAGACTTTATTTTTTTGGGCTCCAAAATCACTGCAGATGGTGGTTGCAGCCATGAAATTAAAAGACGCTTATTCCTTGGAAGGAAAGTTATGACCAATCTAGATAGTATATTCAAAAGCAGAGACCTTAGTTTGCTGACTAAGGTCACTCTAGTCAAGGCTATGGTTTTTCCAGTAGTCAGGTATGGATGTGAGAGTTGGACTGTGAAGAAGGCTGAGCGCTGAAGAATTGATGCTTTTGAAGTGTAGTGTTGGAGAAGACTCTTGAGAGTTCCTTGGACTGCAAGGAGATCCAACCAGTCCATTCTGAAGGAGATCAGTCCTGGGTGTTCTTTGGAAGGACTGATGCTAAAGCTGAAACTCTGGTACTTTGGCCACCTCATGCCAAGAGTTGACTCATTGGAAAAGACTCTGATGCTGGGAGGGATTGGGGGCAGGAGGAGAGGGGGATGACGGAGGATGGGATGGCTGGATGGCATCACCAACTCGATGGACATGAGTTTGAGTAAACTCCAGGAGCTGGTGATGGGCAGGGAGGCCTGGCGTGCTGCGATTCATGGGGTCGCAGAGAGTCTGATACGACTGAGCAACTGAACTGCACTGATGGTGTCACACAATGTATACTTGCATTCTTGTTTTCTTCTTCCTCAAATCATGCATTGCAGCATTTACTCCTAGAAATGCTAATCTGAGCCTTTAGATTCATACAGCCAGGTTGAAGAAAGAGTTAAGGTCACCTTCTTTGTTCCCTCATGTACTTTGTCCCTCAGTGGTTAGGTGTTGCTTTTTGTTTTCAATCATAGGCAGTTAGTTGCTTTTATTAATAGATGGATTGAATGATCGTCAGAGCTGGTGATCACAGGTTCAGGGTGTTCCTGCTCAGTGGTGGCTGAAATTTCCCTGACAGGGAAACGAATGCTCTGGAAAGTATTTCTAATAGTCAGGATCTTGGAGAGGTATTAACTTGCAGACTCTTCCGACCTCCCCAAGGCTATCAAATTTTCTTACCTTTTATGCTTGTCAAGCCCACAGCTATGGATTTTATCCCAGTGCTCCAACTCATAAATTGCAAATGTCACTTTGTGTAGGTGTTCTCTTTTAGGGAGAACTAACAAAGGATTAATAGTTTGATGGTTGTTTTAGAGTGAATTCACCCCCTTATTATTATTCATCCCTAGATCTGAGGCATGGGGTGCAGATTAGTGCTTAAAATTCATTTTCATACTCACTTGTTTAACGCTGGGAAATTTTCACCCCTTCAGTAAGGCACAGAATACCGTGTCATAAATATAGCCTGTAACAGGCAGGATTCAACCTACAAGTACTTGGGAACTGCCTACTGGGTGTCAGATACTCCAAAATACCCAGAAGGAATGTAAGGCCTTCTCCAGCAGGATTGCACTTGACTGGTGTTCAGCTTGACCCTGGCTGGTTGTGGCAGGGAATTCAGAGCAGAGAGAACTGGCCTTCCCTCTCTAGCACTTTGCAGCCGGGAGAGCTGTGAGGTGCGGAAATAACCAACATACAAGTAGAAGCCAGGAAGGCGGTCCTTGCTGACTGGTGCCAAGGTTCCAGGGAGGGCTGGCTTACCTTCCATCTTCCAAAATAAAGTTCATCTCTTTTGGTGAATACCGTGAAGGGAAACAATGTGTCATATTCACTCACAGTTTAATTAGCTTAGAGTTTATTTTGTAAGGCAGCAATGGAGAGAACTGTTGCTCAATTTGTCTGTGTCCAGGTGGCACTGAAAGGCTTTTTGTTTTTAATTTTCTTTTAATGTGGTGATGATTGAAAAGAAATGTCAGTGATGTTTTTAATTTCATAATTTACATCTGCCCATAGACAGAAATTATCTAGGTGGTTTTTTCATCTGTTCCTATTACACTCAGGGGCCCATCCACTTTCCTTACACAGACATTGGATAGGCCAAATTTCTTAAATCTTTAATGGAAACTGTGAAAACAAAGACTTCTTAAGGGTAAAATGGATTAGATATACTAGTTTATGGGCAGTTGCAAACTCCAGTTTTGTAAAAAAGCAGTGTTGATGGATGGGATAATCTTGCACGCATCTGCTTCAGATCAGACCAGCCTCCATGGGTGCCAGGTGTGTGTCCTGAGTGAGCGGGTTAACACCCTCCGGGGCATCTCGGGCCACTTGGGATCAGATGAGGCCATTCGGTACTGAGGAGCAGAGCTGGGATATTCAGCCAGACAGACATAGCTCATAATTCAAAAAGTTTTCCATAGAAGGAAAGAGGAAAATGAAAGAATGAAAACAGCATGGACTAAGGGTGAGCTAAGGAAAGTTCTTAGAAATCTACTACCTGCATTAAATCCTTCCTGTGTTTATTTCACTAGTGAACAGAGGCTTGGGCAGTCAAGGATTTTGAGATTGAATTAGAAGAGCTAAAATAGTCCTAAGAGAAAAATTATTTGGTGTTTTAATTATAGAAAGAGCTTCTCAATTTATAAAATTATTTGCATATAAACAGTGTTTTTTTTTTTTTCCAGTTATCTTAATACACTAACTCAAGTAATAACTTATTCTATTGAGATTTTTTTTGTTTGGGGTTTTTTTTTTGGTTCTTCGCTAGGCAGGCCTTAATTTATCTAAACAAAGACATTTGCGAAGAGTCAAAACATTGTGTCTCCGCTTCGTTTAGTAACCTCTGATTATAGAAACACAAAAATTTGAGAGAGAAAAAAAACTGGCTAGATGATTTTAATGTCTTTGTTAACCAAAGAGTACAATTTTAAGTGTATATGCTATAAAGTAGCAGTTTGGAGTTCTTTCAGTCTAGGTAACTACCTGGTAAGGTGCCATGTCTTTTGAAAAACGTTATTAACTATTTCACATCATTTTAAACCTTGAGTGCATGCATCTTATTATTTTGAAGTACTGAAGATACAATGACATTTTTTTGGTTGTAATATATACCCAGTATAAGTGTTGCCCCTTGAACCATTTTTAAGTGTGCGATTCGGTGACGTTAGTTACATTTACATTGTTGTGCCGCCATTACCACTGTGTATTTCCAGGGCTTTTTCAACATCCCATGCAGAAACTGTTTACATTAAACAGTAGTTCTTCATTTCCCTCCTACCTCCAGCCCCTGGTAACCTCTATTTCTAGTTACTTAACTTTTTTTTAATTAAGAAAAAATGGAGTCTAGTGTGCAAAAGTAGCTAGCTGCTTTTTCTTGTCTTAGTGTTGAAGTTGTGAATTAGGACCTAAAGCTTTAATTAAAATGCTGTTGATATCTTGCTCCAACCTCAGTTTTTATTGCCTCCTGGCTAATCCGTATCTGGTTCTTTTTGGTCATTCAGCAAACATCTGGTACCCTAGCTCTAGGCTCCACACCGTAGGTCCGAATCTGCTCTCAGAGTGGGCAGATTGTGGAGAACTGGGGAGGGACTAATGCTCAGGGAAATGTTGGCTTCTGGGAAAGAAAAAGGATTTAGCCCTAGCACCTGGTAGATGTTTGCCATTAAAAAAAAAAAATCTTATGTTTAATTTCCTTGATAGCATTGCAGATAAGCCATAGTTTAAGAAAGTCTGAAAAAAAAAAAAGGCTTGAAATTCTTCCTTATCAGCGTTGAACTACTTGCAAGTTTTATGTTGCTATGACAACCGCGCATGTTTACCCAGTGCTTACTGTGGCGTGGGTACTGTTGCGAGGGGTTTACTTATATCCTGATTTAATCCACACCACTGATGTGCAGCCTTACAGATTTGCAAATTTACACCCAGAGATGCTCTACAACTTTCCTGAAGACCTGTGGCTAGCATGGAAACTCTGACCTCATAGTTTACAAACTGATGAACAGTTGTGCCTTGATCCTGATGGGGGCGTTTTCCTCCTCGTTGTGTTCCCACACTACACTATCGTGTTCCTTCACTTAAGAGTAGTCAGGGCTGCCCTGTTACCACCGCACATTCCCAGGATGCCAGCCCAGGCCTCAGGGAGTGTTTCCAGGGTTGCAAACTCTCTGCTTTGGAAAGGGAACAACGATAAAGCGGGCGCCTTCAGTGCGTGGGGCGTGCAGACTTTCTGACCGGCCTCAGTGTTGGGCCTGGGTCCGCTGCCCCCCTTACCCTGCCTCATGTTACCGCAGAGTGTGCCCCCTCTGCTCATAGCTCTGCCATCAGGGCCCCCCTCCTCCGCTCTCCCGCCTCATCCCAGGCTGGAGCCAGTCTCTTTGTACTTAAGTTATAACCTCTGCTTAAAAATAGTCTGAGCACAAGAGGAGTGGATTTTTCTCACCCACTGTACTGATCACCCGCTGTATGCCAGGCAGTGTGCCACGGATAGCAGCTGCGAGGAGAGCTGGTGGAGGGCCCCTGACTCGGCCGGGAGAGGGGCCACAGTCTCAGAGGGCTCTCTCTCAGGAGCTGTTGTAGAAGTGAGAACCTGAAAGATGAAGTTCATCTAGGTGCGGGCTGGAGTGCTGGAAGGAGGAGGCCTTTCTTCAGTGTGGGGAAAGAAAGGAAAGTGGCGGCTGGTGAGCAGGGCCTGGCTGCCTTTGTTCTTGGGTCCTTTCTGGGGGCTGACGACAGAAACGGGCAAGGAGGGGGAAACAGTCGGAATGTTTCTGGATGTTCAAAATCTGCTCTGGCTGCTTGGTGGAGACATTTGTGTTTTCCTCCTAAACTGTGTTGTCGTCTATAAGATGATCCGTCCTATCCCACTGGTAATAACAGCTAGGTATGTTGGTCTCGCTCTGTGCCTGGCGCAGTTCTAAAACACCTTACGTTCAAGGCCTCACTTGATTCTCACTGCAGCCCCTTTGCTTCCTCTGTGTCCTGGATGAAGAGAAAAGGCGGAACAGCCTCAGTGTCCTGGCGAAGGGTGCAGTGAGCGGTGGATCAGTGATTTGAGCCAAGTCGTCTGTGATGATGGTAGCTTGATGTAAAACCCTGCCGTTCGAAGCATCATTTGCCTTTTTCCACAGTCTTAGGCAATGGCACCCCACTCCAGTACTCTTACCTGGAGGTTCCCATGGACAGGGGAGCCTGGTAGGCAGCAGTCCATGGGGTTGTGGAGAGTCAGACACGACTGAGCAACTTCACTTTCACTTTTCACTTTCATGCATTGGAGAAGGAAATGGCAACCCATTCCAGTATTCTTGCCTGGAGAATCCCAGGGCCGGCGGAGCCTGGTGGGCTGCCGTCTGTGGGGTCACACAGAGTCGGACACGACTGAAGCGACTTAGCAACAGCACAGCCACTGCTCAGTAAAGTTCATGGAATTTATTTGGGGGATGTCCGGGTTGACTTTGGTTAAACTCGCTAATGGAGTGTAACATATGATAAAGCAGGGGTCCCCAGCTTCTCAGCAGTGGGCTAGTACAGCAGCACCATTAGATTAGAAATACTGTGCACAGTAAATGTAATGTGCTTGAATCATCCCCAGGCCAACACCCTCCCCCCCCGACCCCTACCCTGACCCTGTAGAAAAACTGTCTTCCACGAAACCAGTCCCTGGTGCCAAAAAAGGCTGGGGACCACTGCAATAAGGTCTGCAAGCTTTGAATGCACAAACTGATGCAAAAGTGCTCAGTGAATTTACAAGATGCATGCTAGTATCAGCACCCCCGACAACCCCCAAAGTTCCCTTGTACTCTGTTCCACTCATACCACACCCCCAAAGTGACTTGTTCTTACTTCTAACTCTGTGGATTAATTTTTTGCTTCTTTTTGAGCTTTATATTGTAAGTAGCTTTATACGGAATGTATTTTGTATGCGTGCAGATTCTGATTTCACATCCTAGTTCCCACATTGACTAACAGTAGACAGCATCCGTGTTACCTGTGGCAGTGGCCCTTTGCTGCAGCGGTGCAGTATTCCACTGTGGAATTGCCTTTAGTTTAGCTTTGCCCCTTGCGTAGCCCCACCTCCTTCCCTAGGGTTGATCACTGGACATTGGGAGGCAGCACGGGCCCTACAGAATGTGGCTTCCAGTTAGTTGAGGTTCTAGCTACAGTGCTAGTTGGTTATGCTGCCCTCAGAGCCTTTGAGCCTCCGTGAACTTACCTGGTAAAACCATAGTCTCTAGGGTTAATACCAGTCTTGCTTCCACCCGCTGTCAGTACGAGGATCAGATGAAACAATGCCCGTCAAAGTGTTTTGATAACTTCTGAATTATTCTTGTAGAAAATGATATTAAAAATGATTCGTAAACACCCACCCCACACATGTACATACATACTTTCTCTTGTTCTCCACAATGTGCCTCAGAATCAAAGGTGTTCTTGATAACCCTGTTTAT
The DNA here is from genome assembly GCA_006410615.1 of Neotragus moschatus. Taxonomy (NCBI): domain Eukaryota; kingdom Metazoa; phylum Chordata; class Mammalia; order Artiodactyla; family Bovidae; genus Neotragus; species Neotragus moschatus. The sequence continues at coordinate 867,685 of SJYA01003125.1, forward strand.
ATGTAATATGATGGTGCAAAAAAAAATGTCTGAATTGCTGAGAGGGGGCGATTTCTCTGAGACCTCAGGCTGGGGAGCTCTGCAGTCTGACTTCTCAGGGCCTCTGTTTTTCTGATGCTTGGGGATGCCTGGGAGCTAGACTGATTTCCTAGGGTTTGGTGAGTCAGGATAAAACTGACCTGTGTGGCCGTGCATAAGTAATGAGAGGCAATCAAGTTTCCTAAAAGATCCATTTTTTCTTACAGGCCAGTTGTCTATGGGCTCTTCCCATTATTTCATGAAAAAAGACCCAATGTGTACCTTTGCGCAGTTTCTGCCTTTAGCGCCATGGGCAGCAGGCAGACAGCCTGCTTCTCTGTCGTGTGACTTTTGACCCTTTCCCATGGGGGTGTGGGTTCCAGAGGGTGGACTCTGATGGTGAGACACGCGTTCCACTGCTGCTTAGCGGCTGCTCTGAAGCACAGAAAGCACAACAGGACTCTTTGAAGCTGCCCGCCTTTGCAGGCTTGCAGTGCCCTGTGCTGGCGGGACTGCCCGGCCGGGGAGCCCAGGGCGGGTCTGTGGAGGTCTTTGGTGGGACTGGTTTTCTGTCATCTCTGGCTATCTCTGTAGCAGTAGCAATAGCAGCCGAGGGGTTTCGTGAAGGTTGAAGGAACGTGCTTTTTACCAGGGCACTGTTGGGGTTTTAGTGTCCTGGTGTGAAGAGTTTTGGTTCTGATGAGAGGGGCCATGAAGGCAGTCGGTGTATTTCAGGAAGTCATAAACAAGTTGAAGTAAGCCTTCTGGGAGCCAGGAGTGCCCTTCCCTCCTTCTCACCTGTCTGCTTCAGCCAAGGCTGCTGAGGTCTCTTGGTTTCTCCCTGCCTCCTTCCCAGACCACTTGGGGGGGGCGGGCCTGCCTGTCAGATTCTTTCAGGCTGAAAGAGATCAGCATTGATGACTTTGAATCCCTGATTTGTGTGGTTCTTTTTTGGCCCCGTGCCTTGCAGCTCTGGGTCCTTGGAACCCGATGGGGGATGTGAAGAGGCACCCGGAATCCACCTGCCAGCCCACACATGAAAGCCAGTAGGCTGCGCTGCCTCTTATAAGTCCAGTGCCTTCTTGTTCTCAGATTCCCATGGGTCCCACTGCCCCCCCTTTCTTTGTTCTTTAGCTTTAAGTTGATGTGTTGCATCCTCCATAAGGCTGTCTGTGTGAATCATCCCTTTTTTTCCTTTTATTCATTAACTCTTTTCTATTTTTCCACACCGGGGTTCTTGGAGACAGCTTGGTATAATGAAGACTCAGAAACCAGATAGAGTTGCCACATTCAAAATACAAGATGAGGAGCCATGTTTAAATTTCAGGTAAATGATGAGTAGTTTCTTAGGGTATTATGTGTTCCCATATATGTGGAACATATATGTACTAAGTGGGATATATATGTGGTAAAAAAATTTTGTAGTATTTATCTGAAATGCACACCTAACTGGGTGTCTTAATTTTTTTTTTGTTGTTTGTTTTGCCTTGCCTCCCGGCATTGGAGATGTTAGTTTCCCAACCAGGGATGGAACCTGACCCTCGTGCATTGGAAGTATGCAGTGTTAACCACTGGACTGCCAGGGAAGTCTCCAGGCATCTTGTATTTCACCTAGAAATCTTGAAACCCTAAGATTTAGAAAAAAAGTCTCAGTTCTGCTCCTGCCTCCCTCTGCGATCACATGGCATCTCATGTGACCCCTAAGCCACCATATCTTCTCTCAGAAGGGCTCATGGTCTCTTAGCACTCAGGTTTGAGGGATAACTGATGAGGCTCATGAAAGCCCTCAGGACATGTTCAGTATTTTCTTTTTCTGCCTTTATGCAGTGACAGTGGGTTTGCTTCTTGCCTGTCTTCCTTTTCCTCCTCTCCTCCCCTGTAAAACCAGCCCACTGTCCTCTCCTTTAGTGTGGCTGTTTTTTTTTTTTTTTTTTGGCTGCTGCTGGCATGCAGGATCCTGGTTCTCTGACCAGGGATGAAACCTTGCCCCCTGCAGTGGAAGCTCAGGGTCTGAACCACTGGACTACCTAATGTAGCTTTTTGGGTCTTCTCAGGGTATCACCTCCTCTCCTTCCTCAAGCTGCTCTGAATTCCCTTTCACTTTTGCCGCCCTTCCTTGGCCAGCTTCTTTTTTTCTTTTTCCCTGGAAGCCGTCTTTGACTGTACCTCTCAAGTAGCTCCCTTTATTTGGCCGCATGTTACCAACCCTCTTGTTCAGTTTCTCCTTTCCTTCTGAGCCTATACTGACTCAGAGAGAATGGGACCCTTTGGCCTCACTGGGGGGGCCAGGCAGCACACACATATCTTTTCGGGGCCTTGGTTTTCACCTCGGTTTGCTGAGAAGGCTTGTTGAGAATTCAGGGGTTGCAGGCTGGCAGGCTGCCTTTGGCCCACAGGTGAGTAGTTTGGCTTCAGATTTTGGAAAGCCCTTGGAAAGAGAGGTCTTAGGGAAGGAAAAGCATGGATGCTCTCGCCTGCCTTGGGCAAACCTCCCTGTCAGCTTCCCAGGCTGATTCATTTTGTGCACTTGGGTTTGAGACTGCTGAGCTCCGCTGCAGATAATGCCTGATGCAACCAGCGTGCAGTCCTTCGTTGAGCTCTTGAAACAAAGCCACAGGGCACAAGTGGTGCAAATTTATAGACTGGGAGAGCAGAGGTAGAGAAAACTTACCTTGCCAGAGTCATTGGATTGGCAGCCCTTGTTCTGAACCACTGCGTTGTATTTCTGTGACGAGGTGCAGCTGTGAGGGTCTATGAAATTCCATGCAGGAGTTCACAGTAGACGAGAGCACAGTTTGTTTGTCTTTTAGATTCATAATCTCCAGTCCTTACCTTAGATTCTATATTCTTGGGTAGTGAATCCTTAGATTCTGTTTCCTCTCAAGGATCATTCTTTTTTTTCATTTCCTGAAAACCGGGTTCACATCTTAGTGGGTTTTGAGCCACAAGACAAAGCTAAGCCAGTGGTCCACAGAAGGAAGGATTTATTTGCAGCAAAAAAGAACACCTGGGATCTTCCCCAAAGCAGCGACTCCCCAGTAGCAAAACTGGGGAAGTTTTAGCTAAGGGTACATGCATATTCAGGGCTTCCCCGGTGGCTCAGAAGGTAAAGAATCTTATCTGCCTGCCAATGCAGGAGACCCAGGTTCGATCCGTGGGTCAGGAAGATCCCCTGAAAGAGGAAATGGCAACCCACTCCAGTATTCTTGCCTGAAAAATCCTATGGACAGTGCAGCCCGTTGGGCTATGGTCCATGGGACCGCAAAGAACCAGACACAATTTAGCGACTAAACAATAGCAACATTTATCCTTGTGAAGGGGCTGGGGCAGAGGATTCAGGGTAGAATAACAAGAGTCTAAGCTTTAGTTGATTGAAGTTGTGAGGGTCAGAAAAGGTCAACTCCATCATTCCATCTTCCATGGGGTTGAGGCCTTTGTTCTTGCAGAACTCAAAGATCAGTATCAGATTGAAATATATACCCCGAGAGGAGGAACTGGGATTCTGTATATCGCTGGATTGTTGTTTCTTGATTGCTTTCCCTTTGTTCCTGCTTCCCTCACTTCCCTTAAGATCTTTAATTACTGAGAGCTGTTCAAGTAAGGTAATATGTATGGCCAGGCTTAGATCGCAGTGGCATAAGCCAAAAATGGCTTTTCATGTCAAGAGATCCGTGGCTGGTTCTCTTTCTCCAGGAACCCCCTACTCTTATCTGCAAACACTGTAAAGATGTTTCCAAGAGTTTTCTCTATCTGTGCCTGGCATCTTTATAAATGATTAGGTATCCTTGGCATTCATTTAAGTTTAGTTTGGGGGCACCTACTAAGTGCCAGCTATATGCTTGAAGTGTCCTTTGAGGAGCAAAGCAGGGTATAAGTATNCTGGACTGGAAGAAACACAAGCTGGAATCAAGATTGCCGGGAGAAATATCAATAACCTCAGATACGCAGATGACACCACCCTTATGGCAGAAAGTGAAGCGGAACTAAAGAGCCTCTTGATGAAAATGAAAAGAGGACAGTGAAAAAGTTGGCTTAAGGCTCAACATTCGGAAAATGAAGATCATGGCATCCAGTCCCATCACTTCATGGCAAACAGACGGGGAAACAGTGGAAAGTGTCAGACTTTATTTTTCCGGGCTCCAAAATCACTGCAGATGGTGACTGCAGCCATGAAATCAAAAGACGCTTACTCCTTGGAAGAAAAATTATGACCAACCTAGACAGCATATTCAAAAGCAGAGATATTACTTTGCTGACTAAGGTCCATCTAGTCAAGGCTATGATTTTTCCAGTAGTCACGTATGGATGTGAGAGTTGGACTGTGAAGAAGGCTGAGCGCCGAAGAATCGATGCTTTTGAACTGTGGTGTTGGAGAAGACTCTTGAGAGTCCCTTGGACTGCAAGGAGATCCAACCAGTCCATTCTGAAGGAGATCAGCCCTGGGATTTCTTTGGAAGGAATGATGCTAAAGCTGAAGCTCCAGTACTTTGGCCACCTCATGTGAAGAATTGACTCATTGGAAAAGACTCTGATGCTGGGAGGGATTGGGGGCAGGAGAAGGGGACGACAGAGGATGAGATGGCTGGATGGCATCACTGACTCGATGGGCGTGAGTCTGAGTGAACTCTGGGAGCTGGTGATGGACAGGGAGGCCTGGCGTGCTGCGGTTCATGGGGTTGCAAAGAGTCGGACACGTCTGAGGGACTGAACTGAACTGAACTGAACCACTGGGGTGAACTAGGCACAGAGCACATGGCTATCTTTGCGTTATTTCTTACAACCACATCTGTAACCATCTCAATAAAAATTCCAATGAACACGGAGCCTGGCGGGCTACAGTCCACAGGGTCGTAGAGTCGGATGTGACTGAGCACACACACAGGCTCTTCCAGCCTTCCTCTGTCCTGCTCCCCAAGTCATCTGCCACTGGTGTGTATCACACATTTAGGGAGATCACTAGAACCCAAGATCACCGCTTCTCCCCGTTTGTGACTGTGATGACGGAACAAGGCTTACTTTTAGCTGGTGGGTAGTTCTGGGGTTTGTGGCAACAGCCTGGATTTCTTTTTCTTTCAGTTTCGTGTTCACATGCTGTACAAATGGATCTGGTCCAGAAATAAAGATGAGAACAGTTAGAGCAAAGGACAGGGATTTTTCAGTCTTCCCTTTTAATGACACGGTGTTCTTCATGACGTTAACTCAACTTTCTTCCCCATCTACTTCCCCTGCCATTTATCCCAGTCCAGAGCTTAAGTTTCTGACACGTTCATTTCCCTAAAGCATTTCTTTAATCATGTTATTTCCGAGCTCAAAAACCTTTGAAGAAAATTCTCAAGTCTGAAAATCAACATACACCTCTAACCTACTTCTCCAATGTAATTTTTGAATGACATGACTCTCAAATTCTGCTGCCATTGTGGTTTTCCTTCCTTTAACTGAAAATTCTATCCTCTCCTTTACCTCATTTTCATGTATCCAAAAAGGATCAGCTGAGTGTTATCCCTGACTCAGTAAACAACTATTTCCCAGGAGGCTCCTGTGTCAGGGACAGGGCTGGCTCCACGAAGAGGCCACCTCTGGTCCCCTACAGACAGTCATCACTCTCAAGACCCCCACCATCCACCCCAACAGATATATGCGTGGATGTCCTGCTGCTGCTGCTAAGTCGCTTCAGTCGTGTCTGACTCTGTGCGACCCCATAGATGGCAGCCCACTAGGCTCACCCATCCCTGGGATTCTCCAGGCAAGAATACTGGAGTGGGTTGCCATTTCCTTCCCCAATGCATGAAAGCAAAAAGTGAAAGTGAAGTCGCTCAGCTGTGCCTGACTCTTCACGACCCCATGGACTGTAGCCCACCAGGCTCCTCCGTCTCTGGGATTCTCCAGGCAAGAGTACTGGAGTGGGGTGCCACTGAGTGTATGTCCGACTTCATCTAATTAGACCTCAAGATCCCTGAGGACAGGTTTCGTGTCTGATTTAACTTGCACTGAAGACATCCATACATGCTCAACACTCAACCGAGGCGAACAAAGGCTCAAACGGCACCCCTGTGCTCAGGGTCACCCTCAGTGCTCCGTGCTGACACCAGTCTTCTCTTCCAGTGCCACCCATTTCAGAAGCAAAGTTCAACGACCTACTCAGGACCCAGGCAGTAAAGCCTCAAATGCAATGCACCTAACAATAAACCTAAGATAAGGGTGAATGATAAGAAACAAGAATTCAAGGTGTTAATATATCTGTACAGGCAAAACCACCAGAGAAACTTTACAATAAGCTTCCTTATGAAACATAAGGGTTTTCTTAAGTTCAGAATGGGGTTCGTGCCCAAATTCTCCCTGCTATTTCTCCCTCTTCTCCAGAAGAGCTAACAGAGCCAAATGAGGACTAAAATTTCAACTTCAGTGGCAGACCTCATTGAAGAATGGCACTGGGACCAAAAACAGGAGTCAGGACGCGGGACCCAGAGCAAGCTGACTTGCCCATCCAGGCACACGCGGAGACGCGGACCCCGAGGGATGGCAGGGACCCGCCTCAGCCTTCCACAGGCAGGCCTTGTCCAAGAGACTGCCACGGGGACACAGGGTGGTCAAGAGGCGGAGGGAGACTGAGCGGATAAGGCAGAGCGAGCTGGCTTCTGAGGTGCTCCCTGGTAATAAGGACCAACTAGATCAGCCACTTCTGGGGCTCACAAGCCTGTAAGATTGCTGCTCACAGCAACTGAGAAGTGAAGGGTAGAGAGAAAAATGCAAAGTACTATTCTCCTCCTTCTCTGCTCAGGGAAAAGAAATCAGAGATCTTCCCCTGACCCCAAATGAGGGACTGTCAGGTCTGGGGAACTGGTCTTCTCTGCTAACATTCTTCATCTGTTTGTTCTCTGAAACAGTCCCCACTCCCAACATGGCCTAAGCCCTTGAAAACACAAAATATCTTGGAGAAACATTTCTTCCCAGCTCTACATCTAGCAGCTAAACTATCTGTTTTTATCGCTGCCCATTCCAGTACCCTGGAGAAGGCAATGGCACCCCACTCCAGTACTCTTGCCTGGAAAATCCCATGGATGGAGGAGCCTGGTAGGCTGCGGTCCATGGGGTCGCTAAGAGTTGGACACGACTGAGCAACTTCACTTTCACTTTTCACTTTCATGCACTGGAGAAGGAAATGGCAACCCACTCCAGTGTTCTTGCCTGGAGAACCTCAGGGATGGAGGAGCCTGCTGGGCTGCCATCTATGGAGTCGCACAGAGTCGGACACGACTAGAGCGATTTAGCAGCAGCAGCAGCATTCTAGTACCAGGAGATTTAACACGCATTAGCCCTACCTAGCACCAGGTGAATTCAAACAATGTATACCAGGCTCTGACCTTGTGATGCTTTTGGAGGAGAGTCACTGCCACCTTCCTCTTCGAGAAAATTGGTTTCTAGGCTGAAGAGTGACTCATGTTTTGCGTCTGTAAACTCCTCGGGGGACTCCTCTGATATGCCAGGTGGCCCCTGTCCGTCTTTTCCCTCAGGGTCAGCAGGTGAGGCCACACCTGAAATTTTGGGGAAATATTTTATAAAATTATTTACTGCTCTTGAATACAATTACACTTCTGTTGACAAATGAAATCTATTCCTCAGCCTATACTGACATTGACACTCACTGCCATCATTTACCTTTAAGCCAACTCAGGTTGGAAGACAGAAGTTTTAAAATTACACTGGACTGTTGACCCAGTACATGTAAGGATGTTCAAAGCAACACTGATTGTAACAAATAACTGGAAAAATGATTTCATCACTTCTTTTGATGGGGTACTAATTAAATTACCACACAGTATTTACAATGGAATACTCTGTGATTAAGCTAATGTGAATCCACAGTTACAAACATTGTATTATTAACGAAGAAAAGGAAGTTACAGGAATACATGAAGCCATACTCACAAATATATGTATAGACTCGTATTCACTCATATATCCATAAAAAAGTAGTCTGGAACATTATATACAATGTTAAAGGTGTTTATCTCAGGGTGGTGCATATACAGGTGAACCATATTACTTTCTTAAACTTTTACAGTAAATATATATTACTTTTACAATTAAAAAAAAAAACTTTTCATCTGTAAAAACCCAAAACATGAAAGAAAGCTGAAAAATCAACAAAATTAAATAAGAAATCCCTAAGTCTAAGGCAATGATTTATTTATCCCAGTACAAACAATGAATTAAAACACTAAGACGGGTGTGTGACACCTTAAAGTATAGAAAACAACAGGCAAACAGGTATTAAGATATACGAGTAACAGGTATTCAGATAATACGAAAAGACACATTCAGACAACGGACTACTACTCTAGCAACAAAAAGAAGCGACTTACTAATATGAACTACACAGATGAGTCACAAAAACATGAGAAGCCAAAGAAGCCAGACACAAAAGGGTACTTATGGTATGCTCTCACTCATAAGAATTCTAAAAAAGACAAAATTAATATATAGTGAAAGAGCTGGTCAGTGGTTGCCTGCTGTCAGCCTGGGAAGCTGACTGCAAAGGGACAAGAAGAAAAGTTTTTGCAGGTATTGGAAACGTTCTGTATCTTGATTTTGGTGGTGGTGACACAGACATACACATTTGTCAAAACTTACTGAATTACACACTTGAAATGGGTACACTTTATTGTATGTAAATCATGCCTCAAGTTGACTTTAAAGTTCAATTAAGAAATCACCGAGACGTCTGAGTGAAGCAGAGCCCCTTTAGGTTTTCAGTCCCGGCTCCTCTCTGAAGCCTTCCCTCACTTACCCTGGCAGCAGGCGACCACTGGGCATCTCTTCACCACCTTATGTCTATCTGTTCCATCCCGATCTGCTGCTTGAAATGTTTTGTATATTTCATGTCTATCTTCCATTACACACAGTTCCTCTAAGGGAGGGGCAGTAATCTCTTTAATAAGTTGAGACTGTTACTAAAACACAATTATACTCCCTTTCCTCCCAATCAGGGGAACTTTAGCTAGGATTGAAGTCCTGGAAATCATAAGCAAAAATGTCACTTTTCCATGTTTATGGCCAGAGGGTCCTGTGTTTTCTGTCAGACCTCAGAGTTATCACCAAGCCCAGCAAAGTTAAGAATCTCTGCTTTGAATCCATGTGCTTTCACCCAGCTCAGATAGCACAAGGCACTGTACCCTGGGGGCAATCTGTCTGTGCTCCCAGGAAAGATACGAGTCCCACACCAGAGACACTTACTGCTCTGCATGTCAGTAGGCTCTGCTGCCATCTCTTCCCCCTCACTGACGTCACTATCGCCATCTTCAAGATTCATTTCTGTCTCATCCATAACACTGTCTTCTTCTTCTTCCTCTTCCTCCTCCTCCTCTTCCTTGGAAACATTCTTTAATGTGGCAAGTAATTGATGGTAACCAGACACGTGTTCTGATTCACTCTCTGCTTCACTTTCAGAACTTGAAGTATCTGAACTCTCTGACTAGAAGGAAAATAGGGATTTTAAAAATAATAAGTATACTGATCTCATGGCTACCCCATCACTATCATCAGGTCCACAGAGGAACAAGTTCAGATTTTTCTAAATTAAAATTAGCTTTTCTATAAATATGCAATATCTATTCAACCAAACCTTGCACTAAATTTATTTAATAGATGGGGAAACAGTGTCAGACTTTATTTTGGGGGGGGCTCCAAAACCACTGCAGATGGTGACTGCAGCCATGAAATTAAAAGACACTTACTCTTTGGAAGAAAAGTTATGACCAACTAGACTTCATATTGAAAAGCAGAGACATTACTTTGCCAACAAAGATCCATCTAGTCAAGGCTATGGTTTTTCCAGTGGTCATGTATGTGAGAGTGGACTGTGAAGAAAGCTGAGCGCCAAAGAATTGATGCTTTTGAACTATGGTGTTGGAGAAGACTCTTGAGAGTCCCTTGGACTGCAAGGAGATCCAACCAGTCCATTCTGAAGGAGATCAGCCCTGGGATTTCTTTAGAAGGAATGATGCTAAAGCTGAAACTACAATACTTTGGCCACTTCTTGCAAACAGTTGACTCATTGGAAAAGTTGACTCTGATGCTGGGAAGGATTAGGGGCAGGAGGAGAAAGGGACAACCGAGGATGAGATGGCTGATGGCATCATGGACTCGATGGGCATGAGTCTGAGTGAACTCCGGGAGTTGGTGATGGACAGGGAGGCCTGGCGTGCTGCGATTCATGGGGTTGCAAAGAGTCGGACACGACTGAGCGACTGAACTGAACTGAACTGAACATAGCTATGCTTCTAAAAGCTCTTCCTCTTTCTGAACTGCTAATCTGCTATATGAGAGGAAAGCTGACTAAAGACACTGAGCATTAGGTTATAGAGCAATCTCACCTGTGTCAGACATTTGGCACTTTTAAAGGAGCAATGGAAAAAACTACAATGCAACATCAACAAAAAAAAAAACAAGGAGCAATTTTTCTGAGTTTGTTTTAATGAGTTAAGACCTTTCATGATTTTCCACTCTATTTTATGTTAAGTATACAAGATATTTCCTCGTAGGATTTACTAAGAGCCCTCTGGTATGCCTCCTTAACAAGTTCTAAAATGTTAATCTCTCAGGACAGTTTCAAACTCTGTACTGTATTAGTTATCACAGTGGAATTTAAATACACATCCACATTCAGCACCAAGTAATATTATGAAAATAATAGCTTACATCTAAAATCAAAGAGTGGAAATGTAGTGAAACTTTATTACTATATGTAATTTCAGTTCAGTTCAGTTCAGTCACTCAGTCGTGTCCGACTCTTTGCAACCCCATGAATTGCAGCACGCCAGGCCTCCCTGTCCATCACCAACTCCCGGAGTTCACTCAGACTCA